>VZRF01009557.1:427828-564873 GCA_013396875.1 Vireo altiloquus | reverse complement strand
GGCTCCGCTAGGCGGGGGAGGGCGCCGAGGCCTCCCCGCCGCCCCCGGCTCCCTGCGCGGCTCGTGGCGGGCCGGGGGCACCGCCGGCCGCCCCTCCCCGGGCTGCTCTCGCCGCTCTCCTCTCCCCTCCTCTCTCCTCCCCTCCCCGGGCGGGCCGGGCCGGGATGCCCACGGCGGGGACGCGGCGTGTGCGTCTCGGCCCCTCCGCCCCTCGGGGCGTGCTCGGGGTGGTCCCGACCCCAGCGGGGGTGAACGAGGCCGGCGTGGGGCGAGGCGCATGGAGCGGGCAGCGAGGCCGGGCCGGCGTTGGGGTCGGGCGCCCTTGGGCCGAACCGGGCGTCGAAGTCGCCGCCGGGCCGAAGGGGCCGCGGCTCCTCTGGTTCGTCCCGGGGCTGGCCCCCTTCTCCTTTGCGAGGCCGCCTCGGGGCGAGGGAGGCCGTGGCTGGTGCAGGCGACCCTCCGCCGGTGAGCCCGCGGCGGGATATGGCCAAGTGAAGCGCTCGGGTCCTGCCTGGCTTTACTTGGGGTGCAGAAAGGGGATTTCATACCTCTTATTCCTATTCATCTATACAGAAACTCTTTACCCCCACCACGGTCGGCATATGCTTGTCAAAATCGGCGAGTTGATGATGTTTTGTGCAGCTTTGCTGCAGGTGTGAATTATTTCTGCAACATGATCTTAGCAGGCGCTTTTCCAGACAGTGTAAGTAGCCTGGCTGCATACTGCTGGTTCTGTTTCCGAATCATGCCTTGGCGTTGAAGTGATGACACACAGTGTGTAAAACTCAGATTATCAAGCTCAAGTTATTTTCTTTTCTTCTCTTAAATTCTAAGAGTATTTGTTGTCATGAAAAACTCGTAAGTTTCACGGCTTCCATGGTAAAAATTCCAGTTTGGTGTAGAAGGGTAAGGGGGAGGAGAGAAGAGTTACAGGACTTGCACTGTTTTGAAATTACACAACTGCAAACTTTGACTGTGGCATTCATAATCTTATGGAGGTTTAGGTGTCTTTGCAAAACTGTTTCCGCAATTCCTTTTTTGGGAAGCTTCAGACGAAGCTCAGGTTTGTTTATCTGGATTGGGTTGCCTTCTTCCTTAATAATTTCCATTTTACTACTGGCGAAATTTCATCTAATTATTCACAGCAAGTTATATGTTTCCATGTGTTGAATATATTTGCTTGTAATGCCACCCTTAGATTAATATGGAGAGTTCCCATCTACAAGATACTGATCTTTACATCTGAAGGTTTCCCAGCCACCCACACCCCATGTTCCTGCTCCACCTTGGCTTGGGGGCAGTGACCGAGACCTGTTTCTTGTGTGGAAGTTGGTACTTCAGCTTTTTCACTGCTGACTGCCATTCTTGCACAACATTCTTGCAGTTACTTAACCAGAGGCTCTGGCTTACTTTGGGGCATGTTCAAAGAAATTTCTGAAACTTTTTTTTTCATGTGTTCTGTTTTTCTTTTGAAAAATAAAGTAGGGGGTCTTCAGGGATTTGTTTTTTAGATGTTGCTTCCTCTGTATATTTTGGCACCCCTGCAAGCTTCCCACAGGGAGCATAAGTTTGTCTCTGCCTGGCCTTCACTCTGTTTTGAATTTTACTTCTGGTACCTTCTGAAAATACTACTTTTCCTATTGAATCTTTTTTGGGTACAGATGGGAAACCTTGAAACCCTAGGGATGAATTTCAGTTAACAGAAGATAAACAGTGTATAGTGTCCCTGCCTGAACAGTTCTGCTAGCGTGCAGAAGTACGCAACTGTTAACTCGCATTGGCAGTGAGTATTTGCAAGGCAAAGTTGATCTTTTATTTGTGTCTTTATTCATAATATTGTAGTTGTATCAAATAGTGCTTTTCATCCTGAAAGAGCCTATCTGCATGGGAAAGGTTTTACATTGTTGTGATACTTGAGTATGAACTGACACCCGGCTGGTTTAATTTCAATTGGTAACTAGCTGGTAATTGATCAGAAAGAGACTACTGATCAGAAGTTTTAGCTTCTGTTCCCTGCTCTGGAGCTCACTGATTACTTTGCTTTCCTTTTCTAGTCCCCACCTCATTTCAAGTCTCATCAAGCTCTTGGGCAGTGCACGCACCATGCACACCCAGTTACTTTCGTCTCTTGTGCTCTTGCCAGTATAAGCAGGTCAGGCTCAGCTCCGATCCCCTCCTGCTGCCCTGTACATGTCAGAGTGTGACCCAGTTTCCAGCACTTTACTTTGGCTCAGTGTCAGCCCAGGAGTTCCTGGATGTAGGTTAGGTCCTGCAAGGATTCCTGTTTCCAGCTCAGACTCTAACAACGTTATCGGGTTAAGTTAATATAGAAGAAGGTCTATTAGTTAGAAAACAGACATCTATGTTTATCTTCTTCTACTGCTTGTATGAAGTAATGCAAGCTGATCTGCACACAGTTACAGTGTGTTTTGGAAAGGATTGTTTCAGAGAATTGCAAGTACACTATAGCTGAAAAACCAATAAAATGTAAATAGTCCCTGACAGAAAAATGAGTTCTGTAATCCTGACTGCCACTGTACTGTGTATTCAAGACAATTTTTTTATTCAAAGAAACCTAAATCTACTGAATATATTTTGAACATGGATTTATATTTTTTTTTTCTTCAATCTGTATATCATCCATTAAGGAGAGAAATTATGGCAGGAGTCACAAACAGATAAATTAACTGCTTTTAGAAGTATGACTACAAAGTGAGCAGAAAAGGGACATTGTTTTTTTCTGACTATTACAGACCTTCCTGTTTTAGCTGAAGTAGGTTTTAAAGTGTTTGTCTTCAACTGACTGGAGAATCAAAATTCCAAAAAGCTGGAATTTCTGAGTATCATCTCCAAGTGTCACAGTTCAGTATAAGGGCCTTTCTGATGCATAAGTCATATATATAATGTAGATATTATGCCTCTTAAAATATACTCAACTTGCTCTGTATTAAGGGGAGGCTTCTGTGTCTTATTCCCTCCAGTCTTTTGGTCTAATATTGTTAGAATAAGGACCCCATTCCACAAACAACATAAACATGAAGGGCCACATGTGCTTTCATTACATTTTTCAACTTCACCTCAAAAGCTTGGAAAAAACCAGAACATCCCTAAAATCAAGCAGGGGTAGGAGCTATTTGAAGAGCCATGTTACCACATTAATTTGCATTGTGTAATATCTGTTAGCTTAAAACTTCCACATGGTGTCAAGGAAATTGCCATGATTTCCTTACATGGGTCTTCATTTGTACTGACATTCAGGGGAATTACTAATAGTAGAAATTCTTTGCTGAAAATCTTATGTACTGCGTGGCAGGAGTAATCAGCACTGCTTAGTAGTGGTCTCTACTATTGGACAAGCAGAGAGAGAGGAAAACCACTCTCTACTTGGAGGCTCAAGTCTGTACTGTGTATTCAGTAGGTCTGTTCTGTGTTTTTCAGGCAGTCCTCTTAAAAATACTCTTAAACTGAGTCTAGTGCTTCATAACCAGTGTTAGTCTCTCTTGGTATGTGAGCCAGCTGTGGGCATGGGTAGCGCATCAGTGTGGGAGAGATGGACAAGGATTCCTGTAGTTGGCAAGTCAAGAAACTTCCAGCTTGAGACAGTAATAAATAACAAGCGCTGGGTATTTGCTGAAGATGTAAGTCTGCCAGTGGTCATGATGAGTCAGGAAGTACTTCAGTGCAAAGCTCCACAGCCATGCTGAGGAAAATGTGGGATTTTTCACAGGAGCCAGCGGCCATGGACAAGTTGTCTTGAATCAGTTTCTGATTATTGTACGTTTGATGTTCGAGGTTGTTGTCAGACTTTACTTTGGCAAGTCCATTTTTTGTGCAGGGACTGAGACAATCAGAGGATAATTTGGGGGGGATGTGTCCTTGGCTAGATTTAAACAGGTTTCTGTTGCTCACTGCATGTGGGGAGTTGCAAGGCCCAAGAGCTTCCATCCATACCATCTCATTTGGGATAATTGCTGCAAATAGTCTGCAGTTGCCAAGTGGAGAAGGTGGAAGCATGACTGCTATGTTGCAGTCACATGTTGTGATAGGAAGTGGAGATTGTTTTGAAGAATACAGGTAGTAAAAATGCACCTTTCGTACAAATGTGAAATAAATTGTTACAAGCATGCAGTCAGTCTGTAGTACCTGATACACTGAGACCAGCAAGCTCCCTACCTCTTTAGAGGAAAAGGTTTCCTGGTGATACTATTATGTTTTTATTGTGACAACAGGAACCTGCATCCTGCTTTAATTTGTATGCTGATTCTCTACTGGGTGAGGAATAAAATGTCTTCCCTTGCTGTAAGTCTGGCAGCCTGTAACAGGGACATGTTGATTTGTTAGATAGCAGTGATGAACTGAGCTGAGATTCAAGCATCTCTGTGTTCCAGGGCAGTGTGGGAAGGCCTAATTAAAAACTAATTTGTCACTTGGAGAAAGATTTTGGTTTGGTTTTTGTGTTATTTATGTTTTTAAAATTTTAATTTATTTTTCCGAACTGGTACATTCTACCAGAGTAGTGTCTGTCATATATCCTCTTCTGTGGTTACTCTCTCTGTCCATGTGAGCAGAAATACAATAATGGAGTAGGCCAGAAAAATCTGTAGCATGAGATCTGCTGTGATGGTAGCCGTACTCTCCGTTTCAGTGTCTTGTCTGTTGTGGAAGCTGATGAGTTTTATGAATTGCTAGAAAGCCTTGTAGGCTGTTCAGTTGTCCTGCCTGCTGCAGACTGAAGCTGTGGATATTCTACCTTTGGTACAAGGCACTCTGTGATAACTATCTGGCGTTTTCAGGGTCTGAATTTGAAAACAGTTTCATGATCAGCTGGTGGGTTTTGAGGATGAGGAAAGAGAAAGATCTTGAGTCTCAATAGTAGGGTTTTGGTGTTTTTGTCTTTTCAAGTATTAAAACATATCTCTTCTGCTCTGGCAGGATCTCACAATGGGCTATGCTAAGATGCAGAATGGAATATTTCAAGTGAAAACAGTTTTAATGGTGTATTTTAAGGTAGCTCTCAAGTGAAACATTGAATGGCAGGCTGCTCTTTGCCTGAAATGTAAATCGATCATGGCTGGAGGTAATTGTATAGTCAGCCATTTGGATAATCAGTTTATCATACATTTTCTGACTGCTATAGAATTATTGAGGAGGACCTCATATATATTAAAAAATCCAAAAAACCCCAACAATAAAGATTGAAAATTGAACAAATAGTTTAAGAAAAGCAATCAAATAAAAAAACTTGGCAGAAAGCATTTATCTAAATTAGTTACCTCTGATAGAGAAACTTCTGTTTTAAATGATCAGTGGATTTTGCATTTGTGTGGACTGAATGTGTGTCCAGATACTTGCTTATTTGATGTGTAGAGTCTTGTAAACTGCAGTAACTTGAACAGGTGTTTAGTTTCTTTCATGCAGCCTCTTGTGCTAGTGAAACTGACAGACTAAAAGGCGTTTTAGGGCAAACTCACCTTGCATGCAGTGTTGTCTGTCGGGACAGAAAAATCCTTTTAGGGGAGAAGGTGATGTAATGGTAGTTGGCTTGGTGTGTTGTGTGTGTGTTTTAATTTGCACGTGGGAAATGCTGAGGCAGTGAGATTTCTGAATGGAGCCATTGGTCTCTCTGCTTGTTTTTGTTCTCAGCTGCTTATGTAGATACACACTTATCCACTTCTTGGTTGCAAAATTGTGGAATTGCATACTTGCATTAGTTGCAGCTTATAAAAACATGTACTCATTGGAAGTTTGAGAGAAATAATAGGTAGCTCCTGTTAGTGTGAGAAGTGTGTTGAAGGACTGGGGAATCATGTGGGTGGATAACCAAAAGGGCCCAAAATGAAAATGGAAGCAATTTGGGGGTGGTGGGGTGGCTGCTGATAACTTTTTCCTCTATGTTCCTTAAGCCTTCCTCCAGCTCTGGGCTGGACAGCTGTGAACTTGTCACAATTAAAACATACCAAGCAAAGCTGCTCTTTGTCAATATGTAGATGGTTGAGTGAGTTGCACTGTCAGTGTGTCACATGTCACAGTGAGCAGGGAGCTGAGATAATGAATGGAAGGTGATGCAGCTGTGAAACTGCTAAAATGTGGGATCGTTTAGGATTGGGAGCTAATGAACTCCAAGGTCCTGGTACTATATCCTCTTAGCCAAAAGATTTCCATTTAAAAATGGCTTTAGTGTCTCTCAAGGAGCCTGTGAGGCTTAATTTATTAAAGGTTGGGAAGTGTATGAGTTGAATATGATTGAAGTATCCCATTGTGTTATGAAATAGCTTGTTTTAATAGGGGCAAAAATACAATTTTTCAGGTTTTAGTGCTATTTTTGTTCTTTAGTAGGAATTCTGATTAGTTTTTTCCTTTTAAATTGGAAATCCCTAAGTGTCACACCTTGCTATGCATCTCTGGTATTGTGTTATCTTTCATCTGCTTAGACAGATTCCAAATGGCTCCTAGAGAATGTGATGGGGGAGATTCCTGGTTCAAAGTTGTCTTATTGAAAATTTTTGATGGAAACCAGTTCCAACAGATGAGGTAGCCTGTGTTGGTCTATTCTGAAACTGTTACATTTGTTGGATGAAAAGTTTGATTTTTATTAATATTTTCCTGTGAGGATTTATCTCTGTTTTTTGATAAAATGCAATGATGTTACTGCAGCAAGTAGGTTGTGGTTCCATTAAAAATTAGGATGCGAATTCTGGCTACTGAGTATCACTTTGTGCTCAGATTCCTTCGTTGGAGTAATTTCTCTTGCTCTATATGTTTTGGATGAATTTATCACTTCAATTGTTAATGAGTCAAATGGTGCTTATTGTCCCCGACAGAACACCGTTGCCAGCCATATGTATCTGTGTCAACTGAAGACTTGTAGTCTTCTGGGCAAAGCTGTTCAGGGTTTTCGTGCTGCAGGATCTGCTGCAGGTGGTGTTACTGATCAGCAGTATGACTTTGGGCAAGATAGAAATCTTTCCTCACTGTACTCCCTCCCCTTTTACCTGCTTAAACTTTTTTTTTTTTTTTGGACAACGGCTCTCTTCCCATCTTTCTCTGATGCTGTTGGCACTTCCCTAGTTTTAGTCAAGAGCTACAAATGCCACAAATATCAGGCATATCTTTTCATAGTTAAAATATTGCTTTTTGCATTAAGAAATGTTCTGCCTTGCCTGGTATGGACTTGATATGAGGTAAGCAGATTTTTCTTGATATGATGATTTTTCGTCAAGTATTCCTGTTTTCTTCTTTCTTTTTGTTGTTATTAGAGTAAACGCATTCAGATTCCTCAAACACAGGAGCCTTAGGTTTACAAAGATGTGAAGCATGATAGAGACACACAAATTTACAAACTTGTGAAAATCCACGTGTTTGTCAAGTTGCACTTTCTCTCCCTTTTGTAAGGCAGGACTTGGCAACTTGGAGTACTGTTGCTTGTCCAGGGTGCTGTGCACAGGTAACCTGTGGTGCAGTACTGTGCTGAACTTGCTAAATAGCAGCTGCTTGGCAGGGAATGTGGTCATTGCTCACACGTGGCTACAGAAGGTAATACTTGAGCTTGTAGGTTTGAGTTTCGAGGCTGCTAATTCAGTCTCAGGACTGGTGTTCTGCTGCTGCTCTCCTGATGCAAGAATAAGTTATGTTAAGGGCTGTTAAATGTTTCTGCTGCTCTTTGTATAAGCTTAGGTAAAATTCTGCAGCTAAAGATAGCCATTATTTTTCAGATTGTGAATCCCTTTCTTGTCAGATTCAAACTCCTTTATTTTTCTTTCTTTGCCTACACCCTTTTTCTCTTGTTCTGAAGCTGCATGCTGATGACTTAGTCTTTACATGCTTCTTTTCATAGATGATTTGTGTCACTTCCTTCCTCCTCTCAGTATCCTTTTCTCTTTTTTCCCATTGTGTCTCATGACCTCACCAAATTGTACCCATTCGTGCATGGAGCTAGCCATGGATTTCCTCATCATGCCTCTGTACTTAAAAAGAAAGATGCTGTTAAGTATATTTACTATATCTATTCCAAACCTGCAGTTAGGAATTGTCATTTTTCCCTTGCCTCTACCTATTGCAAGTGCTCTGCTTCATTCTGCCACTTGTGCTGTGCTTGCTTTTCTTCTCCCTGTCCTCCCTATCCACTGCTTAGCTGTGCCATGTGGGACTTCACAGCTGCTGAATTTGGAAGGTGGAGTTTAGTAAGAGCAGACTACTTGGGACTTGGTCTTACTCAGTTTCTGGTACAGTTTGTGAGTGAATTGTGCATCTTAAGCACATGCTCCGTTTCTCAGGGATCATTTGCGAAGGAGGGATAATATTTACTTGACACAGTGCAAGGTGTGATGTATAAATGGCTAAAGAGTTAGTGAATGCATTGTTAAAGATGTGCAGCCATAGAGTAGTTAGAGTGTTAAACATGTAGAGTTGCTTCACCTGCTGAAGCATATCAGTTCTTCATGAACACATGAAGAGTCAGCATGTGCGACCTTCAAAGGAAACACATTGCAATCAATGAGTTTCAAGGGCTAAACAAGTCCTCTGACTTGTTAGCCAGCCTCATGCCAATGGCATGATTTGCTCTTGTGGCTGTTTCCAAAACTGTCAAGTCTTAAATGCTGGGTGGAACTGCACACTCCTAAACTGAATATATGGTTAACTGGAACCTGGAGCGCATGGTTTTTGTCTTGAGGAGAATGGCTGTCCACCAGAAGAGTTTGGGGTTCTCAGGCTGATCTTGGATGGGTGATCTTGGAGATGCCAAACTAAATCTTCCATGATCTGATCAACATTAAAAAACATGTCTTCTCAAGGCTTTGGCATCATGTGAAATCTGAACATCTTTGCTTGTTTAGGTAACCAGAAAGGTACAGTACAGATTCCGAGATCAAGGTCTGCTCAGTCTGGCAAAAAGACTGCACTCTTCCTGGAGTCTGGAAGAACTTACTGCTCAATCACTTTTAAAAGACCAAGTCTTTTGAACTAAGTAGGCATAATTCAGAATTGGCTAATGGGGAACAACAGTATTTGTGGTGATTGCTTTCAAACTCAAAAAGGCTTCTTTTCCCTTTCAGCAAGTTTCTGAAAAGTGAAAAGAAGGTGGAGAGGGAGGAAAACAATCCATATGGCTGAATTTCAGTACTTGATTGTGAGTGAAATGAAAACATGAATGGAGTTAGAAGTAGACTTGTAAAAAATCCCCAAAACATTGTGAACTTTTAAATGAACAGATCATTCATTTTACTGTGTAACCAGGGTTCTAGATGTTAAACTTGCCGTTTATTTAATTGAATCCTGTTGGAATTCTGATCTGCATTCTCTAATAAATGTTTGGTCGCCCTTTCTTTAAAGGTGAGATCTACCTATGCTTTGTAGGCATTTTCAGTCTTGTGAATATATTGGCTTTCAGTATCAGCAAGTGTGAAGGTAAGAGAAAAGTGAATCCCTGTGATATTTCAGCTTACAAGTTCTTCATCAAAACACAAGCATTTGTCCTTTTGCAGTCTGATGGAGGACTTCCCTCTGTTATCTGCAAGCAGTATTTAAATTTCAGGGACCTATTCTTTTTATCTGCTGTGAAGATGGAGCTACCATGTGCAGTGTACAAATCAGGAATGTACTTCTGTCCAAAGATCAAAGTGGTTTGTCTAGAACATTAACAGAATACCTGGAAGATAAAAAGGATGTTGATAGTAGAGTTCCTTAGAGTATTTACAAACAGTACGAGTTGGCAGTACCAGTTGTACCCTGAAAATCTTCCATGAGGAATGTCAGCTTCTAAATTGCAATTTTGAAGTAGAGTGTTGTCAAATTTTTTTCCCTGTAGGGATTACTGACAGCATCACATTTTTGAAGTGGTTTACATTGCAACATTTCTTTTCAAAAAAAGAGTCCAGAATAGTTTCAGTGACCTTATTTCGTACTTGAATTATATGTCCATTAAGGTTAAGTGGACAATAGCCATTTTTCTTCTTCAAGTTTTCATAAAATGAGAAATGAAATGTTTTGCACTGTAATTTTCTATTTGCACTGCAATTTCGAGTGATTGAAATGCCTGCCCTTTTCAACCACTGAGGTATTAGACATTTCATGAAATACTCCTGATTCAGAGGTCCTCGATGTAGGCTCTTTTGAGGTAGCATGTAAAAGTCTGTGTCTCTTACTAACATCAACAGGGTCTACCCAAAAGTGGTGAGTGCTCAATGACATTGGTTTGCACAGCCTTACCTTTTCAGCAGTCTCACTTCTTTCAATTTAGTATTGAAAGCATTTGCCATTCTTATGCAAAATTGTGCATGTTAGTTACAGAGAAAAGGCTCAGTGTCTCTTCCTGCTGCAGCTTTGATAACTTTCAGGCTTTCAAAGTTAAAGGCTCTTTACTTATTAATGACTTATACATGAGATAGATTTCTGTGTCTAATCAGATTGAATATCCTTAAAATTTCTAATGGGGTCCTTGAAAATCTGCCAATGGACTATATAGGTTTTCTGATGAATTGTTTTAATTGAGCTCTGCCTTGCTATTTGGTTAACAGTCTTCAGGGTAGCCTCAGGCTGCTTACTTTCCAATTTCCTTGTGTTACCTGTAGATAAATGTCCACCTCATTGGAGCTTAATGGCCAATTAGCTGAGTCAAATAAAACCTGAAAACACAAGAACAGTGCTGATCATTGGCAGGATATTCCTGTCGTAACTGAGGTTGAATCCAGAGTTGCTGACCTGCTGACTGCCACTACTCCTTGTGAGCAGTCTCATGAGGAATCTCTGTTCAGCCTGTAAAGCATGGTAATTTTTCCCTGCAGTGTTGGTGCTTTATTTATTTTCTCATCAGTAGCTGAAAAATTAGACAGACCTCTATTGTGAGCAAACTTTCCAGTTGAAGAAGCAATCAGTGTAATTTCCTTTGGGCCTATATCAAAGACCTCTGTAAGGCCTGTTAGATCCTGTTAAAATTAAGCCCACATACAGTCATAGACTCATCAAGGTTGGGAAAGCCTTCTGACATTGAGTCCAGCCTTTGACCAAACACCACCATGCCAACTAAACTGTAGTGCTAAGTGTCATGTCCAGTCACTTCCTGAATACTTCCAGGGGTGGTGACTCCACCGTCTCCCTGGGCAGCTCATTCCAGTGCTCACTTTTCAGTGAAAAAACTCTTCCTAATGTTCAACATGAACCTCCCTTGATGCAGCTTGAGGCCATATCCTCTCATCCTGTCACTGGTTGCTGGGAGAAGAGGCTGATCCCCACCTGGCTACACCCTCTTTTCATGCAGTTGTAGAGAGTGATAAGGTCACCCCTGAGCCTCCTTTTCTCCAGGCTGAACAGTACCAACTCCCTCGGACCTGTCACTTCACCTTGTTGAGTCTCACACAGCTGGCTTTGGCACACAGATCCAGCCAGCAGATCAACGCTCCTGCCCAACTTAGCACTGTCTACAAACTGGCTGAGTGGACACTTGATCCTCTCATTCAGGTCATTGATAAAGGTATTAAGCAGGACTGGCCCCAACACTGAGCCCTGGGGAACACCACTTGTGACCAGCCGATAGCTGGATGTATGTCCATTCCCTGCTGGACCCAGCTATCCAGCCAGTTTTCAACCCAGTAAAGAGTGCATGATTTAGACCTCTAAAATATCTCGTGGTTATCTCCATTTTGGAAAGGAGGCATGTCTGATATGGGATGTCTCAAAGGGGCAGTGACATTGAGGAAATAGAACGGCCTTTGAACCTTTGCCAGTCCGGCCCTTGAAGATGGAATAAGTTGGGCGTTTGCAAACACAAGCCTTCCAAGCTCCTTTGCACATTCCTGTAAGAAAACCAGGCATAGGTTTAGTTACTGTTCCAGTGTTGTTTGCTTCAGTTTAGAAGGACTATGTTGGCCTGTTGTGTTGGAAAAAATGTATTACTGAAATGCTGTAGTTTGAGTGAGCTGAACTGTCAAAATTAAACCCTAGGTGTAAGCAGCTATACCAAGAGCTAGTCATTGCATATTTCCAGGGCAGAGTAATTTTTGGATACTTTGGAATGTACAGATTCATAATGTTGGGTCCTGCCCTTGGGTCACAACAACCCCATGCAATACTGCAGGCTTGGGGGAAAGTGGCTAGAAAGATACCCTGTGGTAAAGGACCTGGGGGTGCTGGTTGGCAGCAGCTGAACATGAGCCAGCAGTGCCCAAAGGGCCAAGAAGGTCAATGGCATCCTGGCCTGTCAGGAATAATGTGGCCAGCAGGATGAGAGCAATGATTGTCCCCCGGTACTTGGCACAGATGAGGCCTCACCTTGAATCCTGAGTTCAGTTTTGGGCCCCTTACTGAAAGATAGACATAGAGGTAGTGGAATGAGCCCAGAGTAGGCCAACAGAGCTAGAGAAGGGTCTGGAGCACAAGTCTTGGGAGGAACAGCTGAAAGAGCTGGGGTTGTTTAAACCTGCAGAAAAGGAGGCCTCTGGGGGAATCTTGCTGCTGTCTACAGCACCCTGAAAGAAGGTTGTAGTAAGGTGAAGTAGTCAGGGTAACAAGCAATAGGATGAGAGGAAATGGCTTCAAGTTGCTCCAGGGCAAGTTTAGATTAAGAATAAAGACAAATTTTTTCACTGAAAGGATGATCAAGCATTGGAACAGATTGCCCAGCAAAGGGGTGAAATCCCAGTCCCTGGAAATGTTCAAAAACCATGTAGATGTGGTCCTTAGACATACGGTGTAGTAGTGGACTTGTCAGTGCTGGGTTAATGTTTGGACTTAGTGATCATTGAGTCCTTTTCCCTCCTTAATGATTATATGATACACAGATGGGCTTTAATATTAATAGTTTGCATTTTTTATGATACTTCTTAAAAAAGTTTATATATTTGGCAAACAACTGATCAGTATATATCTTCAGGTACCCATCTTCTCAGCATCCAAGCAGGGTGGAAACATCAATTATGGATGCTGGAAGTATTCCCATGGGATAGGAGAGCATTAGTAGTCATTAACAGATAAGGAAAACTGAAGCCAAGAAAAGCAGAATAATATGATCATGTAAGGCATCTGTGGCCGGGCTGAACTCTATCTCCGGTCGTCTCAAATTGCATGCAGAAAGCTGCCCTTTGCTGAAATGCATCCTGTCTGTAAGGCTGGACTGTCACAGGTACTGACATTAATCTTCCTCCTCCTGAAGCTTATGTCACCAACATTCCTCTTGGAGAGCTGACTACGAGTCAGCACACTTGCATGTAACCATTGTGATGTTTGAAGGGGCATCGTGGTGTTTCACACCAGTTGGATGACATATGGCTGCTAATTTGTAAAGCTGCATCTGTGTCTGCCTCAACTCTGGCAGCTGCTGTTGAGGGTGAAAGCTCTACAAGTGTCAGAGACTTACGTTTAAGTGCGTATAAACTATAGCCTGTCTGCTTGATAAGTTTGAGAAAACTTGTCAAGGGGCAGGATAGATAATAATGTGCAGTGAATGCTCACATGCTCCTTTGTCTATTTGGTTTTTAATGGTATAAATAGATAATGGCATCGGTTGGAAAGCTCAGGTGTGAAATACGGTAGGAGTAGAGCGAGTTCTCTTTCCTAGATTAGTTTTATGTGTTAGTGATAGGAAATGTTCTTGTGTGGCATTACTGACAACCTTGAGTGGCTGGCAAGAGTATTTTTAATCCAAGACTGAATTCTTGGCTTTCTTCTGAGTTTCTAGTTGAATATATTTGCATTGGCAAAAATAGTTGGCTGACTTAAAGACATTTTAAGCACAGACTAGAAGTATCTTGAAATAGTAGGGCTTGAGTACCTTCTTTACTTTCTCAAGGGCAAATTCTGCCACTGAACATATGTTGTAGATCACATTTTAAAGTGGTTTTTCCCTGGCTCCAATTTTACTGCCTTTTACTTTGAGCAGCCTTTTTCTCCCCACCTCTGAAAAGGTAGTAGGATGTGGTTACTGAAATTATTGAATTTTGTACATGGAGCATTCACTGTGCCTCTCTGAAGCAGGAATATGTTACACATGGGTAGAGTGGAACACAAATCAAGGTAATGTGTGATCTTGTACAAACAGAACTAAGATAACATGTCAGAGATAACAGTGATCCTTGGCAAGGTGTGATGTCGCAGAATTGTTTGCTGTCTGCCTTGCTTTGTGCCATATGCAAAATGGTGATAGCATTTACCCACCCCAGTTTTTTTATTTTCATAAATGCTGATAAGTGCTCAGTTCCCCACAGTAGTGTCATCAATAATTCATTATCACTTAATTGCTGGAGCTGATTTCCGATTGATTTGCTAAGTAAGACGCTAGGAAGTGGTAGCTTCCCCTGTCAGTTCCACGTCTCTGCTTTTGCCAATGTTTTATGGGGTTGTTGTGCACATGCCTTTTCCCTTCTCCTCCGTGAATGGTTTGCCCTTGAGCCACAATAAAATCGGGAGAGCTTACAAAAAGAATGGGGCAAACAGCCTGAGATGAGCTGGTGGATTTCTTCTGGCATCAGCGAAGCAGCAAGTTCAGGAAAGGCCGAACCGCAGACAGGCTAAACTTGGAGGACTCAGCCCTGCATGTGTGTGTGACACATTGTCACTTTGTCACTTTTGTTTCTTTTCTTTGTTCAAATAGGCTACTCCTAGACTGCTGTCTTTTTCTCTTGCTGGTGCTTACAGGTCTGCTGCTTTCGTCTGGTGCTGTTGTCTATAAGCTTGTGTGAGAAGCTTCTTTCAGTTGTCCCTTTTATATCCCTACTTTGAATCACATGTGAGTTATTTCTGATCGTTTTGCATCATAATAGGAATATGTAGTTCTGGAGTGGATAACAGACATTTGTCTGTTATCAGTGTTTTGCTTTTTTGTGTGAGGAGTCATACCCATCATACTTTCAATCGTGTCATCAGAGGTGAGGATTTGGAATTGTGCAGGTTCTCCTTCCAATGCTTCCGATAGCAAGGAGTAAGTGCCTCCAGTCTCCTAGGGTGGAATATGGCAGATTTCTTTTTGGAATGCTAGAGAGGGGAACTTTAAAATAGATGTCCTGGAAAATATGTGGTACTTATTTTTATTAGCATAGGGTAGTCTCTGTTCTGTGTAAGACAGGAGCTAAAATACAAATGAGGAAGCAGGGCAGTATGACACTCCATCATATGTAGAAATGAGAGGTGGGGAAGGAGTATCCATTTATGTATATAGCTTAACCTCTAAGACACTAAAAGCATCTTTCATCTACTGTCCTGGATGAAGATCCAAAGATAACTATGACTGACCTTTAATCATAATGTTTTCTGATCACTTTCTTAAAATTTGGGACATTGCCTTACCTGGCGGGATTGGGACTGTTTAACACTTGTGCAGGATTTGGCAATGCCAAATGTTTTCAAGGACTGTGCTACATACTAAAAACCAGCACACAGACTGTTGGAGCATGTCTTTCATCTGAGACTGGTTTGCCAAGGAGGCATTAAAGGGAAATATAGTGTGGTTTTTTGGGGTGGGTTTTTGGTTTTTTTGTATAAACATACATAGCTTCCAAATTGATTCAGTTCTATCTTAAATACACATCAAGAATGATTTTGTTACTATTTTTATACATTCTTGAGAATTTGCATCATGATTCTTTATAAGAACCTAGATGGATTTGTTTTAGTGCATTAACTTTTTGCTTTCAACTACTGTGGGTATAAAAATGAATTGACAACTCAGTTCTCGGAGACCACAGAATATCCTGATTTGGAAGGAACCCACAAGGATCATCAAGTCCAAATCTTGGCCCTGCACAGGACATCCCAAGAATCACACCATGTGCCTGAGAGCACTGTCCAGATGCATCTTGAGCTCTGTCAGGCTTGAGGCTGTGACCTGTTCCCTGGGGAGCTGTTCCAATGCCCAATCACCCATTTTTGGTTTTGTTTCAATGTGTTCGGATGTCTTTAAACTTCATTAAAGGGACTGGACTAGAAAGAATGTCAATGTCAATCAGCTGCTTTGTGGGATTCCTTAAAAACCTTCTGCATTCTTGCTTCAAATTTCAGTTACCAAGTTTCCTTTTAAAAAGTGTTGGTTTCGAAATGAAATTTCAAATGATGAAATTTCATTAAAACTAAGAAGTTAATCTTTTCAGCCTGCTGCACTTTGTTCAGTCTGTAGTCACTCTTGCCTCTCTTCAGGGAAAAAGGAGGACATAAAAGATGCTGCTACTTTTAGTAAATAGTTTTTCATGGAGGAGTTGTCAGAGTTTTTACTTGAACATGTTGCAGCTAGGATGTTCTGCACAGCAGTGTACCTGCGTTTTGCACAGCAATGTGCCTACGTTACATTCCTAAATCTGTTCTTCCATGTGTTAAAAGGAATATTTATTGTTACCTATCTAGGCAGCAAATTGAGAAAGGAAAAAGAGTATTTTTTAAGTCTGAGTACAACGGCTTAAAACTTTACTTTCTACAAACAAAAGTAATCCTTGATTCTGTGCTTTTCTCAAGTGAGATTTTAACAGCTTCAGTGGAGCAGCTCTGATATAAAGGTGCAACAGAAAGAAGAATTAAGACTTGGGCAGATCTATGGGGAAGGAGTAATAGGTTTCCACTTTGCAGTGGCACAATGAATTTTGCACTTTTGGTTGGGGAATATGTGGGGGAAGGAAACTTTTTCTGTCACACATTTAAAGTTTTACTGTGGTTTTGATCTTGCCACACCAATTTTTTTAGTGCTAAGTAAGTGTTTGAACACTAAGCATCTTTGTTAGCATGTGCTTCTTGTTGCCAAGGTGCTTCTGAAACACAGAAGCTATGTGGACATACTGGAAAAGTTATGTGACCACCTGTCTCTGGCAGTCACTGTGATCAACGGTCTGTTGTGTCTGAGTGTGATGAGGAATGTCAGCCAGGTACAGGCTCCAATACACTGAAAAATTCATAATGGTCACTCAAATGATGGCAGTGATGAAACTGCAAAGTTACCTTGTGGTAGCAGTCTCTGTGAGAACGTGTTCCTGTCTTTGGGATGAAGCTTCCAGCCTGCTGAAGGATACTCTTCTGATCCTATGAATGAACTTAGTGATTGGGTAAGGCGAAAGGAAGCAAGAACTTTCATCCTCAGCTTCAGGATGTCTGTGTTTGGGGTGCTGTATCATAGACGTTTTCACATGAGCTCTTTTGAGTTCACACATGGAATCAAAAGGTGTTGTTTGGTGGTGGTAACACTTCAGTTCGGTTTGTTTGTGCAATTGTCAGTTGTAATGCAGTCAATACTTACAGTATTACTTAAAAATTTATTTCTTGGAAAATCTGGAGAAAACACAGCCATAGTTCAAGGAGCTAATAGATAATATAAAATGCTTCTGGTTGAGCCACGTCATCTGCTTTGTATATGAAACATAAGAATATGATCTAGGACACTTAAAGCTTGAACAAAGGTTCTTGGTCCTGGATGTATTTTAGCACTACATTATATTTTCTGTCTTAATTTTCCCTTTATAGTTTCAGATTGTTCACAGAATGTGGGTCAGTGTCCCTGGTCAAACGTAATACTATTTTTGTGTTGACCTCCTGAATCAGAAATATCCAAATACAAAACTCATAGCAAAGCAACAAATGCATAAATATTTCCTTTCTATGTTATGGAGTATATTGTGATTGAATATGTGAAAAGTAATTGCTTAGAAGATGAGGAAAATGGGAAAGACTATAGTAACCACATTCAGCCTTTCTTGAGTGATTAAAAATGAAATGAAATTAATTCTATTTATTAGTTGAGCATCACACCATTTTTCCTTTTCAAAGGGACTAACCCTTGAACTAAAGAGAAGCACTGTTGCTTAAGTAGAAAGCTAACAACAATTCAAGTGCTTTTGATATAACAGACAGCTATACAGTTAATTTTTCCTGCAGCCACTCCAGTTACATGGCTGTTAACAGTTAAATTATGAATGAGGTATTCTGAAGGAAGCCTCTCCTGACTGTCAGCTATCCTCTTTTGTTTGGGCTGGTCACTGGGGTCACAGGAGTCTCATTCCACGTGAAGCAGTATGAGATTCAGGCAGGCTTTCTTCCAGACTTGAAGAGAATTAAACTGAGCTCTCGATGTCATTCATGAAACTCAGTTCTTCTAGGTCTTGAATGAAAGGAGTTCACGTTGTGTTACAGTGAATGATGAATGTCCTCATACATACTGATGAACGAAGGCCTGTCTGGAATGATTGGGGCTGCGAGGCACTTGCTTGGGGGTCTCTGAAAACAGAACAGCCTGATGTCTTGTATAACATATGAGGTCACAGGTTAGCCAGTGACATCACCAGTCTCATGAGGTTGCTTATCCTGTGTCCTAGACAGTATGGCTTATTGTCTTTTTGTGTTGTGTAATGTCTCCTGCTAACAGGATGGCACAGCTATCCTGTTAAATTGAGCAGTAGTGATAATAACAATGAAAGCATGCTTTTTTTTTGGAAGCGTCTTGAAGGACAGTGACTGTTTTTGTTTGTAATAAAAAAAATGCTAAAAGTGGTCCCAAGTTCATGGTCTTTATGATATAAGCACAGGATTTTTCTTCTTGGCCAGGTATTTTTTGCTTTGTGAGAGTGATATTTTTTTTTTTTTTGCTAAAGTGCTAATCTTCACATCCTTCAGTAATTTGCCAGTATTGGGAAATGAAACTGAAGGGAAAATTTAGGGAAGATAATTGTGTTAAATGAAAGCCCCCTCCTACTTGTCTTGTGGGAGGAAAATCTTTGCTCTCTTTAATATTTTTTTTTCCCATTTGCTTTGCATCTTGTCTGATGCAAAGTATGTGAAACCTTTGTGATGTGTTTAACTAATTTTCCAAAGTTATTGCAGGGTCTGTTACCTCAGAGCTTTGTACCTCACCTGTGAGGCCTGTTTTTCTGATGCTAACGGAGTAGCTTCAGAGAATAGGCAAGGCCTGAGTGTATGGATGGTTGTAGTTTATTGGGCTTTCCAGCTGAGAAGGTGAGAGCTGTGACTGCAGCTCTTCGACAGAAGATCTGAACAGAATCATCTTGACTTTCAAGAAAATTACTGCATTAACTGAGAATCAAAATTAGAGAATGAGTCTGTGAAGAATCTCAGGTGTCTCTTTAAGAACTTTATTGCTCCCAAGTGTCTTCAATTCAGGTTTCCCCAGGAGAAAAGTGAGTTTTGGATGTTCAGCAAGATTCCTGTTCTTTTAAATATGGGCCTATGTTTTTAAAGAGAGCGTATGTGTGACAGGGCTCTGGTACAGAAAGACTGAAAATCTTAGTAAGTCTGAAGTTAGTCTGCTTAGGTATTTGGTTAGAAAATCTAACCTCAAATGAGCAGAAGCAAGTAAGGACTGTGAGTGGGTTGAGACATTGTTCTGCCAAGGAAGAATCGGAGCTGTCATAACAGCAGTGATGCACTGACACGCTGGCTCACGGAAATGCAAAGACTGGAGGCTGCTTTGCTTTTGTTGCTCCTGTTAAGTAGGAGAAACCTTGGCTAGTATCTCTATGCATTACATACAGGTGGTCTCTTTTGATGACAGTGACTGTGAGCCTAGCACTATGTGTTACTGACCAAAGTAGGTAATTTCAAGTCCTTAAAAATATCTATTATGTACAGTTTTCGTTGTCTTATGAACTGGTAGTGTATGAGGACAGAAAGGAAGGTGCAAATGTCTATGTGAGTAGTAGGAGAGCCACAATTAGAACTAGCCTAGAGTTGCTGATTTCCGAGGGCTGTGAAAGAAAACTGAACACTGTTGTTACAGAGAAAATATGTTCAGGTTGTCCTTGTATTCCAAAGACGTCTCCTGCTACTTGTTTTGTCTTACCAAGATTTGATAGCTGCTTGGCAAAGTCTTGGCATTGCTTGGCACTAGCAATTCTCTGCTCATCAACTTGAAAAAAATGACTGCTGAAACTCAGAAATGCACAGTTTTGAGATGTACCGTTTTTGTCATTATCAAGTCAATACAGTTTGATTTTTCTTATTTCTTTCTTTCCAGAGATTTGGGGAAAAACCAGAAAAGCTTTCTAAAGTGTGGTATCTTTCTTTTAATTCTTATTAATCAAATACAGTCTCCAGCAGTAAAAACATGATGTGAGACCCACTGTGCTAAATTTACACCCTGCAATTTTCAGACATTAGATGCTGCTAAATTGGCAGAGTGACTGGAACCAAATATACCTGCTTTGCAATTATATCTGCTGGGTTGGTATTTATGGGAATAGCCAACTAGGCCAACAAGAGTAAAAATTAAAATTAACCCTTAATGGCAGTATGCTGAAACTGCTGTTTCGTTACCATGTTCAGCTAGGTGCTGAAGAACCTCTGTTCTGGCCAGCCTCAGGTGCCACTGCAGTGATAATGCTTACTTTCCAAGAAGCTCAAAAATAAGATTGGCAAATTTATGAACTTAGTGCATCCTAAGTTCCAGTTTGAATTTTGTGTGAAAACAAATGTATCCTGCCTTGGAACCAAGTAGTATGCGCTTTGAGAATCAAAAATTTATTACTGAGTATGTAGAATCCACATCTTTTGTCTGTGCATTCCGAGTTCTCTGGATTACTGAGATATTAAGAGTTTTGTTTTGTTGAAAATTTTCACGAGGTTCCTGAGATCTTGTCTGTTTCTTCTGATGCCAGTCTGTGCAGCTCTGTAGGTGATTCCCCAGCTCATGGGTTTGCAGCCCTCACAGCATTTGCCAGTTTGGCGTGCTCTGTCTGGACATGTCTTCTCCCCAGCTTCTACAGCAAGTACACTTTGTAGCATACATAGATACAATGGGTGCCAGAAGGAATGTGAGCCTCTTAGTTTAGCCAGGAATATGATTTGTGGAGTTACAGCCTGGGGTTTTAGAGATCTCCTGGGTTTTGATTTGGCTCAGTGGAAAAGAATACCTGATGCAAAAAATGTTGAATGAAGCCTTAAAAGGCAAGAATGGTTTTGTAGTTAACCGGAAACATATTCATTTTTGTTAGCTGAGTTTGTCCCCAGGATTGACTCATCTGAATGAAACACATCCAGGTTTGGAAGCTGCAAGAGGGCTCAAGTAAGGCACCTAAAGTATTTGGATTGGGGACTGAAGTATGTAAATGCTTAATCTTTCTTAACTGGAGTGTAAAGGGAAGCTTCTTTCTGAGATTTTTTGTCTCATGTCAAAGGGCACTTTGACTAGGGTAGATAACATTTTTTTCTTCTGTGACCAGGATAGGTATCTAAAAAGCAGGTGCTACTTTTTTGTTTGTTTGTTTGAGAAACTTTGCGGAGAATTTTAGGAAATAAACAGAACTGTCAGGAAGCTAAAAGTGGGAAAAGGAAGAAAATTAGTATACCATGTAGACCGAATCTTGGTCTTTTTGTTTTGTGGCCCTTTCCAGAGACACTGTCTACAGTTGCATCTGCTGCTCCCTGGGAAAGTTCATTTTTCTCACACACACATGAAAAGCTTTTCTGCTTTTTGCTAAATCTTTCTCTGTCTACTTTCATTCTAGTGTTCTTCACTCTTTGCTGTGCTGTTAAATGCAGCAACTGTTGAGAAGGCCAAAATCCGAGATTATCTATATTGCAGTCAACCCCCTGGTATTACTGCTAGCTCAAAAGCAGTTTGGAATATGTGGTGTGTGGAGTGGTATCTTGCTGTGGTTGTATTTGCTGGAAAGAAATGGTCACCAGTGTCTTGCAGGAAGATTGCACAGCCCCACTGTGCACCTCATGTAATGTCCTGTTGTGTGGAGGCACTCTGTACATTCCTCTGCAGGGGAACAACACCATTGCTCTTGGCTATGGCTTCTGGTACAATGAGTAAGTGAAAGAGATAAGGTGAAACTAAACTCCAGTAAAAAGAATGAGCCCCTCACTTCAATGTAATCCCTGCCATGTATCTGCCTAACAGCATGTTTCCTATTGACAAAATGCAAATGACATTTATTTTTCTGGTTTTGATTTGCTTACAGAAAGCAGCAGCAGTCTAATCCATGCAGCAAACACTGAGTAACTTTATCTTTTGGATAGATTTTTATTATTGCTGAATAAGGCACATCAAAGAGCCCAGTTTGAATGGGAGAAAATCACACTTTAAGTAAATGGTTATAAAAGCTGTTATTTTTCACTTGAAATGATTATTTTCTAGGTTTCTGGTAGTGATGATGGGAAATTTCTGACTTCAAATAAATAACCATTACTTGTATACATCTGTCATTCCTGAGCCTCATCTTCTGCCCCCACTTAACTCTCTTTGAGGCTTACCCAGTGGAGGACATGTGACCAGAGCTACAGGAAAAGGGAAACTACACAGTCTTCTATAAAAAGAAACCTCTCTACTCTAAAGTAATGGTGAAATCTCTTCAAATAGACCTAGGGCATGACATTTGAAGAGGCTTGTATCCTGTTGTTAAGTTAGACCAGTATGTTAGCAGGGGTCTCCAAAATTCTGTGAGAGTGGTGAGAGGTTCTGGACAGTCTGAGGGATGTTGCCGTGGCTGCCCCATGGCTTGTCATGTTTTCATATATGTAGGATAGATAAAAATTGGCTGATTATAACCCAGCCTGGTGATCCTCTGAAATCAAGGCTCTGTTTTGTCTTGTTTTGTTGAAATTGTTTTTTCTAAGAGGGTCCAGTTCTGCATTCTGCAGCTGGTGAGGAATGAGTTGCCTTTCTCCTTAAATATTCATGGATGTTCTAAGTTTACTTTGCATCATGTTTTGTCACCCAATACACATGATCTTCATGTATGCCCTCTTTTCGGTCTGTTGACTCTTTGTTGGATTTGCATGTATTTGAAGAGGTTATCAACATCTATTTCCAGGTGATGCTTCTGTTTAGGAATACCTATCCCATTTTTACTGTCTGTGTGCTGTCACTACTACCTACTACAGTAACTTCCCTTTTCTTAAACCGTTGCCATTCCTTGACACTGTCTTCTGGTAATTCTTCTCCTAATTTTAACTGTTGATTCAATATATTTAGAAAAACATTCTTGTTCCTCTTCCAGATTTTTTTAGGAGCCTCAGGAGAGAGGTTTCTGGTCTCCTTGTTTTCATTTCTTAGGGCAAGACTTCAAAGCAGGAGCTGAGTTGCCTTCCTAGGGTAAGGATGTCTGCAGATCTGTCTCTTGTCTAGATTAAAATCATGGTTATGTGTCATCAATCTCCTCACACTTGAATATTAGCTCAATGTTGTTGAGTGAAAGGTTATGAGTTATTTCTTTATTGTTAAGGACTTTGTTGATGTTTTGTTTTGTTATTCTGTCCTGCATCCTGGCCTCTCTTGGACTTGGCTCCTCTGTGGAGCCTCACACGCAGCCGTCTCTTCCAGACTCTTTTTGAGATGTGACCTTTTCATGTAGTCTCAGAGTCCAAGTTCTCCCCTCATTACCAGTACCACAGCTTACCTTCCCCTCCTGGTGTGCTGTCAGATCCTAAGTGCAAACTCTCCAGATGGGAAGGTTTCTCTGTCATCTCTATCATCAGGAAGATAATCATTATCACAACTTCATTTTTGTTGGCTTTCTCCACCATCATTACGCAGTGAGTTTGCTTTCAGAGCCCTGCACGTTTTGTCTCTAAGCATACCTTTGAAATCCTCACTTGTCAGTGCTGAGGGATATGCTTGGAGCATGTACTGGATGTGCAGGTGCAGTGAGAGCTGCAGGTTGTGTCCTGCATGGGAGAAATGTCAGGAGCCCCAGAGAAGGAAGGGGCTGTGACCTGGTGCTGACCCTTTGCACAGCAAAGGGCACAGGGACCTGTGACACTGGCCAGGTGACTGGGACTTGGACACAGCAGGAGCCAAGGGCTCAGCAGGAAGACCCCAGACTATTGGCAGCACAGACTGAGGGTGTAAAAGCACAGGGATTCCTTTGTTCAGGCTCCCTCTCCAGAGGCACCAGATCAAACTGGTTTTGTATTATGCACCATGATTAAATGACTTAGACGAACAAGAGATTTGGGCCTCTACTATGGGAAACCAGGGTTAATCCGGTAAGGAAACCTTGTCTGACTGTGTGAGTGTGCAGGGAGTCAGGGAGGGCACCCATCAGGTCACTGGAGTCACCCACTGTGTAGGCGCTTCAGTGCCAGCAGTGAAAGTGTCTGGTCGTAGGAGTCACTCTGCCAGAGTGACTCCTGGGTAGTCAGACAGGAAAGTTCCTGTAACAGCAGTAAGATGTCAGTGTGGGAAACCAGCGTTCACCGTCTACGTGTTTGCTGGGACACAGGGTGGCATGTCTGGTTCTGACATGCAGCTTTCCTTACTGGGGAAGACTGATATACAGCTACCAAGAAGAAATTAGTACTCTTGAAAATTTTGCTGCTTAAAAAGCAATTGTGGCATAGTTGTTAAAGACAAGCAACTTTACAAGACTAAGTGGTGTCTGTTGCAGTTGAGAATGACAGCAGTGTTTGCTTTAGGTTACCTGATTTAGCCTGAGGAAAGGCTACAGTCCTTGTGTTCTTAGGAGGTGTGTATGTTCCTTTCTCTCTCTTCTGTCATGGCATAAGCTCATGAAATTTTGTGGTGGGTTGATTCAGACAGCACTGAGAACTGCAGGCTCTAGGTTAATTTTTTTTAAAGCTTGCTGCTCACCTGTGGTGGAGTTTATGCAACTCGATAGTAAGAGGAAGACAGGAATTTATAGCCAGGGTTGAAGAAAGATGGGGCTATTTGCTCTGATATAGATCAGCTTAAATCCTGTTGAGGACATGCACCTTTAGGTAATCACAGCCATGTACAGAAAGCAGCAGTTAGTTTGACATAGTGCTTCTGCCCCTGACCAGTGATTTCATTCCCTACTGTCATCATTGCATGGATTTGGGCTCTATGATTTCTGTAGGTGCAGAGGTTGTCATTTTGTATGGTTGAGTTTTTTTCCCCTTGCTGGCTGAAACATTCTTTTGCCTACCACTTAATATCTATTTATAGTTTGTTCGTTTTTTTTTTTTTCCTGTAACACATAGCTCTTGCTTAAACTGCATTCACTTGCAAAGGTTGTTTCTATGTCTGATATGTGTACTAAGGCATAAGACTACGGAAATGTTAAATATTCTTAAAAGTGCTGAGTGACTACTTATTGGAGAAAGGGCAAGATGATACTTTGTTTGCATCATGCTGAAGCATTCTTTCTCTCCTTCTTTGTTTTTGTACTGCTGTATATTTGGGCATTATTGTTTTTGTATGCTGGGATGTAAAAGAGGGTTGAGTGTGTCCAGTATCAGCTACCAACTCCAAAGGACTCCAGTGGTTTTTATGCCTATAAGTTAGAGCATGCTTTAACCACTGCCATAGTGAAATGCTCCTAGAGCAACTGACATGGAATTATTTTTTTCAGAGAATTAACACTTTTACAGTCTTATGGTTAACTTTTGCCAGTCCTTGTGATTACTTCTTATTGGAGCAGCGCTTTAAGGAATTGTCATATGACACAACAGAACAGCTTGAAGTACCACTTGCCTGTGGGGAAGTAACCTAGTAGTGAATTCAGTTGTTTTCTCCAGACAGAACAGCTGTGGGATTTTTCTTACATCATAGACCTAGATAAATTGGAAGGCCTAGACAAATTTGCCCAGCTAGTAAGGCTGAACATCCCAGAGTTTGCACAACTAACCATCCTCTCTGAAATCCCTGAAATGCAGGTAATTCAATACATGTTTTTAAGCCAGAAAATGTGGTTAACAGCAGCCTTTTATGACCTCTTGCATCTGCACAGTGCAAAAAAAGTCCTTGCAGAAACACGTCTCAAAGAGCAATTAAAAGCTTTTGATCTTTGGAAGTGTATGTTCTGATTCTGTGATTGGAAAACTTAAACTTAATTGTGGTAGGTAGGCTTTTTATTGACATAGAATATCATGCGAGGAAATTTAAACCTAGCCCCTCCCCATTGTTAGAAAAACAATAAAATACCCATAGTTCTTCTTGTTAAATGGAAGGGGTTTATTAATCACTTCTGTTGCTGTTTGTTACTCCTTTAAATTTGATGCTGAATGAATCAGACTCAGTCTTGCTGCTGTCACATTTCAGGCATGATCTCAGTATTTTCCAGGCAGAATGTCAGCTTGGCCTGTTTTTTGGGAAACTGGAGTAGTGTGATGGATCACATGAGCTTATTATCTCCTTGTTTACCCCTACTCCCCAGTTAATTTCTCTTAGGTACATCTGTTTGATACAAAAACTGATGGCAAGTAATTACAAGTGTATTATTAAATGAAAGACAGGAATAATTAAATCTAAATTCTGTCCCAAGATCTCTTGTAGGTCTTCTGCATTATTGTGCAGAAATCCTTTAGTAATTTGTTTTTGTGAAGACAAAAATAATGTTTTCCTTAGGGTGGTGTTATAGCAGCATGCAATAGAATCATAGAACGTGCTGCGTTGGAAGGGACCCATCAGGATCATCAAGGTTGACTCCTGGCCATGCACAGGACACCCCAAGAGTCACATCCTGTGCCTGAGAGCATTGTCCAAACACTCCTTGAACTCTGTTGGGCTTGGTGCTCTGACTACTTCCCTCGGGAGCTGTTCCAGTCCCATCCCCCTTCTGGGTGAAGAACTTTTTCTGTTATCCACCCTGAACCTCCCCTGACACAGCTTCAGGCCATTCCCTTGGGTCCTGTCACCCTCACCAGAGAGAAGAGATCAGTGCCTGCCCCTGCTGTTCCCCTCACGAGGATGTTGTAGAGCACAATGTTGTAGAGACGTTGTCCCCTCAGTCTCCTCCAGGCTGAGCAGACCAAGTGACCTCAGCTGCTCCTGATACAGCTTCCCATCCAGATCCTAGTAGCTCTCCTTTGGACACTCTCTAACAGCTTTATACCTTTTATATTGTGTTACCAGAGCTGCCCCAGCACTGGAGGTGAGGCCACCCCAGAGCAGAGCAGGACAATCCCTCCCTTGCCCGGCTGGCGATGCTGTGCCTGATGCCCCCCAGGACAGGGCTGGTCCTCCTGGCTGCCAGGGCCCTGCTGACTCTGATTCAACCTGCCAGTGACCAGGACCCCCAGGTCCCTTTCCATGACGCTGCTTTCCAGCTTCTCATTCCCTAATCTACACACACAACCAGCGTTGCCCTGTCCCAAGTGCAGAATCCAGCACTTGCCCTTGTTAAACTTCACACAGTTGGTGTTCTTCAAAGGTATTAAAAATAATTATTTTTATCTTTGCCACTTCTTTAAGAAGTGGTGTGGGTAGTTTCAGCTTGGATAAGAACAGCATAAAATCTCTATTTGACATTCTTGCTGGGGAATACTTCTCTTTCCAGGTGCACCCAGTTCAATAATCTAAAGTATTCCTTCCTCCTTATTTCTGCTTCCTTTTTCTGTTTAAACTGTACTAGTTTGGAGCTGTGTTCACTCTGCACTCTTAATGGCCCTTAGCCTGTTTCCCTTCTACCACAGTAAGTGTGCCGAGAGCCCACAGACCTGTGGGATGTATTTTTGGTGTGTACTCAAGCAGCTGCACTGATGCTGAGACAAGCAAATGTGGAAGCTTTAGTGAAATGCCCAGTCCCCCAAATATAGAATCCAGCCACGAAGGCTGCAGGATTAAAGTAAGCCTGTTCACCTCTGCTCACTTCCTGCACATGTTGTTACAAGGAGAAAGCAAATGGTTGTTTATTAGGGAATGATTTAGAAGATTATATTTAATTAGGTTGCTTGCATGGTTAAGTGCTGAAATGCAGCCACCTACTACAGGGAATGTGCCAGTTTCTTCAACCAACACTGTAAGATATTTAGAAGAAGATAC
Organism: Vireo altiloquus; assembly: GCA_013396875.1. Lineage (NCBI taxonomy): Eukaryota > Metazoa > Chordata > Aves > Passeriformes > Vireonidae > Vireo > Vireo altiloquus. The sequence continues at coordinate 537,209 of VZRF01009557.1, read as the reverse complement.
TCTGTTCTGTGCATATTGTATTATTTATGGTGGGGACCATGATGAATTAATTGATCTCCAGTTCAACAAAGGCAGCTTTGGCAGCGAGGAAGTAATGGGTGAATGATGGGCGTTGGGTAGTAGTCATTGTTCCTCGTCACAGTAGTTTTTCTGTCTAGATTAAAAGAAGCTATCAATTTTAGTGCTCTGAGTGGGTTTTCGTATTGTCTTTGACTTGCCTCAGTAATATTTAGCCTTTAATTTGAAGTTACCATAGGAGTTTCTGATCTTTTGGCTGGGACTGATCAATTTTAAATCTTGAAAATGCCAGATACCAAATATTCTGCATCTCATGGATTACAGTTGGAAAACTGAAGGAGGGGAAGTCAAACCTGATCAATGAGCAGTTCCTTGAGTAATCACTAATTTACCTGTTGCTTCAGTGAAGAAACATTTTTGAGCACTTATCTTGCAGTGGGACTGTCAATCTGCCTTTGCAAATAACCCTCATAACTTCTAATATAGCATAAGCACTGTAATCATCAGGCAGTTTAAATGAGGATAGGGGAGGATAGGGATTAAAACTCTTCAAGGGGATTTAAGTTGTCAGATAATCGGTGGCAGATGTCCTTTATTTGTGGAGGTGGGTTAGGTGTTGTCAGAGGTTTCACTGCAGAGCAAGAGAGCTTGTCTTTTTCTTTGCTTCCCAAAGCCAGCCTGAGTATGCACTGGCATGCTTTTCTTCGGTTCTAGCAAGGACCTTTGCAGCAGAGCACAGGAAAGCAAATCAAACTGAAGACTGGCATTTGTAGTGATTTACATGATACACTTATGAACATTCAGCTGCAGACAACTTCTTGGGTAATACTAAAGGTGTTTATTTGAGAGATGAAAAGTAAACTTCATTCTCATTGAGGTATTTTCCTTAACTTTTTGGTATTGTTAATGGGTAATCTTTTTATACCCTATGTGCTTGAATTCAGTATGGGCATCTTCTTTAAAACTAGTGCCTTGTTTTCATTTTAACAAGGAGTGAAGTGTAGTAAAGTGGTTGGGCAAGTTTGTTCCACAGTCTCTCTGGGTGGCTGTGGGAGTCCTGACTTTCTCCCATAAGCACAAATCATCTCTGCCATCTGTTTCAGTGCAGTGAGCGTTAAGCCAAGTTTGCCTTAATGCCACTGGTGTTATCTTGCTGACAACATACTTCTATTGCTGGTGAAGTTTGTGCATGCACATGTTGAACTGAAGTTTATAGGCAAAGCACTTTATTCGTGCTCAGCTTTTGAATTCCTCGTCTGAGTGCATCACCTGCATTAGTAGATCTCTGTGAAGTAGACAAGGAGTAAGTCAGATGCTTCATGTCAACATAAAGAAGTATGAAAAGAAACATCTGTCCAGTTACAAAAGCAACTGGACCTGAATGTAAGCGTTTGGAAGTAGTTTTGTGTTCTCTGAGGAATCAAATCTTGAAATAGCCTACCAGTCACTTGACACTGCTTATTTGCAGTCTTTTAAGATGACAGAGGAAGATCAAATAGGGTTTGTTCAAGTCTGCTAATATTGCTCACTTTTCTTTAGTTGTGATGTGTTTTGCTGGTGATCAAATATTGGCAGGTATTGAAGGTATGTCTTTTTGATGCCATCTTGCTGCATATTCTAGCTACTGACTCGCTGTAGTCTGTCTCCTTTTGTTTTCATAGCATGTTGCAGATTTCAGTAGAGTTAAAACAGATTTCTAATGTGCTTATATCAAACCTGGTGTGGATTTACATCTGGCAAGGGTTTAAGCAGAAATTAAAAATTAGTATGGAGTATAATGTGTGCATGGTTTGACAGGAAAGTATCATTAGTAACCATTCAGCCTCACAGCTACATACCCTGATCAAAATAATTCTCTTCACATATGAAAAGCTTTAAGCAGCAATCCATTGAGAGTATCCAGTGAAGATCCCATGATTCCCACAGAAGACGTGCCAAAGGTTTGGCAGTGAAGAGTTCATGCTTCATCCTCGTGAAAGATCTTTTTTGCTGAGAGGCTGAAGTTACTGGCATTGTTCATGAGGGCACTGAACACTAAGTGTCTTGTATTTCTTCCTCAAAATCTCCTTGGCCAGGCTGATGGTCTGTTTGTACTGATCATACTTTCTGATATAGAGCTGTGTGATCAGTAATGATCTGTTCTGTAACGTGCTCAATTCTCTAGAGTGTTTTCAGGTAAAGGTGGTTTTTGGAAGGATATCCTTGTCTTGCTTTCTTAATACAGTGTGAACTGCTTGCTCAGTATGACTTGTCCTTTAATTTATTTTTCTCTGATTCTTTTTTGAGGAATATTAAATATTTAGATACCAACATTTTTGGAAGTGGCTGCTAAAACAGATTGATTTTTCTTACTCAGTCCCCTTCAGAGTGAAACACGAGCCTGTTTTTTTTTACATTCAGCCCAGATGGTGAGCTGCTTAAAGTGAGCAATGTGTTGCAGTGAAAATGGACTACTTTCCCCTTCTTTCCTTCCTCCTTTACTTAACTGAACACATCCATGTAGCTCCAGTTTGGGTTGAATTCAAAATTAATCAAAGAGGCTGCAAAGTAAATATGTCAGCTATTGGAATGCCAGCTCTGCCAGATTGAAGGAGATTCTGCTCCTGCCAACAGGCAGTGCAGCAAGTTGGCTACACAAAACCTGACATCTTTATGGACCTTGTTAGAAAAATGGACACGAGGATGTGGTTTGATCCTTTCCATGTCTGTCTTGAGTCTGTCAGTGGCGCTGCCCCTCCTTGTGCGTGTGCAGTCCTGCGTTGGGCTGTGTGCTGAGGGGGCAGGAATGTCGCATTCCCGGGGGGTGGGAGCTGGGGACTGCACTGAGGATTTCTTTGAGGGTTTTTTAAAATCCATTAGGAGAGACTTGCAAAGTGTGAGGGAAGGAGAAGGAGTAATACCATTTAAAACAGTTCCACATGTGCCATTGTTTTGACAGTTTTTTATCCACCAATGGATTTTTTGGGCATGGAGTAATGCATGAAACAAGTTTCTAGATGCATTGGCCGTGACTCTCAAATTGCTCTCTGTAACATGCAACTCTCCTAGGAGCTGATGAAGATCATGTTTTAAGAGAAGTGTTGTTTGCTTTGAAACTGGATTGAGTCAAAGTTTCTGTGTTGCCATTCTGGAGCAAAGCTTGGATAGGGCTGTCTGCAAATATCTTGACCTGCCGCTATCTTTTGTTTGTTTGGCGAAAGGGTTATTAATACATCCTTGCTTTAAAAGAATATTGAGGATAAAGTTATTGTATGGCAAAGGAAATCCTGTAAACAACTTAACTGGGTAATGAAATTTGATACCTGTTCCTGGAATGTTTTTTCAATCTAATAGGGTAGAACGATTTATTTAAAGGAATTGTTAAAAGGATCAGAGACTTGATAGTGCTTTTTTAGGGAGGTTGGTTCTTGTTTGTGCTTTTCACTTTTTGAAACTCTAAAAATTTCTAAAATTAGTTAACCTAGTCTAAATTTTTTCATTAACGGAGTGTGGAGATCATGGCTACAACTTCTCAGCAAGACATCAGCAGCCGATCTGACAGGAGCTGAGCTTTGGTTATTCTGCCCAGGAGGTGTTACAGTGCTTGAGATGCATCCAGTTGTTTTCTCTTGGGAACACCAGGATGCTTCATGGGGAAAAGACAGTTCTGTAGCTGAGGCAGGTTACTGTGAGACCGGGTGTTGGTTCTTAGCTAGCAACTTGCTTGAGTCAAGAAGAAGTCTCAGTTAAGTGTTCACAGCAGGACTCTTCATTTTAATAAGTGCTGCTGCCGTGTGGAAGGGGAGCAGGTTGGATGAGAAATATAGACACGAGGTTAGATAAGAAGGTAGTGCAGAGCAATGGAGAGAGATGCCATGAGATTGGCACCTTTTTGATGTTGCTGCCTAAATGTTCCACCTTAGTTGCTTAAGTTTTGAGAGAGCAAAAGCCTTGGTAATTTCTAGTTCTCTTGTCAAGCTTGAATATGCTGCATTTTTAGATCAGAGATTTATTTTTAGCCAGGACATTCCAGTTTTGTAATGTCTGGGAACTTGTAAATTCTAATGAAAGTTAGGAAAATTACCAGGAAAGTCTTCCAGTAGTGCCATACTGAGCTGAAAGCTGCTTTTGCAGGGTACTGTGGAGAAGAGAGTTAGATTCTGCTGTTGAATCTCTTACCTGCTTTATAACTAACTTGAGTACATGGTATATTGACTGAACTACATTGCAAAGAACACCAAGGTATCTCTTTCTTTTCTTGATCTGACAGTGGCATCCTGTAATTTTGTATTACTGTGGTAGGTTTTCTCCAGAGGTGGTGTTCATGCTTTATAAGAGCCTTTTCCTGCTCTTAAAATAAAGAGCCAGACATGGTTAAGGGCAAAAAGGGGTTTTTACCTCGATATTTAATTAAGGATCCCTAAAGTGCACCACTTCACCAAGGTGGAATACGCCAATAGGCACACACACGATAGATTGGGTATACAATTTATAGACCTTACAAATTAGCATATCTATCAAAGATTCCCCAATGAGAGACTTGAATGATTAGCATGATACTCTCCCATCCTGAGGAATTCTCCCCTGGATGGGCCTGCCTTAGTTTACAGGATGTGTTCTGGAGAGGACCTTGGTTTCTCAGGATAGTGTTGGGCTTTCTGGCCTCCAACTGTGAGGCTTCCAGGATCTCTTGGCTTAACAGAGTATTAGGACTATGCTAAATTATCGGATTTAAAGAATTACAAATATGCATGTTAAAAGCACTGAGGTTACATAAAAGCTATATAAAAGAGTGTATAAAAAGTATATAAAAGAAAAGGCAAAAAATCATCACAGCATCAGTGCACTGGGAGTTGTTTGCTAATAAAAGGTTGTGTAAATGCTGACAGCTTCACCCTGCAGCTCTCTGAGTGTGGCAGTTTTCATTTGGTCATTCCTTAGCAGGTACCTGTCAGTGATACGAAGACTGATCTGAATGTGTTCAGTTACTGTTGTAAGGGGGAAAAACGCCATAAACAACAGCAAAGCCCTCGCTGGTTGAACACAGAAGTGCAGAACTCAGTTAACAGTGATGCTGTAAGGCTGCACTAGCCTGAGGGGTGCTCACTGGAGCACCAAATCTGTTCCGTGTTCATGACAGGAGTAGCCACGAACAAACTGTTGCCATTGCTGAATTAAATTCAGGGACTCAGGCAGGAGGCAAAGTTGGGTGTAGCGTTTCCCTAGGAGATGCTGGGAGCAGCAAGGGTCCTGCCTGGCTGGGCTGGAGCTGACCTTGTTCCAGTGTGCTGTAGGCTGTAACAGTGTAGAGAGCAAAATGGCTGTTTCTCCATGGGAAGAACAGTGATGCAGGGAATGAAACTGAGGTTTGAATGTCACTGCTGAGAGATGTCTAATTGCCAGCTGCATGCCCTGGGCATGCTTTATGGTGGCTGTCACTCTCTTTCTTTAAGGTGCTACAGCAGGAGAGGAGAGTTACAGGTGGCTCTGAGTGTGTGGACAGTGGCTCACGTTGCACCCTTGCCTCAGAAGACCTTATTTCCACCTTTTTTTTCTGAACTACATTGTCTTTTAACAGCTCAGGGCAAATTTCCATTGAGGCATCTGCTCTGTGCTGGCAGATTCTTGAAACATCCCCAGGAAAGTCAGCCATTTGTAAGAAATAACATTTGAAAGGAAATACATTGTTTCAGACAGACGTAGGCTTAAAGAGACTATGTCCCTGAAGCATTCCTCTCGTGTCTTTTGAAGTAGTGATGTGAAACTTAGCGGTTTTGCGTGTGTCATGGATGGAGCATTTTGTGGGGGAGGAAGGGAACCACCTGCATCTGTCAGATTAAGGAGTTTGTGAAAAATCTCATGCACTAATCATGCTATAAAGCTTATTATTTTGGTAGATGTGTTCTCCAAAGATGCCTGTACAAAGCAAATTCCTTCCTGGGACTTCTAGAATGAGCTAGGAAAAAGGTCTTACTTGAAACTTCTTATCCTGGCAGTTGCGATCTGCTCTGTGCCCTGTGCAGCACTGAAGAATGGGGCACTCACCATGTTGTGTTCATAATGTTTTTCCTTGCCCTTGATGTTCAGACCTTCCTGGGCGAGGATGGAGTTGGACTCCAAGAGCAGCAGGAAGCAACATGGTGTAGGGGTTGGGCAGTGGTGGGAACCAACTACAGCTCTGCCATGCCCCTAGAGTTCTAAAAATGATGTGATTACCCTCAAAATAGATTAATGATTGGTAAATGGTTAAGCTTTGTGTCAGCTTAATTTAGTCTTCGTGCTTCTGAACCATGAATGTGTGCGGGTTGGTAGGGGACACATGTTTTTGTGACATCTCCATCCTTACCTGGGAAAGTTTGTATTCCTGGAGTTTTTGCCTATTCAGCTGCATGTTGCCTGGGACTAGACTGGGCTATGATAGGAAGACAAGGGGAAGGATATTATTTTTCTCACTCTTCCTTGTCTTGCAGCTTCCCCCAGCTCTATAACAGGTTAGACCATTTTGATGCTTATTAAAGCCATTCAGTGTCATTATCCTTCCTTCACTGAAGTTCATGTTTCTGTGATATCTGCATTCCAAAAAGCAATGCACAAAGTGAGAAAAATGGTAGATTAAAGTGACTGACTAGCGCTGTGTTTAACCTTGAAGGCAAATCTCTGTGTTTCTTACTCTCGCTGTTCTCTTGATCCCCAGTATCCTGCTACTGTGCCCCCTCCACTTGGCAGACTCAGTGTGCCAGCTGCCCTACTAGCCTGTGGACAGATGTATGCCAGGGGACTGAATGAACACCAAGAAGCTCAATTCTAACTTTGATCATCAGCACCATTGTTAAAACTTAACCTAGTGAAAACCTAGTATGAATTAGTCAGTGTGTTACCTTTTGCATAGCCCTCGGCTAACAACAACAACAAAGTCTTCTGCAAGATAACTACTAATCTGACAAAAGCCTGAAAGGATAGAGCTGAGTTCATGTAGCCTCATCTGTTTTACTTTTGTTTAGACCGATCCTGTGAAGAAGAGGGAATTTTTTTTAACAAACATTACTTTGACCTCAGTATACATAGAGGCTGTATATAAGGAAATAGCAAAAGAAAATCTGCAAAATAGTATGAGAATGGCAAACAGATAAAATGAAAATTTAGGAAAAAGAAAGTGCTACCAAGTACCGTGCTCAGGATACTGATAGGATAATGATAAAATAACCAGGGTCAGGGTCCATTTGTTTCATCTTCATTCAACCACTGATAAACAGCTCGCTCAGTGACAGCTTTTGCTGCCTTTGTTAAATCCCCAATAAACTTACCTCTCTTTCATTTGTTGCAGACAGCCAACTGTTGCCTGGGAATAACTTCACGAATGAATGCAACATTCCTGGAAACTTCATGTGCAGTAATGGACGCTGCATCCCAGGGGCCTGGCAGTGCGATGGGCTGCCGGACTGCTTTGATGACAGTGATGAGAAGGAATGCCGTAAGTGACCATTGCTGAGACCTTGTCATGCTTTGTATCATGGGGCTTGGCTCAGCACTGCTGCTGCTGTGTTCTCTAGTGTGTGTTGGGGAAAGAACAAAGCTGCTGCCACTTTGCTCATTTAGATCTTGTTGGAAAAAACACACAGGCTTTATTGTTTCAGGTCTTTAGTGTTCTTCAATGTCCAGTTTTAATACAGCACTTGGGGAGGTACCTGAACAGATGGATAAATTGAGATGGACACTATTCTTCCAATTTAAGAGTGATGCTCTGTGATTTTTAGGGGTCCTGCATGTACTGCTTCAGCACACTGGTCTAGTGCTATAAATTGACTTTCACTACCATCAAACCTAGTTCCTTTCATTTCAGAATTGTTGGCTGTACCCAATCAAAATGCAATTCTTAACTCTATGAACTTTAATAATAACTTTCTAAAAAATAGGCTAAATTAATTTGCTAATTGGTGTTTTTAAGTTAGAAGTTCTAGAGAGCTAAAAAAGTCTGATTTGGTTCTTGTCCGAGATTTCGTCTTTTTCTTACCCTTAAGTAAAATTTAGTTAATGTTACTCAGCCATAATATGAACCTTTCTAGCCTACATGTGTTAACCAGACACCAAAATTATGCTGTAGCATAATGCTGTGATTTGAAATCCAGTTGAGAGTGAAAAAAAAAATTCATGTGATTCTGGAGCAACTGAGAAATTTCTGAAAAGTACTGGTTTTCATGTAGCAAGTGTGGTTTCTTTTCCTGTGTACTTTACAGAGTTGCATTACACTTAAACTGAACTTAGAAGAAGCTTCCCTTTCCCAGGACATTTCCGAGACACCATTAGCTTGCTTATGTAGCAGAAGGAAAAAAAGAATAGCTTCTTTCAAATTACCTGACTAGAAATAACATGTGTTGTTAAATGCTCTTGCTTTTTAAATTTGATTTCTTTTCTTTAACCCCAGTAATCCATCCCTTTTAAATAATGGGGCTTTAATAACTGTGCTGTGTAAATCTCCATATATAGTTTTGCTTTAAGCCAGTGAGCTTTTCTCACTTTCTGAAGAATTAGAAGTATCTGTATGGAAGTATCTAATGCTTTGCAGTCTTTAGAAGGTATCAGGCTTGTGTTGCAACATTGAAGACAGGTTAGTTAAATTTTTTTTCACACTTTAATGTTAACATTAAATGATAGGCCTGTTACAAGGATTGATCAGTGTCATGCGTATCTGTTTAAACTCTAGCAGAAATTAAATCAGTGGGAGCTTTGGCAAGAATAAAAATATCTAAAGTTCAACCTGTACTTTTCAGTGAGATGTTCCTGATGACAACAGCTGTGTGACTCAGGTTCCTCATTACTTGGCTCCTGAATAGACTGCTGGCATGATTTTTGGTGTGCCATTTCTACTTCTCAAAACAAGCTGAATGATGGCACTTCTTTGTATTTATAGGATACACACCAGGAGTTTTTGTGTCTCTAAGAATGTTGTCATTGTCTGCCTTGTATAAATTTTGTTTCATTTGATACAGTTTGATGATGTTTATGAAGATGTTCTTAATGAAGGTTGGAGTGGGTATTTACTCAGGAATCAGTAACAGGAAAATATGCTTTGTGACTCTCTTCAAAAATTTCCTTACCAAAATCAGTTTGGTCTAGTAAATTACAGACAGTAATAAACATAGTAACTGACAATGAAATATAAACAGCTGTAAAATGGCAGTTTATAAAAGCTGTTTTTGACACCACAGACTCAAATAAACCTCAGTGATGTACGCTGTGCTGCAGCTATGAATTTTAAGTTGCTGCGGAGCTGTCCTTCCTGGGTTTTTTTCAAATACTTTTATCCGGCTTCATTGGCAGACAGTTTTCTGGAGGAGCATCCTTTTGAGCTTACACAAATTGATGGAAATAATTAGACTGTTCTTTCCTCTTGCCATACACCTATCTGCTATTGGATCACTCTCACAAATGTAAAATCAGCGTACAAAAGAGACTTGCAGGGAGAGCAATCGATTTGAATCCTATGCTGGCCTACTGTTAACAGGTAAGAAGTGAAAACAGAATGGAGGTTGAATCATTTGAATCTCCACATTTATGTTTCCAACCAATCTTTTACATTATAAAGTTATCAAAAGTTGTACGGGGCTTATACAGACCAAATCTGGTGTCAGATTTGTTCTTAGCTCAGAAAAAAAAGCATCGAAAAGCAGCCCTATACGTGTAAAATTTTATTTTTTAAATCATTTTAAAATGATTAGGCTAAGCTTTTTTATTTCCCTTCTATCGGAACAGAGCTCTACTTCCCAAAGCTTAACCTTGCAGCGAAATTAGAGTCCTTTGTTTTCTGCTGTGATTTTGCTTTGCAGTAGCTGAGCTGTTGATGGTGAGCACAAAGCCATAGGAGTTGCATTAGCAGCATGAGGTGGCTGAGTTCCCAGTGTGTTGCTACTCACAGCTGTACTTTTAACTGCTTTGTGTGTGATTCCTCATCAAGTAACTGTTTCACATTGAAAACCTTGCTTAAAAATGTCTGTGTGTAAGAGCTTGGTTACAGGGTTTGTTTGTTGTGAAGATTAGTATGCTGTGTTTTGGCATGCCCATGAGGGAGTAGTCATGCACACTAGTGTGGTTATGTGGAAAGTCTTTCTCTTTTGGTTTGTCTTATGGTTGAGTGTGGATATCTAACAATATTTTATCAGTGCTGCTGCTGTAGCATCTCATCCTGTCTGTCCCCATTTAAACAGGAAAACTTTGAACTCAGGGTCTGATTTTTATTTTTTGTGGCCAGCAAGTAGAAAAGTGATGGTGTGAGGAGGAAATAAGATGGAAAGCAGAATTGCCTGGACATTGTCCCTTCATGTCTTATCTCTTCCCTGTGTTCCTTTTGTCCCTTTTCTGTCTCCTCTTCTGCAAGACCATCTCTGTTAACCATGTCACTTTGCTTTTGGCCTTTCTCTGCATCTCCCACACCTGCCAGAACCCACATACCATCTGTCATCTTCTGTGCTTCCTCTGTGCCCTTACCTGTGACTTTAACACTTCCTATGCCAGCTCTCTTTGTGCTGTTTAGTGCACAGAACATTTCTCATACTCTTGCCTTTTCTCATGGTGATGTGATGACTGAAAAATGTTACCTGGTTTTATCTGGGAAGGAGGGTCAAGGAAAGGCATGGAAGGGAGGGAATAAGCTGAGACAGTGACTTCTCATTGTTGTGAATAAGAACTACTTCTTGAAGAAAAATCTCGCTTTTTTTTTTCCTCCAGGCCACTAATTGAGCTTGAAAAAAATTAATTTTCCATATCAATGTGAATGTTTTGTGAGTACTTCCAGTTCTGTGTAGTTTGAGTAATGTGCTATCGTCAGTGAATCTCGCAATGGGGAACTGTTTTGTGGTTAATCCCCCTGTCTTCTGGTTCTCGTCGGCTGCACTGCTCCTCAGCCTGTGTAGTCCAGTATCTGTCATGCACGCTCCTTTGAAGTATTGCGGTTACTCCTGCTTTTCACCTGCGTAGATGATTTATAATAAGGAAGCCAAGGCACTTCTTAACAAACAAAGAATCTTTACCAACAGGACTTTCCTGTGAAGCTTGGAGGGATTGCGTAGACACTAAATTCTCCTCTGGTTGTGTACCAGGCATTATAGATACCTGGGATTAGTGCTTACCCTGGTGGGGTTGGGAGCTGCATGCTGTCAGCACTCAGTTCTTCCTGTTACCAGATATTGACGGTCCAAAAGAGAGAGCTTGAATGGAAGGAGCCTAGAAATGTGTGCTTGCATGTTTCAAAACATTTTGAGGTAAATTAATTATCTCTAGTGCTGACTTTTATACCTATCTGCTGACCTATTCCTTTGAAGCCAAGACCTGCCTCTCGCTCTTGGAAGGATTCTCATCTTGAGATTTAAGAGTGCACTAATATTCTTAGTTAAGCTCATAATTTACTCTGTCATCTCTGTTTCCTCTTTCCTTTGCTCTTTGTACATCTTAGTATTAGATTATTACAGAGACAACATTGTGAACACAGAATGGCTTTTGTCACTAATGAGCAGGAGCTAGTGGGGAGATGGCATGTCCTGCCTTTGTCAGATAACGAGCAGCAGATGGTGGGGATTCAGAGCGCGGCACATCATCCACGCTAAATGCCTGGCATGACAGCAGCCAGAATTAGAGACATACCAAATACCCAGGAGTCTAGATTTTCCTTCATTGCTCTTCTGAGAGATGCCAAATTTGTATGTTCAGCTTTGAGCAAATAGTGGTACACAGTGAATCTGTGACTAGCTGTGTTAATCCAAGGGCTAAAGAGCGTCCGCTGTGGGCTAGAAAAAACTGTATGCAAGGACAGCCTTGGGGCAGTGTGTTCTCATGTTTGAAACCTCCGTCAGTGTTGCTCATTCAATACAAATATAAAGGTAAAGCTGGTTTCTGAGTCAATGCTAAAAGCTGTGTCTGCGTTGTATAGATGTCTGATCAATGGGGCATCATCTGTGCTTGTAAGGATGTGCTGCCAGCACACTCCTGGGCTGGCTAGCAAGAGTTGGTCTGTAGGAACATCCAGAACTGTGGTACTATAAAGCTCATTTCATCACCAGCAATCCATCGTCATCAAACCTTGCTCTGATTGTCCTTCAGACAGATCAAGTCTCCTGCATGGCGAAGAATGTCTTTATTAAATGAAGTGCTGCATGAAAATGGTCCATTATAATTAGGATTCCCCAGACAGGTATTGAAGCCACCTGCCAAGCAGGCATCCACTGAAGGTCAGTTTTGTCTCTTTGCCTGAGACACGTGTGCTTGAACCCAGTGCAATCAGAACTGAGAGTTGTATGATGCCTGCAAGTCCTGGGTTGCCCTCAGCGTGGTGTGGTGAGCCAAGCGTTCCTGCAGGTTCACAGCAGCAGGCTAACTCTTATGGTCCTGAACACTGTGACTCATATTTGGGCAATCTGAGAAATCGGTTTAATCCAGCTGTCTAGTAGATCCAGTAAGAGGATTATTGTTTCTGTGTCATGGAATTGGAGCCCTTGGCACCTCTGCTGAAGCCAGGGTCCTGCTGACAAACACCCTAGGAATTCCTACACCTGGTAGGCTGCATGCCATTGTGCAAGGATGAAGGTGTGAGGTGGGAATGTTTTCTGGTTATGGTTGTGACCATGCTTCTTGTTGCTGGTTTTGCAAGCATTTTTAACTTTGTCAGGTTAGTAGAATAATATTTGAGATAGTCCTGTAATTACGTGTTCATTGTTGAGATGTTAGCATAATAATCTTTGATTTCATCTTCTGTTGTGTATCTCTTAACTATGTTCTTGCTTTTACCCTGTAGAATTGGAGCTATGTGTTTATATATAATAAACATGACCTATTTTGTCACATTCCATTCTGTGACCATCTTTTCTATGTTGAGTATGTTTGCATTTCCATTTAATCTATCTAAATGCAGACAGAGTTTTGTAAAAATGCTTTATAGTCTGAGAAGATTTTATAAATCTGGTGTCGTCAGGGTGTGGAGTGCTGGGTTGTGGGAGATGTGGCACATCTAAGCCTGCATCATTCAAAGTGTTTGTATCTACGCTCTTGCTCTAAATCTTTGTTGTCTCTGCACTGGTGGAGACTTAAACTGGATTAGCAGCATACTGTAGTTTGAAATTGCAGCCCACAGTAACCATTTTTAAGTTGCCTCGAGGTTTGCTGTATCTTATATTTTCCTTATTTTTGACATCTCCAATATAGAGCTTTCTTACCAGACAGATGTTTACTGCTCCCTCTGGTGTTCACTTGGGACAGGTGTTGGAGCTCCCCACGCTGAGGAGCGGCGAGGCCGCGGGTTTGTAATGATCAGTTACACACGGCCGCGGAGCCGAGAGAAAGAGCCTTTTCACAGGAATGCCAGATGAAACCCACGCTCTGCAATTAGTAGCCCGGGTTTCCTAGATCATGTGAAGAATATTTTCCTGTGCTCTAAACCCTATCATCTGGGAAACTGAAACTCTAGGAGAACAAAGGCAGATTAGCTAGGTTTTCTTCAACTGAATTTTGACTGGCTTAATTTTCAGTTTCAGCATTCAGTTTCTACAAAAGAGGTAGTTTTTTAACAACTGCATCTGAGGGCTGGAAAGTATTTAAAAAAGAAAAAAAACCCTGAAACCAAAGTCTTGTCTGAGGAAGTTGGTCTGTCATTGGAGAAGCTCTTGAGTGCAAGAACTCCTACACTGGCTGGCCCAGGCTGCAGTAGGAAGGAGGTTGATTGAGTGGGGACTGACTGCAACAGCTTCAAAGCTATGTCATACGCTTAGAGGCCTCAAATGAGGACTTTCAGACTGCCTTGTCCTGCCCTCTTTGATGTAGGGTATATTTCAGGAGGCCGCCTTTAGATTTGTTACTGTTCACTGCTTTAAAAAAAACAAACAAACATAAATCATGGAGTTTTCCCTCAATCAAGAGCATGCTTTGAGTCTGCTCTACAGGAAGCTCACAAGTTGATATACTGAGGCACATTATGTATCCGTGCTTTTCCCTTTGTAAGTCCCAAAATTATAATGGAGGCAAAGGCAAAATTTATTACTAATTGGTCATTACTAACAACTCAAATCATTCTGGTGACAGTCTGATTTAGATGTGTGTCGTCACCTTGCATTACAGTTTGCTGTGGGAGCAGTCAAAATCATAACTTCCACACTGCTAAGAATAAGTAACCAGCTTTAGTAGCCACTTTAAAAGACAGAAAAAAGGTCTTGTAGAGACAATGAGTTCTGCAATCTTTATAAGCTATTTAATGAATGCTTATTATGATAGTACAGTTATTACAACTGAAGACGTTTTGCTTGGATTTAACCACCCAGCAGGGTCAGTCTAATGAATGGCTTTCATGTACAGGAACAAAGGCCACAAAGTAACTCTGGCTCCTATCCTTTTAAATACTAGGCTTTCAGTTCAACAAGCAGAGCTCAATGCACTGAAGAATGAGATGCAGTGTTTTGTTAAAAATAAATGTCTGCCCAATTCAGAAGAGATTGTCTAAACCAGTTGAGATCTAGAAATACAGCAGTGGGCCAAGACTTGGGCAGGACTAATCCTACCCATCAGTAAAGATTACTGACTTGGAATTAATATTCAGTAGCCCCAGAAAATTATTCTTAAAGCAGCAGTTAAAGACAGGTGTAGACAAAGGGTAATTCTACAGAAGATGGGAGGCAAGGTGATGTTTTCAAGAGATGCTTTCAGATTACTGGGATTAAGATTCAACCTTGCATACCTGCAACAAGTTTTTGGACTGCCCCATCATGTGTAAAGGTGAAGGCATCTCAGCTGCTGCAGTTTGTAGCTGCTAGTCAGGTACATTTTTAGCTTTGAGAAGTCCCAATTGCAGATAAATTGTATTCTGTCTTGCTAGTAAACAACTTATAGTAGTGCGAGCTAAATAGCTGTGGTCTTGTATCAAAGCTCACTACATTTTAGAGAAGGTAAGTATTCATTAGTTGCTTATTTGCAAATAAGTGATTTAGTGACCTGGCACTTAAAAAACCCCTAAATAAACCCAAAAAATCCTTAAAGGGGAACTCCAGCATCAAAATCACTTTTTCACATCTGAGGATTTTGTTACAACATTATGATTGTAACACAGTTCAAAAGTATTAGACCTGAACTTGTCTTTAGTTCATCAAATCTCTGTTTGCTACTTTGGGAAGTGTGGAGTGGCTGTGATAAGGTTCACAGTACTTACCAGAGGTGTAGGTGGCTGTGAGCTTTGGTCATTGTCTGTGTGTAGTTGTGGAGGTGATGACAAGCCTCTGCTGCAAATGGATGTGTCCCAAGATGGATGAATGGTTGATACAAACAATGGAGCTAGCTGTCAAATACTGATGGATTTGAAGTGCTCTGTGATCCCCTGTGAGCATGAAGGAGGGTGATACAGGCACAACGAGCAAGGCAAAGGCAGAAATATAAAAGCAGTATGTTAAAATAACTAGTGTAATTACAGCAAACTGAATACTTTATAGCTCTGAGTAGTGCAAAAACCTGTGTGAAAGGTGGAAGTGTGAGGCTTGTGCATTTTTTTGAGAGTATGATCTGAGAGTTTGACTTTGCTTGTAAACAGGACTACAGTCTACCTTTGTGGTGCCCTACCTTACACTACATCTCCATCTAGTGCATTTAAAATGCTTACAGAGAAAAAAAGATTGTAAAGAGTCATGGAATCTCAGTATCACAGAATGATTCAAATTGGAAGGGATTTCTGAAGGTCATAGTTAAACCCCCCTGCTAAAACAGGTTCACCTGGAGCTAATTGCACAGGATTATGTTCAGGTGGCTTTTTAATATTTCCAGAGAAGGAGACTCGAGAACTTCTCTGACCAGCACTGTCCTGGACAGAGTACTCCCAACACAGCCTCACCAGGGCAAGGTGGAGAGGCATTGGCTTTCATCCAGTCCTCAGGTACCTCTCCTGTTCTCCATGATTCTTTCAGAGATGATGGAGAGTGGCTTCGCAATAGCATCTCTCAAGGTGTGTTGGTGCATCCCATTGGGGCTCATGGATTTGTGGGTGTCAAGTTTTCCTGATCTCTAGCCTGTTCTTCCCCAGCCAAGGGGAAGTCAGCTTTTCTCCAGACTTTCTCTCTTGCCTCCATGGTTTGGGATTCTCAAGTGCTGGCCTTAGTAAAGACTGAAGCAAAAAAGGCATTCAGTATCTCAGGTGTCTCTGTGTTGTCTGTCACCAGAGCACCCACCTCATTCCCTAATGGGTGGGCCCAGATTTCCCCTGGTCTTCCTTTTGCTGCTGATGTACTTGAAGAAGGCCTTCTTGGTGTCCTTGACATCCATTGCTGGTTAATTCTAAATGGACCTTAGCTTTTCTTGTTGCTTCCCTATCTACTCTGACCGTGTTCCTATGTTCCTCCCAAGTGGCTTGTCCCCTTTTCCACATTCCAGAACATTTATTTTTGTTTAAAATTTGCCATTTTCCTTGCTTATTCATGCAAGTCTTTTGCCCCCTTTGCTTGATTTCTTTTTCATAGGGATGCCCTTGCCTCCTTTGGTACATCCCTATGAATAAGAAATCAAACGATCTTGAGGTTGACGGAAATGCTCCTTGAGTATTAACCAGCTCTCTTGGACCCTCCTACCTCTAGGGCTGTAGCTTATACGATTCTTCCTTCAGATTCCTTTGGCCTTGAGGATGCCAAAGTTAGCTCTCATGTAGTTCTAGTTACAGAACTACAGTTACTAGAACTTCTAGCCCGGCTTCCTCCACTCAGGATCTTGAATTCCACCATCTCAGGGTCACTGCCATCAAGACTGCCCCCAGTCTTCACATCCCCAGCCAGTCCTTCCTTGTTTGTCAGTACAAGGTCCAGCAGTACACCTCTCCTCGATGGATCCTCCACCACCTAGGTCAAAACGTTACCATCAGTGCCCTGCAGGAACCTCCTGGGCTCCTGCAGGCCCACATGAGTTGTTTTTCCAGCAGAGATCAGGGCAGAAGTTCCCCATGAGTTCCAGGGCCTGTGACTGTGAGGGTCTTCCAGCTGACAGGATAATTCCTCATTGGCTTCCTCTTCCTGGCTGGGTGGCCTGTAGCAAACACCCACAGCAGTGTCACCCACGTTGTCCCTGAATTCTTATCCATAAGCTCTTGTCTCGTTCTTCACCCAGCCTGAGGCAGAGCTCGACACATCCCAGTTGCTCTCTGACATAAAGAGCAGTTCCACCATTTCCCCTTGCTGTTTTTCCTAGAAAGGATGTAGCCATCCACGACAGCATTCCAGTCATGTGAGCTATCCCACCACATCTCTGTAACTGCAGTGAGATCATGCACACACACCTCTCATTCTACCTGGCTTTTCCCCGTGCTGTGTGTGTTGGTATGCAGGCATTTCAGAGAGATAGTTATTCCTGCAGGTTTCCCTGGAGGAAGGGGGATGCAGGAGGATGCACCAAAGCCATAGACACCCCTGAGGTGGTTTTCCTTTTGTATCTCATCTTGGCAGGCAGATAAGGAACACTCCTTGTTTCTGTGGTTGGCCTGGTTTATTCCCCAGATGGATGTGATGTAGTGAAAGTTGCCACTTTGGACCTCGCACCCCGAGTCCTTCAGTTTAAAGCCTGCTCACTGAGTTGGCCAGTCTTTGCCAAAGATCCCCTTGTCTCTTCTAGATGGATCCCCTTCTAGGTGGATCCCTTACAGGACTATAAATAGGGATTATTTTTTATATTGACTATTTTTGGTGAGGGGTGTGTTAATATATGGAATGAGAAAATCTAACAGCAGGGCCTCAATTTAGGAAGAGAGACACATTCTACCAGAATTAGCATCCTGGAAGGATGATGGCAATGAAAAGCTGCAGTCAAAGTAGATTTTGCGTATTAATGCAGTAAGCATCGTCATGTGCTAGGATTTCAGGCTGTCAGGAGTTGTGCAAACAACAGTAGTAGAAAACTGTACAAAACCAATCTTTAAGTGTCTCATTCTTGCTTATAACCCAGTACTAGTTTGTGTATAAATCTAATGAAATTAACACCTCTTTTGAGATAACTAGAATATATAGCAGAAAGCTAGGAATTTCTCAATAAAAGTAGTTGTACGTTTTGTAGTAGTTGCCCACGTATACATGGAAGACATCTGGACTTCTAGTCACATCTCATAATCACTGAGTGCTTTTAAGTCTCCTTCTGTATTTCTTCCTGCTTTCTGTCATCTCCTGGTTGACCTGGGATATTTCTTGCAGATAGGTAATAAACATCAGAATTCTTAAGCAGAGCTGAATATTAAACAATGCATGAAATGAACATCTGAATTAATTGGGAAGATGCTGTAAGGCAGCTGCTGATCTTTTTGCCACTTACTCAGGAGACTCTCAAACTTGGAATATCAAACTGGAATTAGCTCTTGTTTTTACTCATGATTAAGCAACCAAATACTTAGTAGTTATAATAAGATTTGTAATTAAGTGACCATGGTGAATGTTTCATTTGAAGCTCAATTACACATGAGTAAGGGCAAGTGCAATAGCTGCTTATGTTTGATAGCTTTTTGTGCAGGGAGATCAAGAGGGTTTGTGGTCCTAATTATTTAATCCTCTTGATGGGGGTCAATAAATAGCCCAGCTGGAGAGCTTGGAATTGGACAGGTTTAACAGTTGGATGGAATCAGTGGCACAACTGAAAGAAAAAGAACAGGTCAGTAGTATCTCAGAATGGAGTGAGGGATTGTAGTGCATCAGACAGACTGATGT
Organism: Vireo altiloquus; assembly: GCA_013396875.1. NCBI lineage: Eukaryota > Metazoa > Chordata > Aves > Passeriformes > Vireonidae > Vireo > Vireo altiloquus. The sequence goes on along the minus strand of VZRF01009557.1, from coordinate 518,523 downwards.
TCCTGAGGAGTGCTGCTACTCAGGGGTGGTGTTGTGTCCTTCCTGTTTGCATCCTGAGTAACTCAAGAGCTCTGAAATTGTGCTTCATTTGTCCTTTAGTATGATGTAATTGTTTGGGTTGTTTAGTGAGTAGTAACTTCTAAAATACCTGTCTTTGCGAGAAACTGCTTCACGGAATGTCTGAAAGCCAAGGTTTTTGTCTGTGCTCTCTTCTGACATCTTGTCTGCTTTGTGATGATTTTGAAGGACTAAAACAGACTCCTAGACCATGAAAGATTACTTTAGGGCCTTACTGTCTGGCAAGAAGTAAAGGCCACTGACTCATAGTAATTCAGCTCTGAAGTGCTTTCTTTTTTCACCCTTTTAGAAGGAAGCCATTTACTCTTCATGGCAGCAGACTCCCTTGGCTTTTTTTGCTTTAGCATTGTTCATCCTCTCTTACTACTAACTATAGTGTAAATATTACTCATATAAGTGGGTGATAGTTTACTGTATTGGAGGCAACCCCTGATGCTTCCTACTGGGTGAATTTCATTACTTAAAAAACCATAAAATTACTTCCTTAAAATAAAGTACATTTTAGGCTCTTTTTCTCTGTGTTTGCATTAGTAGTTTAAGAGTATAAACTCTTTCACCTGCCTTGTTAAACAGGGAGCAAAGGCAAGAGTGACCCAAGGGCTTTTTGTAGGTGGAATGAATACTCTGCAGTTGGCTGTGTTTTATATCATAACTTATTAAATAGTTTTGTTTTGAATTGGAGAAGTTCTGGCATAGTGGTCTGTTGGGTGTGTTTTATACTGGGAATATTACTCAAGTGCTAGCTTTTTTCTTGATAGGAAAAAGCAAGCAGAGGAAGTGAAAACTTTGCAAGACAGCCCTGTTCCAGAGCTCTGTGAGCCAACAAATGATGCATTTGCCTTCAGTGCAGAGGCAGCTGAGTGGCTGCAGGTAGTGGTGACTTTCCATTGGGAACATAACTGAAAGTACTGTAGGGCCCAAACAGCAATTAACTAACCCAAAATAACTCTAAATGTTAACAGGGTTACAATTTATATAAGTTCTTGGGATGAAAGGAATCATATCCTGGTGCCATACTGCTTGTGTTATATAGTATTGTCAAATCAATCCTTCTTTGTAAATTAAAGTTAAAACCTTTGTCTCCTTCACGTAAAGCCTTTACTGAAATGCTGCATCTCACCATGCATTCATCAAAAGAATCTGGTTTTACAGTGCTGTGTGATGGGGCTGTGGCATCCCTTACCTAAATTAACAACAGCAGAGAAGTTTAAGGTTGTTCATTATCAAAGTCAGGAAAATACCGATGGCTTTGCAATAATGCAGCATCTGCACGCAGTGGTTTCTGTCTGGAGAGTTGCTCTTGTCGCATGCAAGTAATCAGGTTTTGATTAGCTGAATAAATCATTATCTGTTGTTGAGTGGAGATGTGTAGCTGTGAAGCAGCATAAAGTTACTTTGCTTGATTGCTACTTGGAACGGTTCTAAGGCAACAATTTGAGTTCAGAGATGCTCAAGTGCTGTTCAGTTTACTTCTGTCTGTATGTTGTCACAAAATGTCAGCTCTTGTATCTGCTACATCCTGTTTCCTCACTTCAGATTGCAAAATAATTGAGAAACATTTTAAAACAGAAATGTTTGTAAAGTTAAAGAAATAGGCTTGTCTACTGGCCACATCATGGGGGGTGCCCGTTGTGTGCTCTCTTTGCACGTTGCATTTGGTAATAAGTGCCCAGTTCACTATAGCTGTGAAATGTTTGAGGTGCAGATTAGCTGGCTCAACAGTAACATAGTCATAAAAATCACAGAATGGTTTGGGTTGGAAGGGACCTTAAAGCTCATCCAGTTCCAACCACCCTGCCATTTGCAGGGACACCTTCCACTAGACCAGATTGCTCAGAACCCCATCCAACCCGGCCTTGAACACTTCCAGGGATGAGGCATCTGCAGCTTCTCTGAGCAGCCTGTTCCAGTGCCTTACCACCCTCACAGTAAAGAATTTCTTCCTTGTATCCAGTCTAAATCCACAACTCCCTTTCAGCTTAAGTCCTATCACCACATGCCCTTGTAAATAGTCCCTGTCCAGCTTTCTTCTGGATCCCCTTCAGCTACAGAAAGGTCACCCCACAGCCTTCTCTTCTCCCAGCTGAACAACCCTGACTCTCTCAGCCTTGTCTCATGGGAGAGGTGCTCTAACCCTCTGATGCATTCTCTGGACTCCCTCCAACAGTCCGTCCTGTGCTGAGAACCCCAGAGCTGGATGCAGCACTCCAGGGGTCTCACAAGGACAGAGTAAAGGGGCAGAATTCCCTCCCTTACCCTGCTGATCACACTGCATTGAATACAGCCCTGGACATATTTGGCTTTCTGGGCCACAAGTGCACATTGCCGGATCATGCCCAGTCTCATCCACCAGAATCCCCAAGTCCTTCTTGGCAGGGCTGCTCTCAGTTCATTCACCCTCCAGCCTGTTTTGACACCAGGGTTTTCCTTGACCCAGGTGCAGCACCTTGCACATGGTCTTGTTAAACTTACAGTTAATACTGCTAATTATAGAATGCATTTGATGTCTTTGCTGCTCCATCTATGAAAAGAAAAATCATCTGCCCATCTCAGATCAGCTGTAACCTAGTCAGGTTCCAGGTCATTGTAGCCACGAGTATCAAAATTGCTGGTATTGAAGAGGGTTGTCTGTATACAGTATAAGGTTTTACACAGTATGTGCCAAATCTGATTTCTTTTCCTCTGCTATTGTGCCTCTCTGCTGAGAAGTAATAAAATGGATTTCACTTTTTTAAAAATAGTACTATTTCACACTTGGGATCCTAAAGATAGCAAAATGTTTTTCTGTTACTGCTGTAGAGCTGTGCCTGCAAACTGTCACATCCTTTATGGAGTGTACTACTAGACCTGATGGGAAGTTAGTATTTTTTTTAGAGCTTTGAAAGAAGAGGGTGGGAGGATTGGTTTCTGTGTAGCATAAGGAGCGACTTCACGCACTCGCATGTACAACTGCCAAAATAGTTTTTTATACTTAAGCAAAGAAACCTGGAAGGGAGCATTTGGCAAGCGTACTTACTGTGGCCAGCAGCTCTCTGCCACCATCTTCACCATTTGCTTCATGTTTGAATTTTAAGAGATGAGAAGAATATTTTAGTAAAAAGCAATTTCCTCCCATGCGTAATGGAGTCACAGGAGGCTCTGCAAGTTCATAGTAGTTCACTGACTCTTCTTTTTAAATACCATGGAAATTGTGTTTTGTGCAATGTAAATACAGATTCACGTTAATCTTCCGGTCCTGGGTCACTTCTGCCATGAGTAGGTAACAGATGAAGGGTGAAACTGGAGTGAATTGATCTTTCCACCATAGGCTCACAAACTGGTTGAATGGCAGTTTTTTGGGGTGTTCTTTGTAGTTGCTATATTGAATCCAGACTGAATCTGTATCTGGGTAGCCTTTCTTTAGCCACAGTTTTGTAACTTGCTCTGTGGTTTCTTGCTGTATTTCACCCCTTCCTGTCCAGTGTGTGATCTCTGAGTTTTCTTCCTTTCTGGAGACAGTGGTTCAGGTGGACTTGCCTGTTCCTTTAAAAACAACCAACTTCCTCTCTTCCCTTTCCTTTAGCTGGTTATAATACCTTGGCTAAATAAGGTCAAACAATCCACATGCGTCCGTGTCCTTTCTCACTTCTCTTCTGTCATTTCCTGATAGCCCTGTAATCCTTGATTACCCTGAGCCCATTTCAACCAAGCGTAACAGAGAAGAATATAGATTGCAAAGACAGTGCTGTCCTTGAAAGCTTATCGAGGCTGAAATCAGCAAAATAGCCAAATAGATAGCTGCTGTTAGATATACATAAAGCGTCTCACACACAGATCTGCCTGAAAACTTGAAACCTGTGCAATAGAAGACACAATGATGAGCAAAGGAGAAGAAAACTCTTCGTAACAGTCATGTAAAGGGAGTAGGAATTGCAGAGGAATGCTGGGATAGTGCTGCACATGACTTGAATGTGCTATAGGCTGTCATGATCCTGCTATACATATGTTACTTGTTAGTGTGCCAAAGACCTGAAGAAAATTATAGCCCCTTCATATTTAGGGTAGTTCCAGAGATCCTGCAGAATGGGAAGGCAGGTTTCTACTCTGGAAGAAATGATTGTGCTTTCGACAGGAACTTTATGAGCACTGGCCAAAAAACTCTTGCTTGAAAACCTTGAGAAAACTATGCCAGAGGACAAGAAGGATGTCAAATTGAAAATAAAGCTGAAATTCCTCAGTGGAGTTCTCCAGAGTCAGGGGACGTGACTTGGACCAAGCCGTTAGGGTTCCTCATTTTTTCTGCGTTTGTGTACAGCATATGAAAAATGCATTTTGTGTCTGGAATTGCAACTTGGAAAACTCAGTTCTGTTTGGGAGCGAGACTTGTGACTGAGTGACTAGTTGATCACCATAGTGGTTGAAATGTTCTTTTAAATTCTTAAGGTCTCTAATTTAAGTGTAAGTTTGAATTGGGATTGGTTTGTGTATGTATCATGTGTGTTGCAAATGTAGAGAATTGTGTTCGGGTTTTGTTTATTTTTTCCTTCCCTCCAGTTAAAAAAAAATAAAATTAGTGGACTATACAGAAGGCAACTTAGAGATAATTTGAAGGTGTTTAGTTTTTTGTTTGTTTTTTTGGTCTGCAGTTACTAGTATGTGGTTTTTTATAAACAGTTATTCTAAAACAGAATTTTCTTGTTCTCTGGCTGCTCAGGAGGAGGAGGAGAAGATAGAAGAACATCTGGGGATAAAATGTTGGACTAAACATTATATAACTCAGTAATACTTATATTAAATTATTGTCCTGAATGGTTTCTCCCTCATTTTTGGTGGGCTATCTGTATGCCTTATTCAGAAGAAAGAGTTCATTTTCCAGAAGTTTGACTTTGTTCCTGGCCATTCCAGCATGTTTTTCTTCCAGATGTGGCCAAACATTAAACATTACTTAGAGCTTTACTGTGGTTGCTCAAGGTAATGTCCCAGATGTGCTTTGTACCCTTCAGGGCCAGAGCTGCCGAGGATGTTGTGACCTGTGTCTGTCATACCTGAAACGGAGCTCTCGCAGCACTCACTGCCACTTCTGGCTCTGATTAGGAAAGTGCAGGCACATGACCTCTCCTCTTAAGAGGGCCAGAGGCTCTGGTTTTGACGAGCTGCAGTCTGAAATCTGTCAGGAAGAATAAGGCTACAAGAGTAAGAGAATGGTCCATGTTAGAAGTAAATAATTTTGAAGCCTTAATTTGTCAAGATTTTCAGAGAGGACAAGGAACATCGTTGAATATGATTCACCAGAAGGTTGATAGCCTCTGAATTCAGACCCCAAGTGACTAAAGTAAACCTGCTTGAAGAAATGGGATCCAGTAAATGTTAACAGAGGCAAAAGCACAGTTGCTTCCCCCTTTTCTTATCTTTTCTCCTTCTTGAAACTCTTGGAACTTCTTCCTTTTGTCCCCTCTGGAACTGTTCTGGCTCTAAAATAAGAAAGTTGTATGGAAGCAGTAATTTGACTTGGGGAAATGTAAATTCACTGTATGGTTTCAGAAGGATATTAGCTTTTATAGAAAGGAAAACAACAACAAAACCACGACATGTGAAGCACTGGGGACCTCTTCAGATACATGTGCTATTATCACTCTCTTCCAGCAGCATCTTGGTTGCCTTGTTAGTGTATTAATAGAGACTGCTTGCTTTGATTACACTGAATCTGTTGCTGAGGTTGTTTTGCTGGTTTTGTTTAAAGACTGGAAGTATGATGGTGCCTCACACCTTGTGGTTACTGAATTATTAAGCTGAGATCAATCTGTCTCAGAACTCTAACATAGAAGCTGCTCTTTGAAGTTGTGAGAAGAATTGCAGGGGCTCAAATGTCTCTGCTGATGGTTTTCTATTGCCAGAGGTGTGAAGCACAGCGGCTACTTCAGGGTAATTTATCACCTGTTTTTCTGCAAAGTAATGGCTCACTTTCTTTTCCCCAAGTGGACCTTGGATACTCTTCAGAGAAAGTGGTAGTTGAACATATGAAATTTAGTGACACATCTTATTTTACACTTCATAATTCTAATTGAAATCTACTAATATAATGAAGAACAACATGTGAGAGAAACTGCAGGAATTTGATTTTGGAGGACACTAAATCAAGTGAGAATTACTGTAGTTCAGGTTTAAAACAATTTATATGCACTCTCTTGGGTGATGGAAGAAGGCTTTGCTACCGCTATACTTAGTAGTTAATCCTGGAAGAGAGGATTCCTTCCTAATTAATGCTGTTTATCCTTATTGGATAGACTTTTTTTTGTCTGTACACTGATAGTCCCTGACCTTGTTTTGGCCTTGTAAGACTGAGCAGGTTGGTGTATTGATGTGCCATAGGGCCATGTTAAAAAACTTGGCTCTTGTTGTGATTCCCAGATCTGTCACATTTCAAAACCTTTAAGTTGTAAGCACATCTGGTAGATTTGGTGTAGGAGTAGGAAACATTTGTTTTAAAGGCCAGGAAGCTCTGGATCTGGCTTCCCTGGTGTTCTGCCTTCAGTGGCATTACCGCATGGCACCATACACACCTTCCTCCAGTTATCAGCACAGTCCTCCTGCAGAGACTGTCTTTGCTTTAGAGTGCACTTTCTGAAGAGTTCAGTGTCCTGTGATGTGGTCCATCAAGTCATGAGATAATTGGAAAAAGCAAAAATGTAACCATTTGTCTTGTAAAATTGCTTTTTATGGTGGGAGTTGTTTTGTTCTAGGCTGGTTATACGACAGCACTTAACTGGTGCTTGCCTTGAGCATCATGGTGGAACCATCTACATTACTCTGGCTGAGGGCAATGTTCTCTTGATGCTATGAAGAGTTTCTGTGCAGTAAAGTAAAAACTGTGTAGTACTTGAGATCATAATGAGATTCTGTAATCATGTGTTAAACACATTTTGGAGCTATTGTTAGTATTTAATGTTTTATGAATAGCTGTGCTGGTACTGTGAAATAGATGTAGTTTCTGTCCTGAATAACTGCAGCAGGAGACAGAGTGGTCCAAGTTTTGTATAAATCATATTGAATAAAGGCAGTGTTAATTATAACATTTTCTTTTTTGAGTTTTCAGCCTGAATATTCTTAACGAAGGTCTCTTGTATTTCTTATTCTCACAAAGGCATTAATTCTCTTGGAAGGCACCTAACATCAGTGCCAACAGCACTGTATAGAGCACCCTTAACTGTACTGCTACAACAGGATCTCTGACCATTGTACATTGTTTCCCTCACCTCTGCCCACTTCTGTCTCTTCTCTCAGCAAAAGCCAAATCCAAATGTGGTGCCACGTTCTTCCCCTGTGCCAGTGGGATCCACTGCATCATTGGCCGCTTCCGGTGCAACGGCTTCGAGGACTGTCCCGATGGCAGCGATGAGGAGAACTGCAGTAAGTGGGAGCCTGCTCGCAAGTGAGGGCCCTGCTGCTTATTTCACCTAATTGATGCCACTTAGAAAGGAAACATTTTGGTAGCCTTCAGTTCCTGAGTCAAATAATCTCTCTGTCGTTTATGACCCAGATGATCCTTGGCTTTTCACTTCATTAATGAGTCTGCCTTTTTTTTTTTTTTTTTGAAGTCCATCTCAGTCTTGCTTTCTATATAATGCTATATGATACTTCAAGCCCCTGAAATGAGTTTTAAGCTGCATGTTTGCTTTGAACATGTTCTCTGTACTCAAATTTAAGTCAAATTTGGCAAATATTAAATATCATTTGAATTGTTTCATTTTTATTAGCCTGTTTCTTGTCACTGAAGAAGACAATGTATGTGGTCATCAGCACATCTAGGTTTCTCTGTTTATACATGTTCTCAAGCAACAGAAAAGCAAATAATTGGATATTTAGTGAAACAGGTTCTTGGAAGGAGAGGGAGGTTCTTGAAGCTGGACATGCCTCCCAGTCCACAGCAGCAGGGAAGTTGTAGCTGAGAGATGATCTGAAGTACTGCTTGTTTTGGGCTAAACCCTCTGTGTGTGGCTGCATTGATCCACTTGTATATGTAAGTCTAGCAGGGATATATCATAGCGGTAGGGAGAGATTGTGTTGAGTCCAGCAGCTCTGTTTTTGCTATGAAGAGCTGGTGAAAGCATGGGTCTCTAGGTGAAAGCTTGCAGCAAAATACTTGCTCATTCTCCTGTCAGAGCATACTGAGGTTTTGTTTTCAATGACTTTTAAAGGTCAGCAGGAAGACAACAGACAGCAGCTCTCACAGATAACAAAAGGGGCAATCTTCACAGTGATCTATCACTGGCTGCTTCATGGAGGACTTGCCTATCTTGTTGTGCTTTCCCCACCAGCATGAACCACCCTTAAAGTGGCATCTGTTGTTGGCCTGGAGAGTCTGGTTTGGCTTCTGCAAGGACTATGGGACTGTGGCAGGGAGTCTGCATAAGTGCAGAGCAAATGAAGCCAGAGAAGCATTGAAGGCTGAGGAAGTTACTCTGGGTTGTGCTTGAACAAGTTGACAAAAAATAAATTTTGACAAAAGTGCTTTGAATATGCTTGAGGTAGTAGACTGACAAGTGGCAAGTCTCAACTGAAAGTGTACCATCTTATGGAATTCATTAGGAATTACACAATTTCCCATGAGCTTGTAGTGTGTAGCTCTAATGAGACACCTTACAGCTGACGATAACATGCTGCTGATCTCCCCTGTTCTATGCCAGTGAAGTGCTAGCATGTCTAAGTGTCTAGTTGCTGCTTATGATGAGGAACAACCCTGGAGGTTCTAGGGTGACCTCGAAAATCAAAATGGTGTGCAAGTGTGCAGCAGTTTCAAACCAAAGGAGCTTGAGCATGTTCAGCATGTTGGGAGCTGGAGGAATTGGAAATGTTTGTTGTATGTCCTTCAGGTTATATGCAGGGCAGAGTTTAAAGTTTTATTCATTTACTTATTTTTAAAAAACTCTTTAAATGTAGCTCTTATTTTAAAGAATAAAAAATGGAAGCCAGTTAGTATTTGGAAACTGTAATCCCCTTTGTTATTGTGGCAGAGACACAGTTTGAAATAGACAAAGACATCTAAGCAAGCTTTTTAAGATTTTGAATTTGAAAGTTGCATTCTGTTTCAGTCACAAAACCTGTTTGGAGTTCAGAGAAGAGTGCTAAAAATTATGAAGGGACAGAGATTGATTTGTGAGTAGATACTAAAACCAGCTAAATTATGCATATCTCAGCTAAGTGATGACTGTTTCGAAGGATAAGGTTATGTATGATGTATATGAAGGATGCAAGTGTTCCTTAAAAAGGAGTTGAAATTCAAACAGTGAGAAGCTGAGAGATTTCAACATTGCTGTTATAGCAATTCAAGATAGTGAGGAGAATGAGGAAGAGAAGCAGAGGTAAATAAACCACTGCCTGGCAGTTCTCAGTCAGAATTGTTGTCTTATAATAAGAAACTTCAGCTAAACTGAGTCTTCTGTAGTGGGGATCAACAGGCAGTGTTTATGGTAGGCAGTTGTACCCTCCATATGTCTTCAGTGTGAGCAAATGTGGAAGAGTGATCCTGGTTGGGCTCTCATGAAAATGAACAGAAGGCTTATCACAACTGTGGGTGGGCTAAATCTCTGCTAATTGTAATGAATCTTGCACAAGTTAGAAGTTTCGGCTCTCCCTGTTTAGAGAGCCAGGTTGGTTTTATCGCCAAGTTACACATACCCAGCAAACTGACCAGCTGTTGAGTTGTGACCTGTGCTTCATGCTTATCATCTGTTTAACTGCCTGGGCAAGAAAATTTCTAATGAAAGATCTCACTTTCTCTTTTTGCAGCAGCAAATCCCTTGCTTTGCTCTACTGCCCGATTTCACTGTAAAAATGGTCTTTGCATTGATAAAAGCTTTGTGTGCGACAGTCAAAATAACTGCCAAGACAACAGTGATGAAGAAAGCTGCGAAAGCCCTCAAGGTAGGCACAAGGGTTTTATTCTGTTCTGCAATATTATACCAAATTATTCTATTTGCAATTTTATACTCAACACAGAACAGGCTCAGCAAGAAATGTGATTCCATTGGCTTGCTCTGTGTTGGCTAGCGCTGCAGATAGTGAGAGTGAAACGTGTAGAGAGTGTGCACTTGCATACATTGCATTCTCAGTGCTCAGAAGACTGCTATCTTTTTCAGGTTCATAAAAACACACTTTCGCAGGAAGTGCTTATAACCTGTGATCTAGTGCTCGCCAAAGTTACTGGGAATCTGTTTAGTTCTTCTGTGAGATGGATTGGACCCAGGGGGATTGACAGTAAAACCTCAGTTGGAAATGAATCTGTCTATTTACCAGATGAATAAATCTTGTGTATGCTTCAAGCTTTAGGTCTTCATTGCTCATTTACCTTCTGAAAGACATGTTTAACTGCAGGACAGGTCTACAGTGAAAGCAGTTATTCCTGCCCTTCCCCTGAAGACAGGGAAGAAAGTTTTTATTTGAAAATTCTTGTGTATTGAATCTTGGGAGAATCTCAAAACACAGTCTTTGACATTTTTATTCTTTTTAACTTGTCATATAAGTCTGCAGGTAGTGCTTCTCAGTTTTGTTTTCTGTAACATAATACCACAGTATTTTATAAAACGTGAAGTATATATGGATGACTTGAGGTTAACAAACGATATGTATTGGGCATCTGCTGCTAAACATTTTAATGTCTGAGTTACTACAGAGAGACCAGAGTAGAAAAAATATGGGGGATATTTTCAGGGGAGATGTGATGTGCTTCAGCCTATAGAAAGCAGGACACATGAAGAGAGATAAAGCAGGGTATGAAGGAAGAAATAATTAGTGAAATTGAAGGAGAATTACTTTAATATCTACCTGCACTGATCAATTAATCCTTTGTGGAAAATAAAATAATCCTGAGCTTAAGACGCTGATAAATATTATTGACAACTCACAGAAGAAGAGAAAAAACACAGAACAGCAATGCCAACAAAACAAGGTTTATAGCAGTGGTGTGTGACAGTCTCTTCTGTGTCATACCTCTGCCTAACCTACAGGCTCTTTCCTTGGCTCCACATGTAAAGGTTGGAGGGGTCGTCTTGGTAACTCTTCTGTGTGCAGAGCTGCATCCCAGCCTGGGAGCGTAGCTATGCTCGGGTCAGAGCCTTGGACAGGGTCTGGCTGTCCCCACTCTCTGTCGGCAATGGGAGGAAAAGGCTGCCGAGGGCCTTTTCCTACTACAGCTCTAAGGCAGCCTAATCAGATTAATGCGGGTGGTAATGTTTGGTGTTAGTTTTTTTTTGCTTTCTCCCTTTTTTTTTCTTCTGAAGCTTAAAGCAGCAGTGCTGTTCTCCTAGGTTGGGATGACTGCTTCCTCTGCAGATTAATTGGCTGGATTGCCTCCAGGTTGTTTGTTGTCATGACAATCTGCTTTTGGAACTGACTGTCAGGCTCAAGAGAAGAAAAGAGCTGTATTTCATGAAGCCATTACTTTTGTCTTTCCATTTGGTCCTCCTGGAAATGTTAGATTAGTAAGAGGGTTAAGCAAAGTAATTCTTTCTGATTATGTGTGTGAAAGAGGCCCAAACAAGGAAGAAGGAACTCTCTCCATTAAGATAAGAACAGCCATGGTTGTGGGCTTTTTAATTAAAAAAAAAAAAAAAAGTAGTCCAAGTATGAGGTTGGGAATGAGGAGCTCTCAGAGTGAAATGCTGGTTGTGGGGAGCCTGTGTGATTGGCTTTTCCCTTTGACAGCTCAGAGACTCCCCGAATTGCCATTTCACCATCTGTAAGTGGACAATGTGTGGGTACCTGTCTTTCAATGCAGGGATTAAAACAGTGTAATGTGTTCAGCTTCCCATCTGAATGTAAATGATGATTCCCTCTGGAGTTTGCAGCTATGGGTATGTCTGTCCTGGCTTGCAAACACACCAACTACTTTGTGTTAATTGGGAATTAGAGGCTACTGCGGACAGTCTTTAATTTCTCACAATTCTTTGTACAGCAGATCTAATTACTGTAATTACAATGTGTTTGTGTTAACACAGTACCCAAGAATCCTGGTCATTAACTAGAACTCAAGTGCTCCGGGTACTTGGGGGCAGAGCAAATCTGTAGGGTGTTATAAAATGAAGATAGAGGGGTTTCTTCCCACTGGCTATGTTATGTCAAATGTGGTAGCTTTAGTTCAGTGTAATTGAGTGTAATCTGACACATGAGATTGTCCTTGTGTGCTGTTTTTTTATCTGTAAATGTGTTGATTTAGAAGTCACTAAGCTTCTGAACCACCGCATTATAGTGTCATTATCACCATTTAACAGATGGGGAAGAGAGGGCCTAGATGAGCTAAAGGAAATGCTCACAAAGTGCCATCCTGGCTGGTGGGAATAGAGCTTCATCCCTGCTTGTCTGCTTCAGGGGCATGTCATTAGGCTTAATCAATGTTTGCAAACTGTTTTGAGATACTATGATAACATGGGAAATAGAAGTGTGAATTATTAATTGATACTCAGCTCTCCTTCTCCTCTTGAGTATACTGACAAGCTTTTTGAATTATCACCTCTTCCTGCTCTTCCATGAACTTCAAAGGCCTCCTTTATCCTGTTGTCATTACTGGAAAGCTCCAGTATCTTGTCAATTTGGTTTGTGTCAAATACTCCTCCACGCATAAGGATCTTTTCAGTCAAGAAGGATCACTCTGCAGACTAGGAAAACAGGAATGTGGCCTCCTGCTGGAAAACATACTGACCCAGCTTTGACATGGAACACTTCAAAATGTGCTGTCCTCGATGAATAACAGCTTTGCTAGCATGCTGCAATTTGAGATGAACCTGAAGATATGCATTTATAAAGATTAATTTTAGTCATAAATAACAGCAAATTCGTTTTAGGGGAGGAAGGGCTCCATTATTTACTTGTTAAAATGAGAGGAAGATCAAATTTTGGAGGACATTCCGGCCCTCCTTTCTCCATACCTCTTGTAACTGAGTGTTGTGTATCTTACAAAAGTTTGTATGTCATGGGGAAAGTGTCATTAAAAAGCGCCAATTTAGCAATTCTCTAATTCCTGACAGAAGTTATCTGTAGCTCTTGTCACTGCCATGATAAGCTTCAGAGCTGTTCTTTGAGTCCCACCCCAGCTGTACTTTGGTCATCTCCGTTTTCCAGCAGTGAAGTAGCATGGCAAAATATTTCCCTTAATCTGGAATGTGATGTATTCATCAAAGTATATGCTTGAGTCCTGGGATTGGATGGAGGGTATAATTGCTTGGATTATCCACACCAGTCAAATATGTGAATTGCTTATGAATTTTTCTTTCTTAATTCTGAGGAAAGTTTCTCTCCCCCACACACTTTTCTCCTATGCCTATGATTAGCTGACAGTGCTAATCATTCAAAGCATCTACTCCGGGTGTGCTCCTCAGGCCTGTCTGTTGCTGGGGGGATTTCCTGTTCTGTGACAGGCATCTACTTGATTTGAAAGGAATTACCCCTTCTCAGTATCTTCCAACAACTGTGTAAATTTGTTCAGCTTGGACTGTGTTTAATTTATTCTCTTAATTGGTGTGGGGTTTTTTTAATCTGAATGTGTCCTCACAGTGCTTCTTCTCCTCCATTTTGTACTTTTAGTTTAGAAGACTGTAACACAAGCATACTGGGTAGTTTAATTCAAACCCGTTTTTCTTTCATGGCCCTTCTTTTCTTTCCATCTAAGTTGCTAAATACCTTTACTAGCTTTAACCCCGTTGCCTAGGAAAGGGAGTTGTATTGCTGCTAGTCTGTATTCACTGTCTGCTGCTGTAAAGAGAGGCTCTTGACTCCAGTAATATTCCTGAAATTCTAACTCTGCAGTTGTTTGTAAACACTACCATTGTGGTCAAGTTATAAACCAAATGTTTTGCAAGTGTTCAGAAGTTAATTCTTGTCCTGTGTATTTGGTAATGTCCACTGCTGTACATGTGGATATCGCCTCCTTTTATTTTTTGCATATCTTTTCATTGAATTTGCACTAGAATTTTTATATACCCCCCAGTATTCTAAAACAGATTTAGAAGCATACACAGTTTTAGAAGTCTCTGGTCTTTTCTCGGTGGCATTTATAAATTGTTTATATAAAACTTGTCAGCATATTAAAAAATAAAAAATCTGGCCCTGTGTTGAGGAAGTGGAAAACCGTTTAAAACGTTGACTTACTAAAATGAATTTTTACGTGATAATATGAACTCTATAATGATAATTTCTGTGGTTTAAGTTACAGGCAAAGCTAGAAGTGGGCTGGCTGTAGAGGTAAGCACTAAGGCCATTGCTAATGCTTGCATTATTGAGTTGCAATGCAGAGTGGGTTTTAGAACTGGCAGCTAAGTGGAACAGACATTCTCTAAATTTCAGTGAAATACTACAAAACCTAATTTATGAAGCACAAATAGCTCCCAGAACATCCCACTCCGTATGGAGCTTGTAACCAGCCCTTTGCACGTGGTAAATTGAAATTCTGAAATTCCCAAATGCTGTGGTATCACAGACATCCCAAGGCTTTGTAGTCTGAGCATGTCTGTATACGTTTCCTTTTACTGAGTCTCTCTTTGACTCATTATTGTCTCAGTCTGTAAACTGAAGCTCAATGTGCAATTATTGTGCATAATCTTAGCCCAAATTCAGCCTACAGCAGGAATTTAATACTCCAAGGCACACTGAATAGAAACAGAAACATAACGAAGGATACAAATAAAATGTCACTGAATATTTTATTAAAGGAAGGCTTTGCCTGACCCTATTTAGCTCTCTAATATCCTTCTTTTGTAATACTTGCTAGATGGAAATGGTTTTGGTGTATGTGAATTTTTTCTTTCCTGTGTTCCTCCATTCCCTGAATCCACACTTCCTCTTCTATCTCTTTTTTTCTCCTCAAAAGATTGTTTATTTGAGAGGGTTCTTGTCCAGAAAATCCATCTGCATGGGGACTAACAAATAATGTGAGCTACAGGAGGCAGGTGTTGGTGTAGTTGGTACTGACCTTTCAGGTTACTGGTGAGTTCATCTGCGCATTAATTTCGACAGCACGTGGACTCTGTGGTCTGTGCTGCCTCCCAGGCCAGACCATCATTTGTAAAATGGATTGTTGATCACTTGATAAGAACAGCTGGTAATAACCTGGACTCATTCAGAAACATGGTATCTTCTGAGTGGCATTGAGAGAAGAGCTCTTAGTTCACTGTGCATGGAGGCTTTGGAATTAAAGCAGTTTAAAATAGATGTGGGGATCTCAGGGACATGTCCAGACAGCTGGTACAAGTGGATTGGAGTTGTTACTTCTCAGCTCTCTGAGCTTGTGAGTATGACAAGGTTTTGTTGCAGAACAGGCAAATGTAGCTGAGGAATAGTTTCCTTGGAGACCAGCATGTTGCTTCTACAGGCACTGTGGCCTGTCTTTTTGGCAGAATAATAAAAGACATGCTGCCAAAATGTTATTCTGCCCCTGTTTGGAGAGCAGATGCTCTATTAAGAGCAACTATAATGTGGCAATAGACAAAGCAATGACTTCAAGTCTTCAAATGGACAACAAACTTAAAAAGGTTTCTAGATCAGGTGAAGAGTCTGGACACCTTCCAGATCTCCTGCTCTGCCCACCTTTGGTGGCTTCAAGCTCAAAGGTACTGGCAGATGATGACTTGACTACTGTAAAAATCAGTTTTATGACCTAGGTCAAATCTTGGATGGGGTGTTGTGTCTCTAGGAGTCACCATGTTTACCAACAGCTTTATCAGGGATAATAGGGAAGACAAATAGGATCTGGCAACAATCGTCTTGACCTGAAAGCAATTTCTTTAAGATATTCTCTTTAAGGACAGAGAGCTAACATTGGGCCTCTAGCTTTTGTTGAGCACATTCTGTAGATGTACCTCAGGATGCCTTCCCTCAAGGCACAACTTAGTCCCGTCATGGAAGTGCTAGTTTCACTGGAGTGCCTCATTGGACTTTTATTGTAATACCATGATTTTTAATTTTGGTTGGTTGATTGGGTTTTTTATTGCTGGTGCACTTCTCAGGCTCCTTACAAAAACTGGAGGTGCAGGGATTATTAGATACTTTTATCAAGTGGATTATGAGAAGATCTGGGAACTGAGCTTGGAAAAGCATGGGGTCTTTTCACCTGTGCTGAGATGAAATATGAGCTCTTAATGATTGTGTCCAGATATTCTTACCTTTACTTTGTGGCATTTGTGTCTAATTAAAAATTGCAGAAAGAGGTGATGACATGGATATCTAGTTTCATTGCTTGTGCTTCGAAACTTCAAAAACAGGTTATGAATTGTCACACTAGAGGAAGACAAGTGTCAAATCAAGAACATTCTTTTTCCCCCAATGATCTTGAGGCTTATTAAATTATCTCTGGAGTACTCATTAGTAAAGATAAATAAATTCCTTTGAAATGCATTTTCCATGAGTTTATAACATCATGTAGGTGTTTGAAATACACTGTCTGTATTGGCATGTCATGCCATGCCCTGGCTGCTGAATTGCATTAACTTTTCATAGATGTCAGTGTGATTTAACTATGCAAAAGGCTTCTGTTGCTGGACTGTAGATGCCAGACCCAAGTCTTTTTGCTGTCATTGGAGGCAATCCAAAGAAAAGGTACAGATGTTAATCTTTGACTTGCTGTAAAACAAAATCAGTTCCAGGTAAGGTGACCAAGTACATTTTCTACAGTTTACTGTAGAAAATGATAACTGCATTTGTATTTACAATGAAACCTTTTGCTAGTGCAATTTCAGTACAGGGGCAGCCTATGGTTTTTGTTGGATAATGGAAGTTGTCATAGCAAACATGTGTCATGGAAGAGCCTCAAAAAAGGTTTCCTGGGATAAGTTCTGACGAGACGCTCTTGCTAGCAGAGTGGGAGTTAGCTTGGCTGTCTCTTCTGTTTCACTTTCTAACCCTCATTCATCAGACTGGCCTGCCCCAACCTGTAATTCTACTTCCAAGCCCAGCTGGGAGCTAGTCTGCATGGCTCTCCCACCAGGTCTGGCCCCATCAACTCTGCACTTTCAGTTAAACGTTGCTGTTTAGCCTGATTATTGACTTTAATCTCAGGTGAGTAATAATGCTTTAGCCTAAATCTAGCTTTGAGACCTGTGTCCATTAACCAGGTCAGCAAAAAAGGTGAGGTTAATTTATGCTTCAGTGCCTTTGCAAATCATGGTCTGGCATTGTTGTGTTGTGTCTGTAACCACTAGTTAGAAATTATTTCCTAAGATGAGCTATTGAGGAAGGTGGCTGCATTCAGCAGTTTGCACTGGGGCTTGGGCAGAGAGCACCACTGTCCCTTTCTTTCTTTTTAGGAGCTGGACTGGGTTTTTTTGTGCAGTGGTGGATTTGGCAAGAAGACCAGTTTTGCTGCTTATACCTGTGTGTGGGCAGAAAAACAAATCTCAGCTACTTGAGTGCTAGACTTTGGGGTAGGGGTTTTTTTGTTGTTGTTGGTTGGTTGGTTGGTTGGTTTGGTTTTTTTCCCCTGCAGCTGCCAGCAGTAAAGCTGGAAGATGTGGCTCCCTAAATGTCAGGCTGCAGCTCTGCCCCCAGCTATAACTAGTTTTGCATGTGGTTAAAATCTGTATCTTTTCACAACTTCAGTTATATCTGGAAATAATTTATGGCATGTGAGTTCTGCCAGAGCTTGTATGTGTACTCTTACTCAAAGGTAAAGCCACAAGCAGAGCCAACATGACCAGGTGTAAAAGTGTCTCCATTCAGATGCTGTAGCTGTTTAGTACATAGCCAATTATGTGATTGACCTAAAGCAGCATGCTTTCAGTGTAGACAGTTCCCTAGAGCAGGGTTACCAAGCTCTGCTGCAAAATTTTACTGACATTTGCTCAACAAGAGTAAGTGCAGTGACTCCAGGTCAGCAGATGTCCCTTTAGCTAGAATCTGTGCTGGTGCAGTGCACTTGGTTCATAGGAAGGAGAGCAGGTAGAAATGTAGAATTGCCCTCAGAAATGTAGGTGATCCCGTGATTGCAGGACCTCAATACGCCGTGGCATTTTGTGCCTATTATTTTGAGAAATCATTGCATAGAGTAATTCTTGTTTTTCTGTAGGTGGTTTCACTTCACAGTGCTAGCATAGCTGCAGTTTTACTGTACCTTACAGAAAATGTGATTCTGTATCATCCTACAGGACAAATAAAGGCATGGAAAACTGATGTGGGGGGGATACCAAATCACTGAGGTGGTATTAATACCAAAGTCTATCTACCAGACCTTACTATATCTTCATGCCCATTCCTTTCAAATGCTAGTCCCAGCCAGGTCAATGGAAGCAAAGCATTAATTTTCTGCAGCTGAAGCTAAAAGCATTTGTTTTTTTATTGCAGATCACACTTAAATTGCTATGCCAGTGTGCTGTATTCACTGTGGAGCATAAATTGCTTGAGGGTGATTTTTAAAGCCCGAGCAAGTTGCCAGCCAGGGTTCCAGAGAAAGGTATTTCATACTGCCTGATCTAAAACTAGCAAATGAAACTTGATAAGTAACTGGATCATCATGAAAAAGGAAGTTTCTTGCCAGGCTTTAGATTAGGCTGAGATTCATCCTCAGCCAAGCATTTCAGTACCTGTAAAAATGTGTAAAGGATGAGGCTGTTGAATTCTAGATTTTCCTTGTTTGCTGCTCTTGCATTAAAACTTGTGTCCCAGAGTCTGATCAGGCTTCCTGGAAAAGCTGGGAACTGCAGCAGATTTTCTTCTGCCTGCTGAAAATTGTGAGGTGATGAGAGTCATCACACCAGTATTTAGTCTTTGTGCTGCTCCCAAAGTAACTCATGCTTCCATCTCACATTACCAGATTTTTGGTGCTAATTTGCTGTAAAGGATTGTATTAAAAAATCCATATTTATGAGGAATGTTAAAACATAAAGTAATTATATGGTTTTCAATTACATAAACATCTACATGCAATGGGAATTAGAAGTTGAATAATTAATTTTCTGTTTATTTGTAATAGAGAGTCTATGCAAACAGTAAAACCTGGAGAATGAGCAGGGGGAGGAGTGTGGAGAGAATGGTTCCATAAAGTGCTTTTAGCACCTCTGTTCAAGTTCAGTTCAGATGTCAGAACAGATATGGGCTGTTAAGGGAGGTCACAACCTGGTGAATGGGGAAGCGTTGGGTTCAGAACTCTCGTTGATACCTATGCTCTCTGATTTAATAGTGTTTCCATTAACATGGCTGAAGGCAGGGACAGTTGGGAGTGCCTGTTCACGTGTCCTGAGCACAGAGCTGGCAGCAGCTGCAGCTGCCTGATGCCCACTGCTGCTAGTGTGGTAAATGACCTCGGGCAGTTTGGTTTGTGTCCCTGATCTCTATTTTGCATGGGAAAAATACCAAACTTTTAACTTTTGAAAGGTTTATAAAAGATTAAGTCATTTGAAGAAAATAAATGTAATTAATAGTTTCTGAGTAATGTCAGTCACCTGCAGTGCACCACCCAGTCACTGGGGTCTGGTCGTTGGTGCTGAAGCACATCCTCTGAGGCTTCAAAGCAGAAGCTTTCAAAGCTTCATTTATTCTAACAGCATTATTGCACTACAGTAAATGCAGTGATTACCAATGAGTTCTTAAGTGGAAATAATTTTGAGGATCTGATGTTTTTGTTTTTAAGAGGTTAGGAAATTTGTTACACTGCACTAAAACCTGTGGGAATTAAAAACTAACTTGTTCCATTTGTTCAAGCGTTTTTTCTTAGATTATCATTTCCCTCTGCCTCCTCCATGCTGAATAACAAGCAAACACCAACCTTGAAAGAGTGATGGCTGTCAGGAAAACACTCTTAGACTTTTTCAGACAGGTTTTTCCATGGAAAATAGTGTTTATGGTACTCTACAGGAGAAGACTTAGGATTATGCTGCAACACAACTTCTAGACCTCAGAGGTTTTCTGAACTAAAACTTGAGCTGTTGTGCCAGGTAACGTTGAAGTTCGTGGTGGCTGGAGCCTTGCTGACTGGTTTGTTAGGAGGTGGTTTGTACTTAATTTGAGGGAAAGGGAACATTGTGTGCAATTAAAATGGAAGCTCTGCAAGGCATTTTGCACTGATACTTATAAGAACCCATAGTTGTAGGAATATTGTATGGGAAAGAGAGTGTCCTTACAGTAAGTTCCATCAAATTTAATTTTTTTTTTCATACTCTAGAAATAGAAAACAGTAAGTGTATGACTTCAGGAATGCAATGTTGTGAGGGAAGTTGTATCCTTGTTTAGAAACTGATCAACTGGTCAACCACAAAAAGAGGGATGAGAAGACCATATGCTCCATTCAAAATGGAACAAATTCTGGGTTGATTTTTTTTTTTTGTATTACTTGGTTTTTACTTGGTATTAAAGCCTAATTTGTCTGACCAGATTGGAACAGGTGTGTTTGGGATAGGTTAGATGAGGAGGTTCTTAAGAGATGGGCTCAGACAGCAGGGTGGCTACAGCAGGAATGAGAGGATGGAAGCAGCTGTTGTGATAGTGGCAGTGAGCAGAGCTTGCTGTGTAAATAGCAGCTGCACATCATAGGTAGAGGCTTAAGCCGTGGTCCTCCTACTTTTTTTTTTAAATTTCATTTTATGAAAGGGTCAGTTGGCCGTGGTCTTGTCAATTGCTATTGTGTGGGAGGCAGCTCAAATAATTAAGACTGAGACGGTGGTAACATCCTGTTCATATGCACACACGATCAGTTTCGTGATGAATTAGCTGCCAAGGCTTACAATCCTGAGCCCAAATTCTTGCTTTTTTCCGTGAGTTCACAGCACAAGTGTGATTGAATCAGAGTGTTTGCAGAAGCCACTGCTGGCCTCCCCCTTGTTTTCCAGACTACCTTTTGCACCTCTTGATATGTAAATCCCAGTTGATCGTTAGTTGGCAGCCATATGAGATCAAGTTCTTGCCGTGACTGATAATTGCAAGAAAATATTCAGAGAGTGCCTTCCTGACCATGGTGGATGTAATTCAAGACTCTTTATGGGAAGGAGCACTGGCTGGAGGTGCCTGAGGAAATGTGCAGATGTGGTTTGTGAGCCCACATTTTGGAGACATATCCCAACAGATGCCTCTGCAAGCTGTATGGCCTGTCTGAGGTGGAAACCAAGCACATGGAAAAACACTGTGCAATGAGTTAACCTTTGAATAATGGATTTCCCAGCAAGGTACAAGAATGCTTTTGGTTTGTGCCTTTCTTACCTGTACATCAGTAATATGGTCAATCTTTCCAGAAAGCCTGACGTAAATACAGAGTAGAGGAAACACACCCAACCTGTTTCTCCTGTTTCTGTGCTCTTTCATTCATCATCTCACCCTCACCATATTCTCTACTTTCTTTTGTTGGAAAAACTCTTCAAGTAAAGAAATTAAGTCAAATTTGTGCTATCCTCCCCCCCTTTTTTTTTTAATTCCCTTCTTTCCTGTAAGCCATCAGGGGCTTTTTCTTACTTGTTTCTCTTTGTTTGCTTTCTGGTTTCTTTCTGTCTTCAGTGTTTGCATCTTGCTCTTTTGTCACGTGTTTGTTTTTGGCCTTTTTGGAGGTGTCAGACAAGGGGAACTGTGCACTAAGCCATACCAAGACTTTGCTCTACTACCTCTAGTTAAAACACCACGAAGTTTTGTTGCTCTGTTCAGGTAAATCTCTCCTACTGAATCATTGTTCCCCTATTCTAGTGTCACCCTGGAGGGCCAGGAGGTCATCTAAGCTTAAAATACAAACAAATATAACAAAACCCTCAAAGCCCACGGGCAGGAGAAATCACACATCTCCCTGGGAAGACTGGGTGTACATTCCTTTCTATTCCATCTCCGGACCACAACTCTTCTCTCTGATGTGATTGCCAGACAGTGGTCCTCTACAAGAACATTGTCAGCTGGCACTATTCATAGCAGTCGTGTGTTTCCTTCAGCAGAGATTTAATGTAAGTTTAGTGGTGTCTGCAGTTCACAATCAGGTAAGAAAAGGAGTCAGTTTCTGCTCTGGTTGTGCTATAGCTGTTAGAGCAGGAATTTCCTTTCTGCCTTTTTTACCATATTATTTGTACTGCTTATATTTTATGGCCGTGATTTATAGCGTATGTCACGAGTTTCTCTGATGCTGCTAGCAGTTCCTTGCCTGTGGTTTGCTAGGTGGGGGCAGTGTCCTGATGCTTTTCACATAAGGTGTATTTGTTGGCTGTAGTACATTCCCATTGGATGCTGGAACCAAGCCCTTGCAGTGGAAGGAGAGGGTGGGAGGGCGTGTCTTGAAAGAGGTTACAGCATTAAACATCTGCTAGAGGAGGAAGTTTCCACAAGAACTGGGTTAATAGTCTGCTTCTGGAGTGTAAGCTGGGGACAAGCCTTTGGCCAACCCCAGCCATGTGCAGCACACAGCAGCAAATGTGGCTTTGCAGAGGCTGGGGTGCAGAGCAGGAACTGTTGCCTGCTCATACATTAAAAGGGAGGAGGGAGAGGAAGCCTTTGCAGATGGGTTGAGTGCAGGCTGCTGCGAGCAGTTGTCTAGAAGCATTCCTCACTGCTGTGAGTTCTGTGAGTGATGCTTCAGGGAAAACTCTCCCCTGGGTTTTTTCAACCACAAGTCTTTGTCATGCATAACAGGGTGGAGTTCTCTTCTGTGCTCTTCCCCAAGTTTTTTAGTTGTGGGAGATAGGGGAGGGAAAAAAATTAATCAGACCTCTTTAATTTGTTACTTTCCAGGAGCTCTTTGAAACCATTACTTTACTCTTAATGTCAGTTGCCTCTGGAATTGCAATCACATCATATTCTGTCTCTTCTCCTGGTAGTTAGGATAGGCTTCTTTAGCTTCTTCCTTTTTCTTTCTTTTCTTTGTCATACCATTTTCCCTTCTACTTTTACTATGCAGTGAGAGAGCCAGGGAAATGGAGAGAGTGCTGTACACCTCTGCCCTTTTCACATTGAGAAAGGAATGTGTCTCTCTTGTGTGTGCTATGGCTCTATGCCAACAAGAAAGCCAAAAACTGAAGTGGATTTTTTTCCAAAGCATATGTTTAGATTCACAAGTAAAGTCAACTTTTAGTTGGTTCTGTACTCTTAGGCAAATTTGAAAAGATCTCCCTTTTTATATAACATCAGTGTGGGTTTACTTTAAAGGAGGTAAATAATGAAGCACCAAAGATAACTTAATACAAGCAAGGCTTCTCCCTGCTTGAGAGAATGCTGACTGGAGAAGATATCACACAGTTCTTATTTCCACTTATTTCCTTGTTAGAGGCTTCAAAATGTATCACCGTGGTTTGAGAATTCAGTTTGCCCTGTCCTGCACCACTCTTCTATGCTTTGTTCAGTCTAAGTTTCAAGGCCTCAGGCTGTGAGGATTTAATTACCATTTCTGGGGGATTTATTGTAACTGCAGCTCTCACAAGTTTTCCTGTTCTGGCTTCACCTCTGCTCTAAAGCCAAGGACAACTCAAGTGCTGCATAGCCTGTGTGATTTTGGAGCCTCAACAAGCCTATAATGCAGAATGGCTCTTAACTTTTACCTTTCCTTTGTCTATTGCACCTAGAACAAACTCCCTAGATCTTTGATTTCCTTAATAGGGTAGTGAATTTATCTCAGTTGTTTTGGATGAAAACTGATGCTGACATTAGTGAGCTTTGCTCACTAATGGGCTGCTTCCAGTCTTTCTGTGAATTGTACATTAAATGTGCTCCCTGCTTTTAAAGAACACTCCATCCTAGCTGGATTTTTTTGTTAATATTTCGTGGACCAATTCTTGTTGAGTCTTCCTAAATACCTCTTAAAAGAAGATTCTCATTGTCCAGAGGTAGGATCACATAGCGCTGAGCTTCTCTTTTAGCTTGTTACTTTCCAGTGGTTAGATCAGCTGCATTTAGGCCCATTTCATCATTAGGAAGTTATTAAACTGCTGCCCTGTAGTTTCATCTTCAAACATCGACCTTTCTATTGCTGTTTTGTGTGTGGTTCAACCTGTCCTGGTCTCATTCTGTCCTCTGCATTCTATCTGTTAGGAGGTTTTTTCATTGCTGGTCTCATGTGTTTGCATAGGTGCTTCATTTCAGAGGAGTACAGGAGGGATAAAGATGTTATGACTTCATTTATTATTATTTATTATACTGTTTGGGCTTTTTTGTTCTCTGGAATTCAAAACAGTGATCAAACAAGGATTCTCTTTCATTTTTCTTGGCACTAGTTTCTCTCTCCATGGATGGAAGTGACTGAGGTTGATTTTCAGAGTCAGTGACTCAGTTGATTTTCAGAGTCAGTAAATCACATGAATCCATCCTCAGTCCAGCTGAATTTATTACCTATTTATGTTTTTGCTGAATTCAATTTCTAAACCTTACTTTTGCCCTACATAGTTTACATTTAGTGTTTCAGAGTGAAAGTATATCTTGTGGGCCTGGGGGTAAATGCTTGGGAGTTTCCCCCTTCCTATTTGGCATGTTCCTTGGGCAAGATCCAGTTCCAGGCCCTTGTCCCCTGCCTGGCCCAGGGAATGGCCAGGGCTCATTGCAGGGAGGGAGCTCTGCCTGGTGTGGGGGAAAGGTAGCTCTGCTGCAGCCTCAGCAAGTGCTCAACAGCATCTGTTTTCTTAGGCATTTTCAAGCTGTAAGAAAATTACTTCAGGCAGCAGAAAAGCATTCTGTTTGCCAAATATTGCACGAAACGTCCAGAAAACAGACCTGGTTAGGAAACCTTCCATGGGAGGGTAGAAGGAAAAGAGGAAGAAAATAATAGAAACTGTCAGAGGGAAGTCAGTGAGGTAGAAAGGAGGATCTCTTTGGCCATAACAGTGAGGTCTATGAGTCCCTGTTTTTCTTTCTTCCTTCCACCCCACCATTATCTCTTCAAACTTCCAATTGTTGCTGCTGCTTGTTAAGAGGTGTTTTCATTCTGTCATTCCTTGCTCCATCTCACATTCATTCACTGGCAGTGCTGCACCAGCCCATCGCACCACTGCTGGTGAAAATCATTTCCTTTGCCCTTCAGGCAGAGTGCCTGAGAGGCAGATGGATGTTCAGTGGTTTTCATTTACTGACACAGGGGTGCTCTGCTGAAATGAGGGAGTAGCTTACCCATTGTAAAACACAAAAAGGAGCGGTTATTGCTTGTGATGGTTATTCTGAGGGCACTCTGTTCTCTCTCTAATAGGGGAGAATCCTCTGGTCTCACCCACACCAGTTTATTTGGCATTTTCTGGTGAATCTGAAAGGGATGCTGCCTGTTAGACAGTGTCTCTTAGTGACATGAGAAGCTCTAGGTTTTTCTGCTGCGCCCTGTGGGCATGGGAGTTTCGTGTCACCTTTCCCCTGGCAGTTTTCCACCTGTGGTGGTAAACGGTGTGTGGTAGGGCTGCTGTTTGGCTGATGTGGTTCTAGTTCTGTCGGTGGAGAAGTGGTAGTGGCAAAGGTGCAAAAGTAGGTGTAAGTGGGTGACATGGTAATTTACCACTATGCAGTCTAAGAAAGGAGAGGGAGAGGTTTGTTCTCTGACAGTAAAGTGTGAGTAGGAGGATTTTCAGTAAGAGATTATCAACCTGTCTTTTCCCTCTTGATTTCAGGCTGCACCTTAGCCATATGTTATATGTTCTGTCAGCCCTGGAGAAAGCTGCAGCTTTCTCTAGTTTCACTTGCTTAACCAAGGTTATGAATGTTCATTCATTGCAAGGACAAAACTCTTGTCTGTTGTCATTTAAAAGCATTTACTATTATGAATTATGATGTCACCTATGTTCTTCCCAAGTGGGCTTTAAATAAAGCATAGGTTTGGTTCATCGAGTGACAACTGTCACTGCAGCAGGAATCCTTAGTGCTGGTGTAGTTCTCATTCCTGCAGGACAGAGGGAATTTCCCACTCTGCAGACTCACCATCATTTCTTACAACTTAGCCCTCTATCTTTTGCCATCTTGCCTAGAATACACATCTTTAAAATGCTTCCAAATAGGCTTCCAAAGCTCAGGTTGTTTAGTTGTCAGTTTTTCCTTGCAAACTAGCAGTCGCTAAATTCATTAGAAGAGCTTGCTCAGAAGAGACAGGTTCAGAGAAGTCCAGAAGGCAAAGTGAGAGTCCTGAGAGCTTGCACAGAGGGAACTGCTTTGCTCTCCATGAACTCTGTGCTGTGGTAGTGGCAGTTCTGGGTTTTTTTCCCTTTCCAGAGGAATTGCACTGTGGGTGATGGGGCACAGACTAAGGGAAATTGTAATTTGAGTCCTGTGAAAAATGCCAATAAACCGCAGATCAGGTATTGATGCTTCATATACAGGACTGTATTTCAGTGAGGATCTTCCTTCATCTGAGACAAAGTCTTGAATATTGTGAATCTTTTAGCATGGTAGTAGTAGGGCAGTGTTCCTGAGCATTTATCTTGCTGAATTCCTTTTTCTACTGTTGGCAGTAGCTTTTTTCTTCCCTTTCTTCCTGTCTTGCACTGTCACGGGCATCTCAGGAAACTCACCCTAATCCTGTGTTTGACTCATGAGACCGAATGAGCTAATAGCTTGAGAATAAATTGCTGTAGCAATTGCATTCATAAATATCATGAACAGCCTCCTTAAAGTGGTGTTTGATTACTTGAGACAAAGCTTTCAAAACATTAAAACAGTTTAAAATAATCATTTGGCTAAAGCAGTAAAATTCTGTGGATGCGTTTCATTTTTCATAACCCTCTATTTATTTTCCTTTTCAGAAAACGGACAAGAAGCCTGTATTAAAAAGTAATTAAATCTGCAACCCAAGCAAGACACAAAATTCAAAATTTAATGCTAATGCAGTTTTTTCATTTTGCAGATGATTGTTGCCCACTCACATGCACACAAGTATGCACATCATTAACATTGACAAAGAGCTGACTGTTAACTTGAAATTCTTGGTTTCCAAGAGTTTATTTCACAATCTTATTATGTAAATGTGGTTTTGTTAACTTGTGCAGTTGCCAGGAGAATTAGTGTCTGTCTATAGAGCTGCATGAGATGCATCCGCAAAAGCTGGGTAGGACTATCTGTTCTGTTGAAAAAGAGCCATGTGGCTTTGATTTGTAACTAATCTTTAAAGCATCCTGGCAGTATGAACCAAACAAATCTAACAGTGTGAGGGTGGTGTTTGCCACATGTCACAGTGTCCTGCATGGCACTGTGTGCATCCCACTAAGGCTTGGGGGGTTACTGCTGCATAATTGCTGGCTTTCCTAAAGAAAAGAGTTGGGCCATGAGGCCGTGTGAAAATACATAGAACAAAAATTTCTGGCTATTTGGTTAAAAAAAGAAGTTAGTGTTGGGTCCCTAATTTTTTCTAGTACAACACAGGAAGCATTGTTGGGGGAGTGATATTTGACGAAGCCTTATTCCTGTTCCATCAGATCAGGAGACCTGATATATTTGTTCTTGATTGTATGTCTGATCCAACATGAAGGAATGAGAACATCCCATGAAACACCCCATTTCCTGGAACTCTCCTGGCTCGAGGGCAGCTCTGGGAGTTCCCACATCAGGTAGCTCACCTTCCAAAAAAGTAGAATTAGAAGGCTCATTAGAGTCTAGTTGTGGGTGGTAGTCGTGTACAGGCAGGAACTGGTAGGGACAGCTGATGTGCATGGGAGGGTTTATTTGCACTGGGAGAGTAGTGTTCTTCTGTGAAGCTACAATATGTGGTACATGGTGCCAAAATTACTTTTTGTGAGTGCTGTCAAATGCTTTTGGAAATGGCATTCACAAATTGTCCCATCCTTCCAGGAAAATAAGTTCCTTCTAGCTTTTCATGGTGGGGAAGAGGATTCAGTAGGCAGATGGTTCAAGATCATACTTCAAGGCACATTAGTTAACATGTCTTTAACCTTAAAAGGTTGTCAGTCCGTGAATTCTGACTTTGAAGCTTGTCATGGATGAAGCTGTTCAAGATGGAAGTGAATTTCACCTGTTAAAAAAAGAATTTTACGTTACGGCGAAGAACTTTCCTCTGCAGGTCTGTGTTACGCCAAGAACATGGAGAATGAAGCTTCTTAGCACTACTAGACTTTTAGTTTCATTGTTGCACAACATTTAATAAACAATATATGTAGCTAGAGGTGAGTGTCAGTTTTTTAAACAGGGAAATCTGATCACTTCCATGTGGTTTTAAGCTTAGAGTGGAAAGCAGTAACTTGATAATTACTCAGTATAACCTTTGCAGTGTCTTCACAGCACAGTCTGCTTTGAACACTGCTCATCCTCACACCAGCAAGATAGATCAGTTCCTTTTTTTTGTTGCCCTGGCATCTGCAGCCAGATAGGAAAGAAGATAAGGCTTCATTCTGAAGCACTGAACCATCACAGGTTCATCACACCCCAAGGGCTGTCCTGGTGTCAGGGGAGGCTTGTGAGCTGCAGTGTGAGTGTTCAGTGGTAAAACCACCCTCTGCAACGAGCATGGTCTTGTATTCCAGAGAGTGGCAGATCCAGAACATCTCTGCTGCTGGTGGGCTCATTTTCCATTATCTGGTTCATGCATATTCAGCTCATCACTGTGGGCTTTAACAGTCAAAACTTTTGTTTTTCTCCTTGTCCAATACAGAGATTGATTTGAAAGATGAAGTAATGTTGGAATACTTCCCATATCTTGCCCCAGATATTTTGCTATGGCTATTCCTGTTTCATCACATTTTTAAGACTTGAAAGTAGGCCACTTCAGACACTTTACTGTATAAAAATTGAGCTAGACCTTTCTCAAGATGAACCTTTAAAATTAGAAACTTCACACTTGAATGTCAGAGTTGTGTATAATTTCCTGTGCTGACAACTACATGGCCTCTGTCATGGGTGAGTGAAATGTCTTGAGCTGTTTCTGAGTAAGTTTGTGCCTTAAAGAGCTGCTGTGCTTCTGTGGTACAGATAAAGAAGTCAGCTCTGGGTTGTGTTGTGGCTGAGCTTTTCTGGTGTGTTACATTCACTCTACAGGGATTATCAGCCTTTCATATAATTGTGCTGTGCCAGGGTTATGCTAGTATATTTTAGTTTCTGTTTTGCTATTAATGGTATCATGTAAGTGCTGAGTTTGTTTTGGGTTTAAAATTGTTAGAGCAAAGGGAAGATCATTTTTCTCTGGGCTACAGAAAGCTCTGGAATAATATGTTTGATTTTCTATCAGAATAACTTGCCATTGCCTGTCACTCCAGTGGGTAATGTTTTCCCTTCTGGTTCTCATTACTATAATTAAATGCATTCAGAGCATTCTGTTTCTGTCTATTAACATGTAATCATGTGATTGATTGTTGTATGCCAAGTAGATATTTTTTCCAAAGGAAATATTTATTTACATGAGTTTTCAAATCAACTATGTAAATCAAGTGCTTGTGAGAGGCACTTTGACGTGCAGTTTGAATACTGGTGTTTTCCAACTTCTGTACTCTGCACTTCTCACTCATGTACCTCCAGAGTTTTCTACTATTTTAATTGCTGGTTCTCTTACTACCATGCTTAGTCAGATGTTCAAAGCACGGGTTATTTCATTTGCCAAGAGAAGATGTTACTGTATCCTGTGGATTTTTTTATTGATCAGGATTTAGTGGGAGGCTGACTTGCCTTTCTGAACAGATCACTTGTGTCAAGGAAAGCTGCTGACCAAGGATATTTTTAGACATTGTTAATGATCCAGAGAATGTACTGTCAAATATTTTCTTTTCAGTCTGTTTTATTTCTTTAGCATCACATCAGGTTAACATTAAGCTTTTTGTGTTTGCATCCTTTTGTACTATAAATTCTTTGCCTTCGTTGTGATAACTGTATGCAAACCGTTTGATTGTTTCTCTACCCTCTATTTCTTTCGTTCCCTGATCCATGGCAATTATATTGCCCCTGAACTACAGCAGAATTTCTAAAAGTAGCCGTAAAGTTACTGTAAAAACGAACAAACTTCAAGCACTTACACAAACACCCTGTTTTTCAACCCTAAAGAACTAAAATGTATGCCCATGGATAAAGCATTGATGATCAATACTGTCTTCCTTCAAACTGTCTTGTACCAGAGGATAGGATTGGTATGAGACCATGATTCCAGGCTCATTAATACTGGCAATGCCTGCTGCTCTGTCAGTCAGAGGTACAGATTTGGCCAATATTTTTGTTGATAACCACAACATTGAGTTTAGGTCAGCTGAAGAATGACAGATTATGCCTATCCAGCACAATGTTTTCAGGCACAGGCACTTGTTTTGAAGAAATTTCTTAACCCAAAGACGCGTTTTACATTATGGCCCAGGTATTTTTGATTTCAGACTGCAGACTTGTGCTGGGGATGCAGTGGCTCAGCAGAATGTCACTAATCTAGGAAAGGTATTGAAGCCCCATCTGTGAGCAGACACTCACTGCATGCTTCATTTACTACCATCCTGCTCTGAATAGACTTCACCTAAAAGCAGAAGCTGTCTTAATCTTCAGAGATGTAAAGAAGGATGTTTTAATGTCATTTCTTTATCCTGAATCTTCCAGTCCATTATGGCTTCAGAATTTATTGTTGTTTGTACTCAGACCAATTGCAAAGTAAATGAGAACATCCCAGCTGCTTGTGCTGGCGTAGCCATGGTTGCATTGACAGACTCGGGGACAGGGTATTGCTGATAAGTCTTGTGATCTTAATCTGCTGTTTTATTGACATTATAATGATTCTAATGATCTCTTTATAACAGAGCATCTTACTAAGGAGGAAGGATTTTCTAGGTGTATTTGTGGAGCTTATCTTTTTGAATGCATCCTCCAGAGAAGAGAGCTGCTGGAGGGAGTCTGACATTTAGTCATGCATTTGACAGTGCAAGTCAGAGTGCTTACTTGCTGAATATGTGAAGGTATTCCTTGCTCTGGATCCTTCTCAGTGTTACTAAGAAGGATCTGCATTGTTGGCAGCTCGTTTTGCAAATTGAGGAAGATATCATTTTTATTTTTAAAAATATTTTTCTGCTATTTCTACTCTGCTTTTAGCTAGAGGAGAAATACAGGAATGATCTGTCTAAAGGCTTCCTGACACACTGTAATTGTCACAAGAGATCGTAAAGATGAAAAAAGGCATCCTTGGCACTTGGGCCATTTAATCAAAGAATCGAGAGAATGAATTTAGTTCCTTGGTCATCTGTGATCCTACTATGTGACTTAGAGCAAGTTTCTGTTGCAATAATTTTTTTCCCAAATTTTTAAGATAGCAGTAGCACTTCCTTCATCTTCAAAGGGTATAGTTGAGATTAAATAAACTATTTGTTGATTGCCTTAATCATACTTAATGCCTACTTAATCATAGAATCATAGACTGGTTTGGGTTGGAAGTGGCTTGAAAGATCATCTAGTTTCAAGCCCTCTGCCAGGGGCAGGGACACTTTGCACTAGATCAGTTTCTTCAGAGCCTCATCCAACCTGGCCTTGGACAGGATGGGGGATCCGTGACTTCTCTGGACAATCTCTTCCAGTGTCTCACCTCCCTCACCATAAATAATTTCTTCCTAATGCTTAATCTGAATCTGCTCTCAGTTTAGAGTAATTTCCCTTTGTCCTGTCACTACATGCCCTAGTAAAAAGACTTTAAAAAGACAGTAACTTTTAGTGTTTTGTCATTTTTATCCACCAGGACAGAAATGTACTGCCACAAGTTCACTTGAAAACATTGTTCAGGAGGAAGGTGGGAATCCATTTCTCCCTTGAACATGCCCTTGGAAAAGTTAGGAGTTAATTCATGGAGTTCCCCAGGGCACCTACAACAAAGTGTTTTGGAATAGGGTGATCTTGATTAGATACTGCTGTATATTTGCAGTTCAATTCAAATTGTGTTTCTCCTAGTAGATTGTTTCACTTCTAGCAATGTGGAACTCCTGTATGTGGAGTTTCCCAAAAAGCCTTTTAATACTTTGTCACTCTGACTGCCAGCAGAACTACTGTGTGACCTCTGCATGGGTGAAATGGGCATTTTTCTGTTTTTGGAAAATGCTTTTGCATCAATCAGCAATTTGAAGTGCAACAGAAAAATTGTAGTTCCCCTTCTGATCAATACAGTCTGATTCTAGACATTAGTCTTTGTTTTTTAGCATGACTCTTTTATGCCTTGTTAACTCTCTTGAGCAGCAAGAAGACAGTTTAATACTGAAGATCCATTTCACCTAGGAATTTCTGTAAGATAACACTTTAGAGTTGTATAAAAAATAATGTGGGGACAAGAGGATATTTACAAAATAAGCATTTACATTATGATCTCAAAGTACTCACTCTGACCTCTAAATCTCTCTATGAAATGTTTTTATCCCTTTTCATATTTTTATATTTTCATTTAAAATTAGTCCACTAATTAAATAGAAGTATCAGAATATGATTAAGCTACTCTTTTGCTTTGTCTGTGCAAATAAATAATGATGAATGAAAGTTTATAATTTGTCTCTAATTTTCTGTTTTGTTTTGGGGTTTTTTATTGGATATTTTTTTGCTTACACAGGTAATTTCTGTCTCTTGAGAGGATCAAGTGCTTGGATAGCCTTTTTTTAGTCTTGACATATAATTGTAATGATTCTAGGTATGTTATCCCCGCTTCTGATTTTATGTTTGTTTTTTTTTTTCATTGATCTTGGTGTGCATTAGGAATTCATATTTTAGTTCTTTGAAAGACTGTCATTATTAATGAAATCCACTAATTATCAAGAAGAGATTAATAGCTGCTCACTAAAACAGTGCGATTAAAAATGTTTCCAGAGTGTTCTTTCTCAAAAGATAAGTTTACACTCATTCAGAACTGCTCTTCTTGGAAATAGATGGAGAATGAGGAATTTTTGTAACAAATCAGTGATGAAGGCCCAAACATGAAGTAAACATCAGAACAGAGAAGGCACTGAGGCTCATTTGGTAAAATGGCTTTTGTTCTGTTACAGAGGTGGGGGAGAATTTTTGCTGTTACTAATTAACAGCAGGAAGAAGCATGTGGTGTTCTACTGAGGGTTTTTACTTGGAAAGTAATTTCTTTGTTAGCATCTTCATAATGATCGTGTTCACACAGTCTGTGTACATGGCAGCCTCTGTTTCCCTGGAGTTACAACATACAAGCCCTGTGGAGTTTGGGGGATGACACAAGTGCTGTGGAGGTACTAGGGAGAGGAGACTCATTGCTTCTTGATTTGTTGACAATCCAAAGCTGGTATGCTCTTGTACCACCTCAACTCAGCAAAGAACAGCTCTTGTTTGTTGATTGCTTATAATCAATATGTAAGAAGACACTCTTTTGTTTTAGCATCTTCAGAAGTTGTTTGAGTCTGGAAGGATACTTCTAAAGCTTTAAAATTTAAACCTATTTACCATTCTGAAGACAATTCTGGATTTTATATGTTTCTGTACACACTGAAAAGAATTAATATAAACCCTACATCACATCAAATATTATATGGGTTATGCAGTTCATTGATATGAATTTTATATTCAGTGCTGCTCATTCAGTTGCTTCTGTTCAGTTTCTGTGCATAGCTAAGTGAAACAGTCTTCCCATTACCCAAATTTAAAAGATATTAATAATTCTTTCCTGAATAAATGTGTTAGAAATACCGTATCTACCACTTTAAATCATCAGTTCAAAGAAAAGACCAGTCAAGCTGAAAATCCAGCGAATGGGGTCAGTCTGTTGTGTGAAGCGAAAACATCATTCCCTTAAAGACTATGAAAGCCAAGTGAGAAGAACAGAGGCTGGAACCGTTATTAAAATTTATAGTAGTCAATTAGCAATAAAACAGTTATCTATTATTGCATTTCTTTATGGTGGTCACACTTCCAAACAAGTATGATGTATATATCATATACCCAGGCCTGTAATACTGAGCTAAGTAAAAATTAGAGCAATGCAATAATCAACTCTGAGGAGGAGGTCTGATGCTGGTGGTGACTGCAGTTTTTCACTTACCCAGTTGGGTGCTGAGGGATGCCATCCTGAGTTCCTCTGGGTTGTGTGGTCTTAGAATTGCCCTTTTTGCTTGAAAAATACTATATTATTACAAGATAAATGTTGGGACTTGCATAAATTAGATTTAGATTTTTTTTCATGTTTGTAGAGGTGTGGGGAGAGGGAAGGAGAAAAAACAGTGCAAGAAAAAATTCATTAATTCAAAACTTCATGAATGCCAGATTTTAAGTATTTTCTCTCTAAGTAGATCTGCAGTGCATGTCGTTAACCACCCATTTCCTTTTAACCCAAGTCGAAGAAATGCATACACCCTGTGTTTTGAGGGGAAATGTGCTAAGAGGAAGGTTCTTGATTTACCCCTCTTGCAATCACTCCTCTCATGGGCCAGGTGAATTTTATAAATAGTTCAAAGAAGACCTGGTTGATGATTTTCCTTATCTTTCAAAATTAGGTATTAATTTGTTAATCATTTAAAGATAGAAACAGGTGTTGGTCATAAATGAGGCCCAGCGATGCAGGAAAGTGAAGCTGTGCAGGTCTATGTGTGTGAAGACTTGCCCAACAATAGATTGCTACTGACATGGTAATTTAAACTCAGCCACACATTTACGAACACCTCAACTTAAATATTCAGCTGACAGCTGTTGGATCACTTGGTCTCAGCAGGAGGGGAGGAGGCTGCGTCCCTGCCGTTGTCTAGATAGATTTCTGCCAAGGATACCAGTTCTCATCCACATGTCCTACCTGGAAGCTGTTGGCTAACCTGTAGTCCACAAGTCTGGTTTCTCACTCAGATGGAGACTGTCTTACTTCAGCAGCACAACACGTTAATAAATTTATATTTGCGTCAGCACGAGAAATGAAATGTCTCTGTCTTTTCAAGCCTCAGCAAGTGCTTGGAAGTACCATACTAATATTGGAGCATGAAACTGTTACCAAGTATTGATGGAATTTGTTGTGCTTGACATTCACTCTTGAGATTTTGTTGGTGTTGTTTAAAAAAAAAAAAAACATTTTAAAAGAATGGCTTTGTAGATGTTACTGAGAGGAATTCTGCAAGACTAGTTGCTGTGGGGGAACCAGTATTAAGATTGTCAAAATGTTAAGGACTCCATTTCAAATGAATAGTAAGTCATCTGGTATTGTAGTAATTAATCTGGTGTAAATGAGATTAAAATCAATATCAGATTAGTGGCTAATGGGATGCCACTGATTGGTGTGGGTGTGATTTCAGGGACTGGGGAGAAATTCCCATGGCCTATTCTACTGGGCGAACTTTTCTTTGTTCTTTCCCCTGTTTCCTACTGTGCTTTTCTTCCGTGCTTGAATCTGCAAGCTCTCATAATTTATAAGTACAATTGAAGAGCTGTCCTTAGGAGAGAGCATTTCGAAATTGCCTGCTAATCTCTGCTAGGAAAAATAAACCTGAAACCAGAACAGATGGGGAAAACGTATATTTATTAAATAGATGTTAAAAAACTCAAATCTTTCTGCCTGATATTGGTGCAGTTGTCTTATATTCTTCCTGTTCTTTGTCGAGCCCCAGTTCTGTCTGATTTTCTCACACGCTTGCTTTATTGTTCTCTGTTCCTTGCATTCAGGTTGCAGTACAGCTGGCTGACAGATGAGGGGGAATTGCATTTGTTTTTCTTTGAACAAACTGTATTAATTATAATGCCTCCCACTGGGCTTGCAGTTTGCTTTAAGTAGCACATATCATTAGCTTTTAAAAACCGACAGGATCATAAACTTCATATTATTTTATCTTAAATGGTGTATGATTTAAATGCATGGTATAACCACGAGGCAGAACAGCAACCTGCACTCACAACTCCGGGCACTACAGAAAAATGTATTTTTCTTCCAGAGGAAGAAGCATCCAAATTAACTAGAAGGGGTATAAAGTTAATTTTTTTAGCAGTGTAATTTAACTGTTAACTGTTTGTCCAGAGCAATCAAAAGTGAACATAATTTCAGTCTTAATAGATGTGTTCTTTTTTTCATATGCATGTACATATATTACTGGAGAACAGGTTCCTGGCATGTTTTCTTCCTTCCAAAAAGCTTTTAGTAATGAGCAGCAGACTTAATCCATGGACACATTTTGGTTTGAATAGTGGAGGTCTGTATCTTCTGTTTCTTGCTTTTCAGCCTATTTCAGAATATTCTTCTAGACAGATGAAAGCATTTGCTTGCATCTTTTTATGATATTTTAATGATCAGGAGCTTGTCGGAGTGAAGGGGTGAAAGGAAAATTCCAGGATACCTGGTTTACTGTAAGGTATCAAGAAAAATACTAAAGAGCATGTACTATGTGTTTTATAAGGGTGTCATTAGTTACAGGAGAAAGTCATAGCTTTGGACTATTTCTATACATTTCAGTCTGAGTTGGGGTTTATTTAACACCCCTTGAAGTGTTAAAAATTCACTGTATAGGATGGATAGGAGCTTTCGTGTGCTGGAAAGGAAGGAATTTGCATAAAGTATTTAAAATGTTTATCACACACCATGTATTGCCATGGCAAGTGTTTATGCTTTGTGGCATGCATTCACCAAGTATAAGTAAACAGAACTGATGAAGTTGGTCTGTAGGCTTCAAAGGAAATTTTCCTTATTTAAGAAAGTATTTGCCTTGTATGACATAATGCAGTAGATTTTTTTCACTCAGCCCCTTATTTAAAAGGCAGTGCAGTATAAAGGATCGTTAAATAAAGTTCATTGAGTGAAATGCTCTATATCCAGTTAGCAGTGAAACAGCAAGCAACTTGTAAGCAAATGAATAATTACATTGAGAGTTTCAACAAAGAAACTGTCCCAAAGACATAGTCAGACAGAAAGTTTGTTGCTAATCTGTCCCCCATATGCTGATGGAAATGGTTGAGACAACAGAATGAGAAGGATGTGGTTTTGAAAGATCTATGCCACTGTATTGCAAGCAGTTAGTCCAAAAAGGTACCTAGGTAAATGCAGCTGAAGTGTTCTGTATCTGCTTCCATTTGGGTGGGGCAAAGCAGTTTGGTTTCACACCTGTATCTGACTGGGATACTCTCAGCTGGAGTTCATTTTCCAAAGACTCCCACTTTGAAGGATTCACATGCACAAACAGGATTAATTTCTACCAGAAATGTAACATTTACATTCACTTACCTCAGAAAGACCCAGCATAAGCTGATTTTCCCTTTTATCCGCTATCACGGGTAGTTAAATCTTTGTTGGAGAGTAGAACACCTTGGAACACCTTGCTGCTCTCATCCTGAAATGATTAAGAGCGAAACACCTTAAGAGAGAGCCTTGAACTCTATGGCTTCAGGGTATCTGAGTGGAAACACTCTTTTGATTAGATTTTCTTGCCTTGTAGGAGAGAATTGGAGAGTCTCTCTTACTTCGGAGAGTCCTGGTAAGGGGGAGAAAGAGGAAGGATGATGCAAAAGAGGAATGGGAGAAGGCAGCTCTGTATTCCATTCTCCATAAGTAGGGTTCATGTATTTACATGATGCACTGTATAGAAATGCATAAGCAGTCCTTGCAGAAGATAGGAGACTTGGCATCTCCTGTTTGCTGGGTGAACTCTGCAATTGTTAGGCCACGACTTAAAGGTTAGGTAGGTTCAGTAACTTGGGGGGGGGAGATGAAAGAATCACACAACCCCAATTTCCTTTGTTATCAGATGCTAGTGAAGAAGGAGAATAGAAGAATACTGATTTTGCATTAAATGTCATAATGCTGCAGTTCTGTTACAGAATTAGCATGCAATGAAGAACATGCATAATATTTGTTCTGTACAATGAGTGTCAAGTTTGGAGTGTTTGTGTAAGATGCAGCATTGAAAAGAGGCTGTGCAGCACAGAATATGTCATTGCTTTCTCCTTGATCTCTATAGATCCTATTACTTAAAAACTGGTTCAGTTCTTTTCCTGGATACGATCTCTTGGTACTCATCCTTAAAGTATCATGAGTTTATTCCCAAGGGCAGAAGACCTTTCCTTTACTGAAATTTGGCAAGTGATTTTCAAAAGAATGCCATTTTTCTGAGTTTGAAAACCTGATTTATTGCTTAATCCCCACAGAGGATGTAGAAAGTGTCATATGTTATACATTCTATGGTGTTTTTGTCTAGACAGAGTATTAGAGTAGGGTTGCAAAGATACTCAAGAACATCTGCAATTTTTAAATGCAAGAGGACTGTATTACTAAGTACCTTCTCAGCTGCCAGTTGCTTTTCACTGAATACTTATGTTTTTTTAATAAATACAAATGTCTGTAGTTGCTTCCTACTAAACAGCTTTGCCCTGTTTTCAACTAGTCAGATCTATCACTAAGCAAGTAGTTGCTTTCATTGCTTGGGTTTTGCCCAGAACCAGAATCGCTGTCTGCATCTGACATATACAGCCTTTGAGATTCTTGGTCAAAAATCTTAGTGCAGAAAAAGGATGAAGACATACACAGATTTTCCTTCACAGAGGTCTGGAAATCAGTGGGTGGGTTTCAGATTGCTGACAGCTATCCCAGAAGTCCCTGTAGGACATAACTCAGGAGAGAACAGAACTTCTTACTATCACCATGGTGGGTGTGTTCTTGGTCTCTTCCAAACCCCTGGTGTGAACAGGAAGAGACTCTGCTCAAGGTGACAATCCTCACTCTCCTGTCTGATGGGAAACACTTTGAACTGATGCCAAGGCTTAAAAGACTCCTCCTTTCTTTCCCCCTTCCTGTGCCACGCATTGTCCCCTATGAGAGCTCTGACTGTTTCACTTGAAGTGACCTGACCCTGACTCCTGTACCAAGGTAGCTGAGCGAAATGGTCACAATGATGAGTCAGAGGAGAAAAGTATCAATCAAACATGAAGATATTTGGGGACTTCTACATCAGGTCCACTCTCACTGAGCTGACAAAGTTAGTGCTGAATTGGCTATTTCACTAAAACAGGTTGATTTATTTCCATCAAATATTCAGTTGCCATAGACCTCAGGTATGTTTGGATTAAACTTGTTAAACCAGTACTTCTTTGTGAGCATTGTATTACTGAGAATGATATTTAAACTGTGCCATAAGGGACAAATTCGTGTCCAGCATCCTGCCAGACTGAGGATTTTCCATTATACTGAGGTCATCCTGCTAACCTTCACTGGCTTCAAGGGAAAATAAGCTCATTTTAAACCACAGCAGTAATTAAATCTGCATGCCTACTTGACTGATTTAATGTTTAATTAAAGCAGAAGTATTGTGGTGGGGTAGTTGGAATAAATGACTGTCAACATTTGTAAGACTGACAGAATCTGATTTTTCTTCTTTTTTTCTTGTTTTTTTAGGTTTTAAAAATGTGTCTTAGTGTAGTATGTAGGTATGCACTGAGAAATCTGTAGGAGATTTGAGCTAGCATTTTTGAAGCATGTTTTCTGAGGTTTGAATAAGAGCATAGAAGACTTCCATCAGATAAACATGCAGAGTACAAACAAATAATGAATTTCACACCAAATCGTTCATTGTATTTTTGCCTATACATCTGTGTAACACTTGCTAGCCATTAGCAGAATGAAGTCTCTTTGGTTAAGAAAATTTGAGACTGTTTTACAAAGCGCTTTGCAATTTTATGTGGTTAGAAATATTTAACTATAGTCAATCTGTGAAATCACACAACTGAATTTCTGTTTTGCTTCACTTTTAAATTGGACATAGTAAACACACAGGGATTTTTCCTCATGGAGTTGCAAATTATCTGTAAACCAGAAATCATCGCTTTCTGACACTGAACCAGTCTAGTCTGTTCAGAACCTCCTAGTTAATAATAGACATGTGGCTCACAGGTTCATAGCTAGTCACAGGCAGCTCTTAGTCTACTGAGAACCAATACTGTATTCATTTGCTTTACTGGTAAGGATCACTTGTCATAGGTCTTTACAACACTTGCTCAAAGAGCTTTCTTGGCGTTCTTGGGCTCTTGACTTTCAATGCTTTTTCTTATTAATTACTTTTTTAATTACTCCCCAGCCACCCTGCTTTTTGTTGCAACAAGATATTGAACTATTCTACAGAAGTTGAAATATTTCTACAGAATTGAAAGATTCTACAGAAATTGAAAACAAAAGATTGTAAGAGAAAATTTACCCATTGAGTCATTGGCTTTTAGAGATTGTGGAGGAGTAAGGAACACTTGCTCTCTTAGCGAACTTCTCTCGTGCTTTTGAAAATCTTCTATCTGATTAGAAATTTGAAAGATATCTTAACAGATGAAAAAAAAAAGTAGATTTGACTAACCACAGCCAGATCAAAAGCTTTGAAGTTAACATTGAAAAGGTGTTTGAAATACAGACTTTGGTTTAAAACAATAATGAATTATTTTAGTGGGCAAAACCCCCAAATATTGCCACTAAGATCCTAAGGACATAGACTTAAATGAAAATAATCTTAATAGTGGATTGAGTTACATGGGGCTATATGGTGTGGGCCCCCAAAATCTCCTTTGGTTTGCTGAGATGTGTCACTGGTCCTTTTTGACTATCAGTTGTGTTGTGGAAATTGCTGGGATTCCCATCCAGGGGTTCTGCATCTTCTGTCTGTTGTCACAATATGGGATTTAGATGATGCTTCAGTCAGTAGCAAGATTTTGTATTGTACAGTGTCCTTCATTGAAGGCACTCCCAAATCAATAAATCACAATTGATTACAGAGACTACCATAGAAAGGGAGGGGACTGTGTGCTACTGGGTTAAGTCAAAATTTTTCAGGCAATTATTTTTCTAGACCAAGTCAAACTTTGGCTCTTGCCCTCTCCCCTACCTCTTAAGGGAGGAAATGTTCATTACTTTTTCAAAATCAATTGTAGAACTGGACATCCAAAATCATTAGTCACCCTTGAAATATTAGGTGCAATGCTTAAATCACAGTCGAATACCATTCCAGGTTTGAGCATGATCTAAGCTAACTGGGGCTGATAGTAGTCTGTGTCTCAGGGGATGGCATGCTGATGCACTGCATGGCAGGCCAAGTGGCACCGGGCAGCCTGCATATTCTGTGAAGAGTGTAGCACTACTAAGCATATGGTGCATATGTATTACAGCAAGACTCTTATTTTAAATGATAAAATTACAGTACTCCTCTATGCTATATTACTAAAAACCATTAAAATCACATTTTGGTTATGGCACCATCTGAGGTAAGGGCACCATGCTTTCAAGAATGACTGGTTTGAAAAATTTTAATTTTCAATTAAGCTTGAAAGGACAAAGTGCAAAATTAACTAACTTGCAATTAATTTCAGTAGTAATTATGTAAAAAATTCCAGGCATATAGAAGATGAGAAGCATGGCATAATTAGTTGTGGAGGTTTTTACTGCTGTAATTACAGTGATGAATATGCATGAGGCTGTTTGGGGAAGAGAAGCACAGCAAGCAATTGTATTTAATTAAACTTTTAGCTGGCTTAGTTATGGAGACTGCTCTTTGTTTTAATCCCTTCAAAAATGCAGTGACACTCCCAAGGCAGGGTGGTTACACCCCAGAGTGTGAAAATTGCATTTTAGGATTTATTTTTCCTAGGTAGAGGTCTCCCAGGTCATCTGTCACTTTATGAATCACAGGTAACCATTATGTTCCAATTTTACAGCTCTTGAAACTTTTGTGAAAGGCGCGATGAAAGCAAATCGCGCCATTTATTGTTTGTGTATTTAAAATGTTCAAAGAGAAGGATGTTGAGTTGCACAGGTGAGCATGTTGCAGAGGAACCATCAGGCACAAGGCAAGAGTGAGTGCTGTACAGAGTGATGTTAGGATCAGTCAGGCCTTTAGCATCCAGAGATCTTTGTTAATGGGGTCTTTATCTACAAGAACAAAATTAGCTGAAAAAATTAAAAGTTGTTTGTAAAGGGAGCAAGGAGTCCTACAGACCGAGTGTGTGTCTGGGGTTTGTTTTGCATTTTTATTCAGTATTTTCTAGGTATTTGGTATGTTTCTCTTAGTCTAGAATCCAGTGTGATTTGGTCTTTTTTTTTTTTCCTTTTAATTTTCTTTCCTAATTTGTGTTTAGACAAGTTTTTAAGCTGAGACATAAGCATATTAAATCAGCCTCCATCTTTAATGTGTGAACACTGTATGTAGACAGCTTGTTAAAATACCACAGAGTGCTGGGGAGGACAGTACTGGGTTGCTCAAGGATAATTAAGTGCACCTTAAGAGTAAAGCAATAAAGCTGCCTCCTCTTTGATAGTAAAGAAAAAGTAAATAATTCATTACAGTGTGTGTGTGTGGAGAGCAGGGTATGGCTGATGGAAGCCGAGAACTCCCAATTTCTGATCCTGGCTGACAATCTTTAGCTGTGCAACTTGAAGTGAATCGTTTTATTAATTTACGTCTTGCTTTTTAGGTAAGGAATAGGTTTACCTATCGTGTTGGATTACTGTAACATTTATGTGATTTGTCTCTAAATACTTAAAGGAATAGTACTGTAAAAAAATACTAGAGTTGGTTGGTTGTATCTGTGCTGTGAAGAAGTAGTAGTAAATGGTTTTGTTTCTTCCTCTTTTCAAATTAGATAAACTCTTAACCTTTCTTGCTCTAAGAATGATTTTTAAAATTGCAGCAGATGCTTGTGTGTGTGTCTGTGTAAATGGAAACATATCTCAGCTATTACAAATTATGCTCCCTAGAAGCTTTTACCCAGCCCACAGAGTCCCCCAGCCTTTGTTTAAATTTAGTCATGAAGCATCATTTTACCTATTTTCTCTTCTTCCTGAGAAGTGTTTCATTAAATTTGTCTTGCATCTTTTCCCTTTTACCCTTATTTGCCTTTAGTTCTGATCTGCCCAATAACCTAAGAATTAGTCATTGAGCTTATTTTTTATAACCCGTGGCTATTATAAATACTTCAATCATGTCTCCTCTTCATAATATCTTCTCAAGACTAAATAAATCATGTTTTTTTCTCTCTTGATATTTAAGCCCTCTTTCCCCCATTCATCGTCTTTGTTTCTTGTGCTGTACTCTCATCAACCTAATTCTGTCTTCAAGTAAGCTGGCCAAAATAGACTGCCAGTGTTCATACATGGTTTCATTGGGGTTTTGCAGAATCATGCCATAATACAGTTAATATCCTTTGCTTGTGATAAGCCAGTTTTCTATTAACCTTCTTTACCACTGCTATGCATTAGCCAAAGTTTCTGTCAATAAAGGTTCGTTCTCATGTGACACATTAGCTAATTCAGTGCCTTTTAAACTATGCTAAGCTGTACTAATCATTATTATTTGCCTCCAGTCTTTTCACGCAGAATGGGAACTATAAGTATGCCACCAAAAATCTCTTCATTTGCCCTTGCATACAGTAATTATCTTGACATAGTGATTAATAATTATGATTCTTGCCAGTTAATACAAATTTTAAAATACATTTCTCTTTCTTGTATTGTACACATGCTTTTCATATTGAGAATTGCACAATTCAGTATGACTAGTTTAATCAGTCAGCCAGGGTCAAAGGGAAAATAAATGTTTCCACAATCTCTCTGGAAACAAAAAACAGACTACATCTTCAGCAAGAATAAAATCTGGCACTCTCACATTCATTAGGCTGCATTTGTCAGTGCTGAATAAACAATCTTTCATCAAGTGCACCAATTTTCTTCATTCTGTAATTAAGGATTTTTTTTGCTTAATTTATTTATATGAAAACTTTCTGAAGTGAGACCAAAATTTTTATAATGTGTATTTCAAAAAGGACGGTTCTTGATAAAGTCCCAGGTACTACAATACCTTGATTTACTATCTGAAATGTTATGCTAAGCCCATCCGTGGGGGGAAGGTATCCAAGTGTCCTCTGTGCACTTAAGGAGGAGGTGAGGTCCTCCTTCCTTTATGAATGCAAGTT
This sequence comes from Vireo altiloquus, assembly GCA_013396875.1. Classification (NCBI taxonomy): domain Eukaryota; kingdom Metazoa; phylum Chordata; class Aves; order Passeriformes; family Vireonidae; genus Vireo; species Vireo altiloquus. The sequence continues at coordinate 474,774 of VZRF01009557.1, read as the reverse complement.
TAGCTTCTAACACTTAAAGAATTTATTGATTTGTCAATGAAGTATGAACTCCTACTGAACTTGGCAGAAGAATGGGATCGTGTAACAAGTGATATAAAATTCTTTACAAGAGGACCTCCATCCTCATTGTTAGGAGTTTTTCATCTTTCTTCTGTTTATCTGAAGATAGATCTGGTGAAACAAACACAGGTTTGTCAGCTCACTAGGAGAAGTAACTGAAATTTAGGTTTTATGGGGTGTTTTGGGTTGTTCAGTTGGCAGGGTGAAAGTGTTGGTATTTCTTTTTTGACTACAGGCCCATGTATACATTCAGGCCTGTTAGAGGTCTCAGGGTGCTTCCAAAGCGTGCCGAGGCCATTGTTAGCTCGAGGGGATCTGTTCCAGTGCTGCAATCTCCCTGCCACTTTGCAAGTCGCACCTCATGCCAGATCTGCACATGAGGGTAGTAAGTTATTGTGGTGCTTTGCCTCCAGCCTGTGTAACAGCAGGTGTGGGGTGCTATGATGCTGCTGCCTTCCAAAAGTGTCTCCGCAGGAAAACTGCTCGGCAGTGTCACACACACACACCCTCACACACTGGACAGCAGTGATGGTCGACAGCAAAGAGGCAGGAAGGGTCTTTGTATGGGGTTCCACAGAGAGGTTTATTCCAGCCACACGTGAAGGGTTCCGTGTGTGAAAGACGCGTGAAGAGGACAAAAGATGAGCATCATGGGAGGGTCCAGGTTTAAGTAGGAGGGGAGGTGGGAGCGGAGAGAGCACCAGGGACTGATGATTCGGGGGCACAGGGGCAGTACACAGGCGGGGCAGGGATGGGAGCCAACAGGGGAACAGGGAGGGAGTGGCTGAGAACAGGGGCTAAGGGGCCAACCAGGGAAACAGAACTGGGGTACACTAGCGTAATACAGCAAAGACCCCTGGGAGCAGCCTCTTTATGTCACACTAACCTTGGGAGTGTCTCTCAGGATCTTCCCCTCCAGGGGACTGCAGTGGTTCCTTGGTTAATAGGCCCACCAGCCACCACAAACCTGCATTGTAGATACTTAAAATTTATAGGGCTTTTTTTATATTCTTCAGAAAAACTGTGGGAAGCTCTCCCGAGGACATACAGGAATGATAGTCCCTGTGATGGTAAAACCATCAGAGTGGTCAGGATATCTGTAAATCTAAAGCCATGGAGGCATGTGGTGCTACTACTGTTTATTCACTGTCAAAGGTAGCAGCTCTAATCAATTAGATGTAGGAAATAAAGCTGTGATCTCTCTCGTTAGTCATGTGGGACACTTCCCGGCCATGTTTGAAAGCCCTGCACTTAGATTGTTAGAGCAGGCATGGTTTTGATTCTCATTCATTTTAAACTTCTGCATTTAAAAATATTAAAAGCTTCCCTGCAATGTTTTCTTCAGCCTAAACAATCCCGATTCTTACAACCCTTCTTGGTAGTTAGTGTCTCTGTGAGCATCTGATAATTCGTGTTGTTCTCCACCAAGCTCTGATTCACCTTTGCTTTTTTTTTTTTTTTTTTTTTTAAGAATGATGGAGCTGGATAAATACTCAAGCAGACACCTTGCTAGACCTGGATTCTGTTTGGATTGTATTTTTCACTGCCAGTTAGCATGCTGTTCTCTGCTGACACCTGACTACATGTGATCCTGACCATTTCTGCTATTTTCAAATCATTTTTAATTTTGCTCTCATCTAGCAGAGTTGATGTTGCCCAACAGCAAGCTGAATAAGCATTCTCTGTCATTCAGGTAATTACTGAAGTTTCAGGTTCAGAGCAGAGCCTTTTGGACCCCCCTGAAAAGCTTTCCATTTTCTAATGAGCCTCTGGCAGTCACCGCCTTTGAATGTTTCCCTCCCAATCCCTACTTTTCATCTTTACAGTCATCTTTTCTGATCAAGTAAGATCTTTATCAGAGGATAAAAAGCACATGTTTATCTTCTTCCTGGTGTTAATGCCTTCCAGATGCTTGTTAGTGTCCCCTTTGTGTACACTAGCTTTCAAATGCAGCTTTTTTCTTTTTCTTCTCTTTGCCTCATTTGCTTCTCTGTTTTTTCTTCCCCCCTCTCTCTGGCATTTGACAGTCTGGGTCTTGTGATCAGGAAGGCCAAAAAGGGCTATGAAATAGCTACTTTGACAGCCAGTTGATGTCTTCTCTGCTGTTGTATGCTACTCTTTTTTTTTTTTTTTCCTGTATGTATATATAATGTTTAAGGAAATATTTAGAATTTGATTTGCAATCAGTTAGAGTGTCCGTTAAGACCTTCCTGAAGGTGGAACCTGAACACAGTGAAATGACTGAGGCCAGTGTTTGGTGAGAATTTCTTGAATTTACAGAGCTTGTGGCTGAAAGGAAACATTAATTTGTATGTCAAACAATTGTAATGCAAAGTCAGGATAACTTAAAGAAGCAAAACATCTCACAATGTAACATCACACAGGTGAAGTGTCTTGGGGAACCAAGCACTGAGCTCCATCTTGGTTTGGACTGATTGTCTACCCACATCAGTTATTGTAGTCTTGCTTTCCTCTCAAGTCTTCTTTTGCTTCCTAGAGCCAGAGGGTAGCCTGCAGGCTCGTGCTGGAGTAGATTTGCTGCTGGTTTCTTCTGTGGCATCCTAGAAGCAGTCACTGAAGGGACATTGAGTAGGTATGAGTGAATGGGTGATGTGAAATGGGACCCTAGGGAAGGGATTAGGTGACCTGGAAGGTATTGTCTCTCTCTGCAGATTTGTTTCTTTTCTTGCTTAAGATCACAACCTGCTCCTGGTTTCTAAATTGTTAGGATTGTTAATAAATATCTTGAACAAGTGAAGCTGTGTGTACTGTGTATCTGGTAACATCTCCTTTTCACAATTCTAGAAAAAAAAATAGGATTGACAATAGTAATATGTAAAACAGGACATGGACATTGTACTAACACTTTTTCAAAAGTCAGAGCCATTAAAATACAGTTCTTGAACGATTAGCCTAAATTTATAAACTGCTTATAAACTTACTCTACAGTAGATTTAAATCACATTTAAGCAGTATTTCTTGCAATATATACCTGACTGCAGGCTCCATAAATCCTGCACCGCATTTCTTCAAGCCTTATTATCCTTCTTGTGCTCCAGCTGTTCATGGCACTAATCAGCACCCAGGAAAAAGTTAATGTACACATTCTAGCTGAGCACTGTGTGTCTCTTCTTGCCAGCCTCCAAAATAAACACTACAAAAATGCAATTCAGCTGTCCTGCACAGCATCCCACGTTCAGCTTTTTCCAGACATTCTGTTGAAATAACAGGCATTTTTTCAGGCATGTAAATCACCCAAGATAAATTGGTAACAGTTTTGCAGTGGGTGTAATTTAGTTTCAGAGTTGATAGATGATAAAAACACTGGCGTTTCATCCACAAATATTCATTTTAATTAGTTTAGTTTTTGTTTTTATTTGTTGGGTTTTTCTGCCTGCTAGATATTCACATGATTCCAAGGACTTTTAGTGGAATATGTCATGGAAACTTGGATTCTAAACACTTAGGGTCAAGACTGGAATAGGAAAGGCAAAGCCACCCATGGCCTTTGCCGAACTTGTTTTCCTTCATACTTTTGACTTGGAACTGTACTGAAGACCTCTCAAAATTATTCAATGTAGGGCATGCCTTTGTCCTGGCAGGGAGCTGATACACTGTCCAGGCTCTTACCTGGCTCAGAGTCTAATTAACGTTTGCAGAAGACAGGACACTGCACTTGCACATAAGTTTGCCGGTGTTGCCAAGGGGATTGGTAGAAAATAGTATGCTTTTGTTAAAGAAGTGAAGATGAAGCTGGTATTACAGAATCAAAGAATCGTTAGGGTTGGAAGGGACCGCTGAGATGTCTCCAGAGAGGGAGACACCACGATTTCCTTGGACAGGCTGTTCCAGTGCTCTGGCACTCTAAGTGTAAAGGAATTCTTCTTCATGACGAGATGGAACTTCTCGAGTTTGAGTGTGTGTGCAGTACTCTTTAATATTGGAGTACACTTGGGTCTTACTGGTTGAATTTCACAGTTCTGTTAACTTTTCCATTAAAACATTATATTGTTTTAGCTATGAATATCCTATACTACTCATTAAGTGTACGCAAGGGATTACACAGCAACCAAAGGCTGCAGACCTGGACTTTGTATGCAGCTGGGGAATACTGTTTGTGACTGGAACCAGGTGAGATTGGAATATCTCTTGGGAGACTGGGGGAAGGAGCAGGCTATGCTTCAGCATCAGTGGCTATTATCTCCAACTCAGGCACCTTGCTTGGACTGGAGCTAGAGCCTGGGAGGTGTGTAGTTGTCATGTGTCTCAGCAAGAGCACCAGAGCATGTTTATACTATGAAGATAATACTGTTTTTCTTTCTTTGAAGCACATTCATGATTTATTTTTCCAGCTTGGTCTACCAAGGAGCCTTCTGGTAGATGCAGCTTGAGATTTTCCTTCTGCACGGCAGGTTTAATTTAGTCCTTGGGAGGGGCAAATAGTACCACAAGCGCCTAAAGCTTTCAGTGCCCCCGACTCTTCCTGAGTGGGGTCTTCCAGTCATGAAATGTTACAAGAACTCTGTAGTAACTAATTTCATGATAGCCTCCTTGATAGTGACCCGCCATTTACAAAGAAGAAAGAGGAGACAAATAGAAGTAACTGAACCACGCCATTTAGAGAACATTTTTAGGACAAAGTTCTTCCTTTTTATGTTTTACCCCTTCTTTTGGGCCTGGTTTTTGTACTGGCTATGATTTAATCAAAGTACACCACTATCCTGTCACGTGTCCAGGAAGTGCTGCATAGATCAATGCTGGAGTAGTCCTGAATTACAGTTGAGTAACACTTTAATTTCGTCCTTGGGCTTCATCCAGCTGCCAAGTCTGGACCTTTTGTTTCTGTGCTTTATGGCAGATTTTGGCTTTGCAGGTTTTTACATTGCTGCCAAGTTAATTTTAGAACTTTAGTTGCCATGACTACTGCTAAGTATTTCTTAGTTCTCTACTTATTTGCTCAGTTTGCTGCTTTTCTTTTCTTTATGTGTGTGTGAAGTGCATGGAGTAATTATCCTGCCCTGCAGAAGACAAAAAAGGATGGCATGTGAGAGGTGAGGCTCTTGATCTTCAGGCTGACTCAGCTGCTCTTTTAGAGCAGCTGCCAAGACTTGAAAGCACAGCTCTTGTAGCGCGTGGTCAGGATGAGGATTTAAGTCTGGGGAGGAAGGCACGGGTAGTGCACTCATTCTGATGCACTGAATGAGACCTGCTGGCACTGCTTCTAATTCTGCTGACTGCTACTGTCCTCAGGTTTATCTGTGTCTTGCTGGCTACTTGTATAACTATTTATAGTTCCAAATCTTACGCTTAGCTTTACATTCTTGGGGACAATAACCGTTGTTTTGCTCAGAGCTTCTAAAGTGCATTATACAGAGAAATCCTGTTTCATTGCTCAGAGCTCAAGTTGTTACACTAATACCAATAGTGATTTAAAAAATTATATATATGTACAGCTAGCAAGTTCTTCATATCAAGAGGTCCTCTTCTGTTTATGCAGGCAAGGTCATGATTGTAATACCTAAAGAGCAGGTAAAGACAGAGCATCCAGTGGTATTTAGACTTCTGATTGATATTTGAAACACACTTTTGAGGAAAATATAGTTCTTGTCAGTATGAAAGAGCTTGGGAGAATGTCCTGAGAATGTAGGAACATCACTGTCTAGTTTTCAGTTGGGGATAGCCAAGCAAGGAGCTGGCAGAGATGGAGAAAATGGCTTGATGGGCAGCTTCAAGAGCTGGAAATGGATCCACTGTCTGCTCCAGCTTGTTAGATCAAGGGCTGTTCTGGTTGCTGCGATTCTGGTCTGTGGGCATTAGGGACAGTGATTAGCAGGGAGTTAAACACAGGATAACCTGGTGCCATTTGAAGGCAGGACATCTGTGCAGATACCTATTGTCTGTCTGTGAAGCCATCACTCTTATAGACATACCTGGAAGGAACTTCATCCTGGTGCTTTCCCAGAAATCTTATCCATTTACCAAGTACCTGTTCAGCAAAGATGTAATCATATTGTGTTCCTCTGGCCAATTCCCATAGATAAGGTCTGTTTAGGATGTGTAACCACCTCCATTAGTGAATCTCTCTCCTGTGCCTGAAACAGAGAGAGCCATAGCAGGGCAAAAACATGCTTTGAATGCAGTTGAAAACAAATCCTTGTCTCTGGTGTCTATGGGAACTGTGAAGCTGTTCAGGAGGGAAACAATGGTAACCTAGCATGAGACTTCATGAGGTCAAGGTGCTGTGTAGTCTGAGAGAGATCTTGTTTGTAACACTGAGAAGGGCAATAAGGAAAAAAGATAACTCAGTTAGAAAAACATCACTAGAATAAAAAGTATTCTGAGAGTTCAGTGCACAAAATCTATGTAAGATTTGTTTTAGTGGGACATAAAATCATCAAGGATGAGAAATTTAATAAGAGTTTTGGGAGACTTAGCTGGATGCCCTAGGAGCTCCAAACACAGAAAGTAAATAATGTGCAGAGCCTCTGCCAGTCTGCATTTGATTTTTGTTGTCTTTAACCTTCCAAGCTGCAGCTCTGCACTTTAACCAGTTGGAATTTAAATGTGTTGTTACAGTAGTATCTTTGTTGGAGATGGACCGTGACTCGTGCTCATTAAGGCTACAGCTGTCTGCTCAGATTATGTATTTCAAAAGTTTTTTCTCCAATGAACTGTGAAAAGCCAGGCTTGAGCAGAGGATTGTGAAAGATAAAATAATAGTCTCTCATCCCTATGTCTGGCAGACTTAATGCAGTTACTCTCAGATCTTTTTTAAACTTTGAGACAGCAAATTTGTTCACAGTCAATAAAATAGACCTCTGAGTACAACCCGCTATGTTTCCTTTATCGGTGTTTTCCTAAATTATTCACAAGGCTTTTACACTCCAAAAATCTCTAATCTGTGAATTCAGCATTTCCCAGATACTGGGGTTTAATAGGTGTAAGTGGCATTGATAAACAGTTTATATGTGGCTTGATAGAAAACGGATCTTCTTAAGGGGGAAAAAAAAAGCACGAAATAATAAATGCTCCTTGAATTTAAATTAAATTTGCTTACCAACTCACTCTTTTTCATGCATTTGCACTTAGTAGCAGAGCAGACAGAGCTTTTTTAACCTACCTGGATAATACCTGCTTCTTCTGGGAGAGGATAACTGAATTACCAAGAAATTCATTTCAGTGACTTCTGTGATGTGTAAACATTTGCTGAAAGTTATTAGAGCAGAGCTAAAGAGAAATGGATTTTCTTTCCTTAAGTAGTTGTGCATGTCCAGCTGAGAGTTTCCAGTTGTTCTCTGTATCTCACCTTCCCCTTTCACATCATGTGCAAAATGGATAGAGGTTCATCAGGCAGTCTCAGCTCAGTACTCCTCATTGCCTTCCTCACCTCTGAATATTCACCAGGCTCTACAAAAAAGCCCCAGAATGTTATCAAGGAGTTCTCTAAGAAGTTACTCACTTCAACATGATCAGGTATATATGAAGACAAAGCAAAAACTTGATGTAAAAGTCTCCTGTATGCAAAACTGCCTCATAGTTCTGCTGCTTTTGTTTGAGCTGTGCCATAGAGCAGTTTTTTTGCCAAAGCATTACTTTGGAAGACCATTCACCTTTTTAGGGCTGCAAGCCAAGCAGTGTTGATAGGCTCAGGTAATGTTAATTTCATCTTTTGCAGGTTTGGATTTACTGACCTTGCTAGAAAAGAAAGGTTAGGTACAGGCTGGTCTTTCATGGAATAAATTATACCACAGCAGAAGTGAAATGCTACTGGACTTCACTTTGGCAGCATGGTTTGCTAAGAGACCTTTAGATTATATCTTCTTGGCCCAGAAAGCCCACCTAGAAGGCAAGAATAAGGTTGTTACTGTGGTGGAAGATGACTTAGTTTCAATGATAGCTGAACCTTTCTGGTTAGAACTCCATCTCAGGTACAGTCTGTTCCTGGACAGGTATAAAGACTATGCATGTTTACTGTGCCGGATTCTTTGCATGGGGAGGGTGTCTCCGTGTAAATCCTCAATACTGCCTGTGGCACAAGAAAGAGAACTTGACAAATGAACCAGATTCTTTCCTCTTCACAGGATATATCTATACTCCTCTGTGCAGCTTTGTGTTAGAGACACATGGGCTAGAATTAGCTGAACTGATGGAGATGCTAATTCCAATCCCAAATGCAATATTGCTCTGTTGGCCGGTTCAAAGATTGTACCGGACAGCACTGCTCAAAACAGCACCCTAATGGCTCTGCTTTTGGCTCAGAGACCTCTACACAGCTCTGCAGGCCTGCCCTTAGATTGCTCTGGGTTTCAGAGAGACAGTGAACTAGGTGGGAATACAAGTAACACATCTAAACACCTGAAAAGGAATAGAGTTACTGCTAAGTAGATGATGTTTCATTTGCCGCAGTAATCCCAGATCTCCAAAGCAGCGTGTTAACTGCAAGGTTACCCCAAACTCTGCAAAATATATCTGTGGTTGTTGTATGAAAAGGATTGTAAAACCAGATAAGAGGTGTTTTGTTTCACACTGTCCTAAAGCTGATCATCAGGACTCATCTGACTTTTGACAATGTAGTTTTTCTTCAGCAGTCTGGTTAACCTATTTGGATTTATAGAACTGGTTTTTGTAGGACCTGGAAGATGCTATCCTAAACAGGTGGATAACTTTAAAAATTTGGGAAAAAAGTTGATGGATAATTCACTTTTCATGTTTCTTCCTTTTTAGTAAGATGGAAATTATACAGAGAAGGGACTGTGCTGCTGCAGAATGACCCCGTGGTAACTAATTAGGTCTCATCAGGTCTGCAGAGGCATCCTGTTTTCAGCCTTATGCCAATGCACTGTAACCAGACAGTCAAGCTGAATGAGAGTCTTGTGATATTTTACTGAGATGTCATAATAGATTTACCTTCCTTGCACTTGCTGCAGGAAGTAGTATTCATCCCTGGGTCAGTCTTTGCAAATAAATTTCTTGATGTTTGCATAAAAATGATCTGCTTGTCATTATATTCCCTGTGCTGTCCCTTGTCTGTGGTATGTGACATGAATTCATTTCTCAGCTGTTGAATTTAGGGAGTGTATTAAAGGAGCCACAGTAATATCTGATGAGCTGTAATTAAAATTACTAATGCATGTCAATTCCTCTCCTTCCTTCTGCTTTTGTTTACATTCCTCCTGCAGACTTGGTTCACTTTGCTGAGTGAGCCAGAGACACAATGTTGACTGGAAACAGTGATTTCTGCTTTCTCTAGCACAGTTGCATGGGGAAATAAAGTTAGCAAAGATCCTCCCTGAGGTGTTAACACTAAGCATCAGGAAAAGTCTGTGGCTTGTGGCTGGCTTGCAAAGCTCTAGTCTGTGGTTGTAGTGGCATTATCAGTAGAATGGATCTATCTGAGTGGTAGTTTTCGTAGTTGGTAGCAGGATCAATAATTACAGAATGGTTTGGGTTGGAATGGACCATAAAGACCGTCTTGTTCCAAGCCTGTGAGCAGGGACACCTTCCAGTAGACCAGGTTGCTCAAAACTCCATCCAGCCTGGCCTTGAACACTTCCAAGGTTGGGGCATCCATAGCTTCTCTGGGCAACCTGTTCCAGTTCCTCACTACTCTAGCAGTGAAGAAATCATGTTTTGTTTGTTCTGGTACAGTCCTTTTTTCCCATCTCATCTTCTCTTATGAAAGTATCTATGCTTTAAAATGGAGATGTTTAAAGGATTAGCCGTTTTATGTTGTATTATCTTACTAATAAATGCAGAAGCTATTTTAAGTGATGCTGGAAATTCTGGTTTGGTGTTTAACCATGGAAATGATCTACCAAAATCAAATATTGAGAGATACCTAAAGCATCATGATGAGCACAATGGGTGCTTGGAGTAAAGCTCTTCTATTATGCTGGGCACAGTCAGTATATTTCATTATCTGTTGTTAGAGAAATATATTGCTCTGTTGCAATTCTGAATGACTAAAAGCAGTTTTGCTTGATAGGGAAAATAAAGGAAAATCATATGCTAAGACTTACTGTGCCAGCCTTCTGCAGTAGGAAATTAAGAATTTGGATGGATCATGCTCTTGTCATTGTGTGGATTTGGGGTTGTGTTTGTTTGGTTTGGTTTTTACTCAGCCTCATATTTTTCTTGAGGTAGAGGAATGTCAGAATAGCTGGTTTGAGGCTCTAAGGAATTACAGGCTGCACAAAAAGAGAAATTCCTGCCCAAAAAAATATTGCTCAGTGACTGCATGACCTTGTGAACATGGGGCTTAAATGGTGTCAGGGGAACGTAAAGTAAGAAAAAGAAAGGTAAGTATTGGGCCTTCTACATTCTAGTGAGCTTTGTTAGGTGCAGCTGAGGTCCTGTGGTTATGGCTTGGAACTGGGTATCTCACCTCTGGAAACAGAAGTTATGACTCTTAGGCAGGGGTGGGGGGAGATATTCCCATGATAATGCTCATGCTTCCTACTATGACATGTGTTTTTCTCAGCTTGTCTCTCCCTAATAGTTTATATGCTGGCATTACCATGCATGAGGACGGACTGAGGGATACTTCGCTAATCTCCAAGTTGCATGCATGTGCTTTTAATAAGCTCATTTTTCACAATCTGAAGGAAAAAGGAAAATTTTCATCTGTCCCACACTGACTGCCACAGTGTGTTAGCAGAAAGCACACCATAGGCCAAAAGCATTTATATTGAAACCAGTCCCAGGCTTCCTTTTTCCTTTTGTCTTGCAGAGGCAGGGAGCGGCCAAGATTACGTGACCTCTGAAAATCAGCTGCTTTACTACCCGAGTATTACCTACGCCATCATTGGCAGCTCTGTCATTTTCGTCCTCGTGGTGGCCTTCCTTGCCTTAGTGCTGCACCACCAGCGCAAGCGCAACAATCTGATGACGCTGCCGGTGCACCGCCTGCAGCACCCCGTGCTGCTGTCCCGCCTCGTGGTCCTCGACCACCCGCACCACTGCAGCGTCACCTACAATGTCAACAACGGCATCCAGTACGTGGCCAGCCAGCCCTACCGCAGGCCAGCGGACCTGGACTCCCCACCGTCCTATTCGGAGGCCGTGCTCGACCAAAGGTACGTACGGGAGCTGATTCTGGGCTGCCCAAGTCATCACTCTGCCGACTGCAGCTCTGGTAATCTGTGCTGCTGCTCCCCACTTCTGCTTTTGACAGAAGTCCAGTGTTACACTTCTGTCGCCTGCATAGGGTCAAATTTCAGGTAAATCCGTGCTCCTTCTGTATGTGAAAAGTTCATGGTCCTCAGGTCCCTTTGCTGTTACTAGTATTAAAGGGATTTGATGTTGGGGATCAGCAAAGCTCCACAGCTTTGCCTGTTCTCCTGGGGACCAGGTTCACCCCCAAAGTCCCACAAGAAGGCTTTGCCATTGAGATGAGCCCTTGGGAGAAACTGCCCCCACTTCTGGGTGAACAGCAAACACCAAAGAAGTGAGAAGCCGAATGTTTGATGTGTTATAGAAAGATAGGTTTGTAGTTTTAGAATTGCCTCGTATGTTAATATGGGACCAAGATGGAGATTTTAGGTAGTCGGTCCCTTCTTCTTCTCCTTCTTCCCTTTTCTCCTTCTTCTTCCTTTTTCTGTGACCTCAGTTCCTATCAAGTAGCAATTGGTAGAGAGAATTTAGTTTAGAAAAGACCTGTTAATAATAGTGATAGTTATTGGACTTATAAACAAAATAATGTACGTAGAATCTTTCTATTTGATGATAAACCTTATATAAACCCTCTGTACTGTGCATCTTCGGCCATTTTTGGCACCTGGAATCAGTGGTAACACTGTGTTCCAGAACTTTTGATAACTTTAGAATAAACAACCTGAAGCAGCCCTGAAGTCATTTGTCATTTTGTCCCTGAGATGAGAGATTGAGAAGAAAAGCAATCTGGGCACGAACCACCTTTGTGGGGCCCTACCAGGGCCCCCACATTTGAGGGTAACTCAAGTCGTGTTCTCTTCACATGTCGTTGGTAGTAAGATTTTGAGAATGGCAGGAGAATGGATCACTTGTCTAGCAGTGACATCCTGTGCCAGTCTGGAATCAAAATATGAAAACTTAATTTGGAGTTTCACCAAAAAAAACCAGTTAAGTTGTAGGTCATAGCACTGAAAAATATTGCCCTGTTCATTTATAATAAGTATATAAAGGTGAGAGAGTTCTTCAATTCTTATATAAAGAAATTGTATCATTCTTCTGCTCTGTACTGCTTTCCTTTTACCAAGAGAAGAAAAGAGCTCTGGAATGGCAAGAACTCTTCTTAATTTAAATAGCCGAAGGTGCTTTGAAGTCTGGTGTAGGCGTGACTTGTTTATGATGCTTTTGTAGTTATGTAGTTTTGATACTGATTTTATATGTAGATAATTAACCTTCATTTTAACCTCTGTCAGTAAAGTGTTTCCAGACAAAACTTGTAAACAGACATCCCCTCTACATAAAAAGGACATGGTATAAACTTAAACAATTCAGATTATTCACAATCACCCTGGTATTTTTGGTAGGAACTGTGGGATTTAAGAATAAAAGTAAATTCCTATTCTCTGCTGATTTTGGCAGAGAATGTTAACTTTAATGTTGACTTTCATAACAAGGATATCTTTTCGTTATTAAGGACATCTAAATGAGCAGGTGTCCAGATTATAATCACTTCTCACCTGAGCTGATAAAACCATCAGCAGTTCCAGAGCTAATTGCTCCCAGGGCCTGTTATCAATCTGCTCAACACTTCAGTCTCTTTACTTGGTTGCTATCAGAACCACAGAACAGTTTTCCTGAATGCAGTACTCATCTTGCCTGTGCCTACTTAGCAGTTGCTCTGCATGGGATCTCATGACAGCCAAAGTGATTTGTCACTGTGGAGAATTCAGTTTGTTATTTATTTGTTGACTGTAAGCCATTAATCTCTGTCGCTTAGTGGAGGTTTCATTGCAGCTTTCTTTTGTTCACGTCATCATCTATAGGTGCAAATCCACCACTTAATGATATTTCCTTTAAAGTGTTTTCTCTGGTGTAAATGTTAAACAGAAAAGTTTTTTACCTCTTGCACAGGTGTCTTTGAGCCAGCTTTATTGGAAGTCCATAGCCAACTCAGCGTGTGGATTGTTAAACAGGTTGTAATTGCTATGTTGCACCTTGGCCAGAAACCTTGCTTCCCAGTGGTGGTGTGGATATTTTGAAATTACCTGGATGGTGTAGGCAGGTCTGAGATCTCTTGATATGGGTCATAATTGAAAAGCTAAGAAATATTGTTTGCTTTTTTCATAATTGGAATACTATGTACTATCTTCTGTCCCACTGTTTTCAGTAACTTCTTACTCTGTTGTGTGTCTTACAGCAGACCGCCTTGGTTTGACCTTCCTCCACCACCTTACTGTTCTGAATCTGAATCCCCTAACCAGCCAGACCTTCCTCCTTACCGCTCTCGGTCGGGAAGCTTGGCCAGCACAGGCACCCCCATGGCAGAAAGCCCTGTGGGCACATCTGACAGTTGGACAAGAAACACCCATGGCAGCATGGATGGGCACAGAACTCTTCTGGAGAGAGCAGTAGATCAGAGTGATTCTCTGGGCAGCCACATTGCTGAAAGAGAAGTGTAACTGCTCCAGTAGCTGGGGTGGCAGGAAGGCATTTACTGTGTCTGTGTGGGTTAATCTGCTGTGGCTAATAGGTTTCAGGGTGACAGGTGCCTGAACGATGACTTGGTTTGAATTCACACTGAGTTAATATTTGAATTCAGCAGTTTGGGCTCATCAAAGTCAGAGCAGGGCGGGGCTAAACTTAGAGTCACATCAGCTCTCCACAATATTTCTGTGAACACGTTCTGGTTCAGACAAGAGAAACGTCAGTGCTTTGTCAAAAGAACTGAAGTGATGTATTTATTGGACTGCTTACTGTATATGAATGTATATATGTGTGTGTATAGTATTTACGGAAGTTGCACACGAGAACTCTGCCAGAAGGACTCTTGTTTTCAGACTGCCTTCCATCCTGTCGACGTGGGAGCTGTTTCTTCTTACTGTCTGGTGTCAACTGGTGGTCACTGAAGCACATGAGAGGCAGTCATTCTGCTTGGAGGTGTGGTGCCTAATGCCAGCCACCTGGCAGTGCCCAAATTGCAGAAAATCTCCTTCTTGACCCATCTCTGCATAGCTTGGAACATTCTCATTGTGAAGGAGTTTTAAGCTTGGTGAGGAAGCAACAACTCTAGCTAAGCAAGGTGTTTTTTCCCAGGTACCAGTAATTAGGCCAATTTGCATCAGTTGTCTCAGCAACACCACAAAGGTTGGCTTATCTGTCGAATGTCAAGGCTGAGTACAGGCACTGAAGCTTCTCAAAACAGCAGAGCAAGACTTCTTTTCCTGTGTGGCAAAACATTACTGTATGTATTCTCTCTTAAAAAAACCCCACAACTAAACAACAAAACAAAACCCCAAATTGTTCCAGCTAAATATTCAACACCTAAACTGGTGTGAGGCAAACACTCAACACAGAAAGCTTAAATGTCAGTGACTAGTTTGTTGTATTCATAAAATACCTGAAAGCAGGTCATGCAGGGAAAGGTGTTGGACTTGTCATCCCATCTACATCATGTGTGTGTACATGCATGGATACACATGTGGAATGCTGTGTGTAGGTATGTGCACAGTGTATCACATGGGTGTAGTTCTACTGCACCATAAGAACTCTAAACTGTTAAAGTTTCATTTTTGATAAACTCATTGGTTTTTACAGAGTTTGCATTATTCACATTCATTTGGTTGAAATTCCAACTTCTGCAGAAAAGCAGAATTCTTTATGTCTGTTCTGTCCTAAGTCTTGTAATGGTCTCCTGTCAGATGTGTTTCAGTGCACCTTGTTGAACCACTCGTGTGAAAGCACCTCCAAGGTAAAGGTATTCAGAGTGGCAAGAGGGAAGAAGCTATGAATTTAAACGCCACTGCAGTGCCCTGCTTGTGCTCAGTGTACAGAAAACAATGCAGTGTCTTCCTCTTGTCTGGGGGGAAATTTGCCTTGGAAAAATTATTTATGTTTGTCTATCCCACATTTCCCACTCCTTCTGTGTAAATGAACGGTGTCATTAAACAGACCTTGCTGTTTAAAGGCAGTGAAGGAAGCTGACTGCCCACACCTTCTGCTTTCTTCTTCCCCGTCTTTCTAAAGTAGATTCTTTTGCCCAAAGTTAATATGCTCAGAACCCAAGAATTTGGAGTGTAAGGGAGGGAACAACTTGAGTTCAGTCTCAGTTCTTATAAATACACCTGAATTTTTAAGGAGGTGGAAGTGTTGTTGGTTTGTTTGTTTTTTTTTTCATTTCCAGCTCTGGAGTGTAATGCCATGATATGCAAGAGGCAAGGACCAGAGAGATTTACAAGCACAGGTCATTCCAGGACTGAGGACATGGTGGGGAGTCCTGGAGAATTCTAATGCTGACAGACTGGGCTGACTTTGGAAGCAGATTAAGGGCAGCTTTCATTACAGGCTTAGGCAGCCTGTGGTGAAGTGCCTTGGTGAAGATGCTCCTAGGTCCTTGCAAAGTAACGTACAGGAGTGGATCAGATTTCATCCGTGCTGAGAAGTCAAGCAATGTAATTACGCTGTCCTGCACAAAGCAGGATTTAGCTTTATTGCTGAATGACCAAGGTCATAGGCAGACTGTTGTCATTGCACAAAGCAGACAGTTATTAATTATTTTACAGGTACATCAGACTCAGGTACATGAATGAGTTAATATTACAGGTGGGTGCAGGGGCATCTTCTGTGATCACTGGACCCTGTTGTCCCTCTTGCCTTCCATTAAGGTTCTGCTTGGGCTCTGTAAGAGAGCTGTGTTATCCTGTATCAGAAAAAATCTCAATGGTTTTCTACTGTAGTTTTTAAAACTTTATATTGGTCTTGAAAACACACTGTTGAAGAGTTTGCAGTAGTTGCACCGTAATTAGGTATTTTTTTAATTTTAAAGTGGCCTAAAGCTGTTTTTGTGAAACTAAATCATTGTGTCCAGTATCCCTCAAACAAGCCTCCCACAGGGGATTGCATTTCACCATGTATATTCTAGGACACCAGAGTGTGTGCAACCCAAATACTGTGTGCCTATGGTGTCTGAAAAATATTGCCTTGTGTTGCTAAGAAGTAGGAAAAGAGTTAATATAGCCTGTTTCTTCTGTCTTCTGTGTCAGTCACTGTCATATATGTACATATATATATATTAAAAAAAAAATACTCTTTCAGGATGTATATATTCATGTAACTTTTGCATTAAAATAATCCATTTGGACTTTAAAAAAAAAAAAAGGAAAAAAGCTTTCTAAATGGTGTGATGTTTTCCCTTCCAGCTAAGGGTGTATTTATCTTTCTAAAGGAATCTTTTAGTTTTTGAGAACACAACTTAAAAAAGGAGATTGTGCCTTTCTGTTTGAATGTTGTTTGAAGAGGCTGTTACCTGCATTTCTGGGTGTTGTTACATATCATTGTGTAGAGATCCAAAAAGAGCAACAAGTCTTGTCTTCCTCTTTGTTGTTATTCATGGGGATCACTGAACTTCGAGGACTACAGCTGTTCAGTGTCTTGTTCCAAAAAGGCATGCTAAAACTTGGGGTGGCTCATCTTACTCCAGTTTTCTGGTTTGTAGAACAGATTTGCTAGGCTGGTTTCTTTGGAAATTGTTGTAGTATCACACAAAAATTGTTTATGATGTGTCACTTCTAGTGTGTTGATACAGCTCTGCGCTGCATTATTCAATGGAATCTTAGGGAAATGTGCTGATGAAATTAAATATTTCATTGAAAATCGTGCAGCTTGTAAGGCTGAAGTTAAATGTTCATCCAATACCACATGGTAGGGTTTCTTTTCAGTACCAGGTAAAATTAGAATTGATCATCCTATTGTTTACAATTGCTCTTAACCTTTTAGTTTGATGTTAGTCATCCAACAGCTTTCCTTTCTACTTAATGTTTAAACAAATGGATGTTATTTCAAAGAGCCATTCTTACAAAAGTAAAATCAATCTAAATTTTTTTCCAGAGCCAAATTCTGTTTCCACATCTGTACTGGATGGTGACCACTGCGTTGAGTAATTCTCAGTGCAGCTATTAATATATTTGAACAGAAGAGTTTGAAGAAATGGCTACTAGAGGTAATGAAGGCATGTGGGAAGGAAGGTCATTTAAAAATAAACAAATAAATAAAATTTAGGAGCTTTGAGTGTCTGTAACCTCTGCTGAAATCAGAGTCCTGTGTATTTAAAAGTAAGACATTAGTGATTCTGCTTGATAGTAATCTGAAGTTCGTTGAAAGGCAAATTCCCATTTACCTTTCTGGTACTGGAAATGGAAAATTGGCAGTAATGCTTTTGAAAGGTAGCCTGTGAATAATTTTCTTGGCTCCTGTCAGCAGCGACATACACAACACCGACTGCGTCGCAATTTTTAAATAACTCTGCATTCTTTCTTCCTCTACTTTTAAGCCAAATCAGTTTTATTTACACCACTTCACTTTGATACAGCTAATAGGACCCTTGTGATAGATTTAGTCACTGAGTGGAGGACGGAGATGACTCTCACTTTAATTAATGCTGCGGCTTGTTAATCTTGTGCTCTTTACTTGTAGACATCTTAGCAAAGACAAATGGTTTTAGTAGATAAGAAAAACTATTAACGATGAAAAGGATGGAAGGACACTGATTCTGGTTTTTAATGAATATTTAAAACTGTATAAATGAAGAAAAAATTTAATGCTGTATTTTTAATGTGGTGATCAAATGACAAGTACTGTTTTTAACTGTTGCTTATTGGAAGCTACTTTGCATATAATGCCTGGAACTAAAATGGTAAGACAAGGGCTTTTCTTGCAGTTCTTACTAGATCTGCAATATTTTTTTATTAACACAAGGTTATATTACACCCATGGACTAAAATACAGACTGCAGAAAGAATTTCAATACTGTGCTAGATTTTGCCTGAATGTATCCCAGTATGGGACTGTGGCCTTCATTTGTCTTTTTTTTTTTCTTTTTTTTCTTTTTTTCCTGATTTGAGGGGTTTTATCAACTTGAAATGGAGAAGTTACTTAAAGGCTTTAATGGAGGTTGTATGTTGAAAGCCAGCCTTGTCTTAAACTTTTGTAAACTGGAAATCTTCAAAAATGTATTCTGTATTCCTGAATAAAATTGGTGTTTTAATACTGTTCACAAGTGAGCACGTCCCCGTCTCATGAATTCTCAGTTGTTCTATAGCCTCCTCCATGAAGCTTCTTACAACTTTTTGTGTTCCATGTTAAGTTTTGTTAGCTCTTTGTGGGTTTTAAATATATTTTTAAAACAAAGTGATATTGGAAACTCACATGTACCTGTGTGTATAAAAATATACTGATCCATATGTTGCCATATTTATACAAATGAAAGTTATTTAATTTCATAATTCTCATTTTGCTGTCATGCCATCAAAGATGAGGTGTCTGAACCAGTTTTGTTGTCTGCTTTGTTGCAAAGCTGTAGAGGCCACAGGAGAGTTTGGTGCTCTGTGCTGGCTGCTGTATGTGGCTTTACCACCAGAGCTAAGGGGCTGGCAGCATTGGCCTCTCCCTCCCCCTTTCTGCCTGCCACTTCCCCACCACTCATGTTCCCGGCACAATGTCCCTGTTTATCTCCAGGTCCGTGATCCACGTGCCGGACGCGTGAGCCGGATTACAGTGGAGATGCTCTGTGGAGGCAGCGTGCCTGGCTGCGGTCCCGAGTCAGGACTCCGACCCCGACGGTTGCCTCATGCAGGCACCACCACTCTCAGGGGAACCATCCAGCCCCATGAAGTCCAGATCCACTTCTTGTCAAAGTCCTGTCACTCAAAGGATTACTGTAAGCAGTACCCTTGATGTTATAAAGTTATTTTCCCAGACCGAGGAGAACTAATTCAGATGTTATGTCTAAATAGTTGAATCTCTGTAAGTATACAGAGGTTGACATATCCCACGTCCATGATTCCTCTCCACTTGCTACCTTCACAAAGGCATGCCAGTTTTCTTGTTATCCTCATTAATTAAATCACATGCCCTCACTCAGATTCTCAGATGGAAATCTTTGTTTGGTGCTGGCAGACTGCCCCAGAATAGCTGTAGATCCAGAACTCATCACCAGTGGCACAAGGGAGACAGAGCTGTTGAGGCAGCCACAATGGGCTCTCTGCAGGGGAGGGAATACTGGGGTCCCAGAGCTGGCTCATTCAGTCACGTCCCAGAAAGAGCTGTGCTTGAGAAATGTTGATAATAAATACCATACTCTCCAGCTGAGATCCCTAATTGAGTTTTTTTATTCTCTCTGCTTTGATTTGTTTAAAGATCCTAATTTTTACACCTTGAATAGGCAGCAATGATTTTTGAGAGCAACATCTTTTCTTGCTGGTTTGCAAGCACTCTGTTAATCAGTCAGCCTCAGTTATCTGTTGGAGAGAGAACTAAACAGCTTTTTACTGTTTGGGGAGCTGTAGTCCAAAATGATGTGCTGTTATTAATTGAAGCAAAGACATCTTCATGTGGAAATTCACAGCTCTTCTTTGCTTTTCAAAGCAAAACTGAGGGTATGCATACTGCATAAAGCACTTTGGAAAAATCCTGGATTGATCTCTCTAGGGAATTAACTTTTCTGTTTATCTGCCAAATATACTGCGAATAGATAAATTGAAATGCGATTCCCTGCTTCCCAAAATCCCAATAGTATTCCTTACAGCCTTATTGCAGGGACCACTGGAGTAGAGGTAGAGCAGTTTTGGGGCTGATCTGACCCCT
Organism: Vireo altiloquus; assembly: GCA_013396875.1. Lineage (NCBI taxonomy): Eukaryota > Metazoa > Chordata > Aves > Passeriformes > Vireonidae > Vireo > Vireo altiloquus. The sequence continues at coordinate 454,929 of VZRF01009557.1, read as the reverse complement.
AGCATTTCTGTGGGAATGGGTATAAAGTGTTTCAGTAGGTGCAGTTGCTTTGATGCTGGATACCATGCAAAAGACCCCATTCACTGAGAATTGATTTGGGACCATCACTTCCTATATGCTTCCCAACAGCCACTCTACAGGTGGCTTTTTCTTTTTTTTTCTGGTCTCGTCTTAGGTAAGGTTAATTCCTATCAGTTACCCTGAGCTAAAACCTTTCATCTCTCATCATTTGACAACCACAGCTTGGAACTCCTTCAAATTTAAACCACTGTTGTTTTCCAGCATAAAAGTGCAATAAGCTTCACCTGTGCAGGAGCGACAGGAGTAACAGCACAGCTTCACCCAAACCTCACTTCTCAAGGAGCGCCCTGGCAGCATCAATTTGACTGAATGAATCTGAGTCTCTTACATTTATTTGGAACACCTGCTATTGCCTTGACAGATGCGTGTCCTGTTGCAGCACAGTGATGAAGAAGTACGATGTTGTGTTTGACAGAGTAGATTTTTCTTCTCATTTGTTTGTGACAGAGTTATTTTAGAAAATGCTCCAAACGCTCCTTGCCCAACGCTGCATCCAAAGTAGCACTATCTTGCAGAGGTGTGGGGTAAGGGGAGGACGGGAAGGTTGGCTGTTTAACGTATATGTATAAACTGCTTTGGAGATTTCTTATGTGTTCCAGCTCTTGTACCTGAATAAGAAATACTTAAATGCTGCTCAGTAAGTGAATTTGCAGACTAAGGAAGTATGGTTGATACTTGGCTGCTCTTTTGCTAATTTCTGTTTACTCAAATATGATGCATCGTCAAGAGCAAAAATTCTCCATGCATCTGTTGCTGTATTTATTGTTCTCCCTTGGCAGTCTGCAGAGCAGAGGAGTTAGCACAACCAGTGAATTACCCAAAGTGGTTTGGAGAGTGCTTTGTTTCAGAAATAAAGGCGCTGGCTTACATATCCACTTGCAAGGTGTCGTGTTAGATATGCTGGTTAAGACATGAATTACATGAAACAAAATTGTACCTGAGCTTCTACAGGGAAAAGAAAAAAGTAGCAAACCTGTGAATCTGAGAGATGCAGCAGATCTTCATCAGCAAGGCCAACCTGGGAGCTGGCTGCAGGTCAGGGTTAGAAATTCCTGCACTGTGACCCCAGTGGAGCTGTGGGTGCAGCACTCACAGGAGAAAGCAATAGTTGTTTCGGGTTTGGTAGCAGGAGTTGGTCTGTCTGATATCTGATCCCTAAAATACGTGAAAATCCATCTAGATCAATTGTCAGCTTCCTTCAGGAAGCTACATAGAAATCATTTGGCTGCTTTGTTTGAGTCATGTTTCTCAAGCAACTGATCACTCTGTCTTCCTTTTTATCCATTGCAAGGATGGAAGGAAGATTTGCACTCTTTTTTAAGTAGGGACACCTGAGACAGAGAGATACCAAAATGAGTTTCAGGAATGACAAGAACGTGCATCTTCTAAGATCCAGCTTCCTGACCACTGGATAGTGTTGTCTTATCCATATATTTGAAATATTTTAAATCCATTTCATTCAACAGAAGTTTTGCAGATTTAAGGAGGAAAAAAATAAAGAGGTAAGTCTGGACAAGCAGGTAACTGTTTCAAATTCTTCTTCTTTTTGCAAAGTATTCTTGCAGTGATCAAAAAAACCTGAACAAATGTTTGAAATCCTTATTTTCTTCTAACTTCTAGGTATTTGTTAGGCTATTATTTCTGCAGACTCATTGAAACAGTTAACTCTGTATAGCTCTTCACATGGAGGAGGATTTTGCTCTAGAATAAGGTTCCAGGCTGGGTCTTAACCTAGAGTAGGTATTTCTGTAAAAGAAGGTTGTAGCTTAACGAGTGTGTAGACTGTGAATGTCTCCCAGAAGGGAGCTGGGGGTGTACTGGAAATGGGTTTCTGTAAATAATGCTTATTTAAAGATGCCCACTGGAATTACAGGGTATGGAGGAGAGGGCCACAGGTTGCTACAGGCCCTGAAGGAGCACTTTGTCAGGTGGCTGGCACCAACGTTTTCTGCTTTATGGGACTCGGGAAAGGAGGGGGAGGAGGAGGTAGGAGGGAGAAATGTCATTTTGACCCTGAGTTTATAGGTAGCCCAAAGTGACAGAAGGAACTACAGAGAGAAGAGTGTGACCTGGCTGCCTTTCATGCTGGCATTTCAAAAATTAGCTCAAGATAGTGCTTTGAAGGGTAATATTATTAAAAAAAATAAAAGAAGTCCCCGCTTTCTTTTCTTGATATTGATATCAAGAACGAGATGGCTAACGTGGGCGAGAGTGATTCAAAATTATTTTCAGATGGCTTTTTTTTCTTCCTTTGAAAATTTAGGTGAAGTTAATTATGGAATGGCAGCAGCATCCTAACTAAAGTGAGTGCTTTCATCTCACCTCCTGCTTTTAAAATAGCTGTGCTCTTATCTCTGCTTTGAGGAAGGGGATGTGGGGGGAGAGCACCCTGGTGCTCTTGCAGCCTGACAATCACCAATGAATGAAATGCCTTAGAAGACCTGAGGCCATTAAAGCCTGCCAGCAAAGATATTAAAAGCCTGCCAATGTGCTGATAGCATGTTTTGTGTTACTCTGATGAAGTAAGCAGAGGAACTGTTTCCAGGACAGGCCAGGTGCAGCGTAGGGAAGCACTTGCTATGCTCAGCAAGATGGGCTTTGAGCTGCTCTGGGTTGTATGGGGAAGGTGCGGTATGACACCAAGACAGGACCAAATGCAAAACCCTAGGAGGATGAGGCTCTGGCTGGGGAGGAGAAGGCAGACAGGGATTTGGAGTGCTAATAGCATTGGTGCCTGCTAATCTCATCAGGGCAGCCCCTGCTCCTGGCTTTTTCCCTGAGGGGTGTGTGTATGCCGTGTGTGGTGAAATCTCAGGTCGGGTGAGAGCTGGAGGCCATGCCGCTGTGTCAGGGTGAGCCTCCCTTCAGCTGCTGGGTAATGAGCCTTGTAGCCCCATTGTAAACAGAGGTTAATTCTGCTGCACAGTGCGCTGGTAGCACCAGCAGCCCCAGGGGCTGTTCATTACCTCTCAGTGCACAGGACATGCCTGCACAGGCATACCCGAGGGTTTCACATTCCTTTAAAGAAACAGGCACTTATTTCAGTGGATGCAGTCTGATCTGGCATTCTGCAATCACCTGTAGCCAGTGGTTCCAGGATCCATGGGAGGGAAGATCTTGGACTGCTAGATATGCTCAAGACAGGAGCTTTGGACTTCAGCCCTCTTACAGTGACTGAAGATGGTAGCTGAACCTCCATGGCAGCCCCAGGACTAAGTCTGTCTGAAAGCCCTTAAACCACATGATGGGATCCAAGTATCTCCTTAAACAGAAGCAGCACAGATCATGTTTACCAAATGCACTGTGACAGGTCTGAAAGCAAAGGGGAGGAAATTAAGGGGAAGGGGGAATAAGAGCATGAACAGTCATCTGGAAACAGGCTTGTGCTGCCTCTTTGGTGAGTGTCTGACTTCGCACCATCAGTTACCTATGAAGGATCCCTGAAGCTGTGGGGAGGCTTTCCCTCACCACTATTAGCTGTTAGGAAAATGCCAGAGGATCTGTCTGCCCTTATCTCTGTTCAGTCTGAGAGTTTATTCAGATCCCCTGAAGAACTTAGGATTTTATTTGTGCCTGTGGTTAGATCTGTTCTGTCAGCTTGGTTTTACATATCCTTTTGGTGAAGGTCTGGTGCTCCTGTGCACGCTCCGCCTGAAGACTGCCTTCTGCCCTTGCTTTCTCTTCAGTGTACATGACTGCTTCACCGTGCCCTGCTGCTGGAATGTAATTCAAGAAATTGAAGTAACTTCTGAACTTCCATGGGATATTTTCACAGCCCAATATTTGCCAAATATCCAATCTAAACCTCCCCTGGCACAACTTGAGGCCATTTCTTCTCATCCTGTCACTTGTTAGATGGGAGAAGAGGCCAACCTCCAGCTCCGGCTACAACCTCCTTTCATGCAGTTGATATCACTTCAGAGAGTGATAAGGTCTCCCCTGAGCTTCCTTTTCTCCAGGCTGAACACCCACAGCTCCCTCAGCTGCTCCTCACAAGGCTTGTGCTCCAGACGCTGTCTTCTTGTGCTCCGTTGCTCTTCTCTGGACACGCTCCAGCACCTCAATGTCTTTGTTGCAGTGAGGGGCTCAAACTTGGGCAGAACACTTGAGATTTGGCCTCACCAGTGCCCAGTATAGGGGAACAATCACTGCCCTGGTCCTGCCAGCCACACTATTGCTGAAACTGTTCCTGGTATTTTTGTCCCAAAGCTTGCCAGCACGGAGGTCTGGCTGTACTGTTGTGGCTTGACCAACTGTTTGGGTCTCTGCACACTCTCTTTAGGCAGCCTGTGGGAAGAAGCAACTAAGCATCCCTCTTCCAAAGTGGCAGGTTGGGAACGCCTCTCCCTAGCAGCACACTGGTGATGGCTTGGTAACTTAAGATATACCTGGCATTTGAGGCACCACTCATCCTAATGCAACCATATTTTCAGCCAGCAGCCCATGCAAGGGGGAATGTATTTCTCTGTAAGCAGGACTCCGCATTCAGACAGATGAGCAGTGCATTACTTATGATGTGTTTGTGTTTTACGAGTAGTGTCTTGTTTTTTCCAGTGGGAAATTAATAGCTTTGGCTGTAGCCTGATGAATCTAGGAATCACATCTTAAGGAAGAACCTTTCAAAACTGGATTCTAAACCAATAAAATATCTCACATGGTTACTGCTGAGTTAATGACTCAGTGAATAAACAAATTACTCTGTGACCCTTAATGTTTCTAGTCTGCCTGATCTTCCTTTTCCCCATGGAGCGTACCTGTATCACCCAAAAATTGAACACAAGGCAATATAATCAAATGCAATGCAATAGTCTCCTTTTCCTTCTCCAGCAGGGCTTGTTTTTCATCCTGTGCTACAGAACAAGGCAGGCATGAAGACATGAAGCTGAATTTGTTGCACCCCCTCTGGTTCAGCAAGAAATTACTCAGATTTTTTTCCAAGATCACTGAATTGCCATCATGTCCCAATAAGCTTGCACTCCCTGGTAGAGACATGAAAAATGATCCTTTGTCTCTCATGTGACACTGGCACTGTGGGTGACAAACGCTTCTCTCTTTATGCCTGCTTATGTTACAGCATTGTGCATTTTTCTAGATAAGCTGTGTGGCAGCCTTCTCGTTAATCAAATGTGGTGCTGGCCCATGAACTGCAGGCCTAGAGCACTCTGTTGGATTTGACCCCACTGAAAGGAGGTAGCTGGTGGTTCTGGGGGGACTGGGATTGTGCCCAGTAACATCACATTTCTTTGCTGAGAGCTGTGTGCTCAGATAAATTACTGGACTTGTGGAATATTAGCCTGATTATTTAGCAACCTCTCCTTGAAATGTGTGACGCATTTAGTCTTTAGTCTGCAAGTAAAGCAGTGATTCTCAGTTAAGGTAAAAGGAAAGGGGAAAGTATTAAGAAATTGGCACAAGGGTTGCTTCTGGACAAGCTTCTGGAAAATGCCAAAGAGCAGCACTTTATCATTTTCTGGCTGAAGAATATTAGTTCCAAGCTTTTAATTTTAAAATGTTGAATGACCTCTTCAACACACCCCACCCCCCAAGTGAGACTGCTAATGAAACAAACAGATGGTGATTTGAATAGAGTAAAAGGACATCATAAAGATGTGCTTTGAAACAGCCAGACAGAACAAATTACACAGGAGACTGTGGGAAAAGAAAGTGGTGAAAAACTGAGAGCAAACCACCGCAGTATTCATATAGTTCACCAAATGGCCCAGCGTGTGAATGGAAAGCTGTTTAATTATCTCCCATAATCTGATATTAAAAACCCATTTTCTATGTAGAAAATGTTGGGCTGATAGTTGAAGAGTTGTAGTCTTGATCAAGCACAGAGGCCAGTCGCATGCATCTGTCTGTGTCTGTGCATCTCACTGCTGTCTGCAGGGCTGTGCATGTCAGTAATGACATTTGTTTGCTTTCTATTTTAAGCAATGCCTGGGAGAAAACTACAACTTTTTTTGTTTGCCTCTCTCCCAAACTAATGCAATTTGAAATGCTGTGCCAAGGAGTCTGGAAGGCCTGAGGCAAAAGTTGAAACTCTGACCTTCTGAATATTAAACTGTATCGTGGCAAGCTGAGCATCCCTCAGTCGGGGAAGGGCCTGGGGAAGATGGCCTTTGGGCTTGTTGCTTCATCATTCCCCTCTTTCTGCTCCCTCTGCCCTGTGTCTGGACTCCTTGTGCTTCATGACAGCGTTGGCTGAGGCTGCTTGCTGGCCTTTCAGTGGTACTCTCTGGGAATTGCTGACTGCTTTGCAAACACTATGACTTAGGCTTTGTAAGTGAGGAGAGAGAATGACAAAGCCAAATAATTTACTTATTTCAATTTCGAAGTAAAAATAGGTAGTGAAATTTGCCCCAAGACTGCAGGCTGAGGAAAGACCCTAAACTGATTTTATTGGTGCTCTTCCCAAAGGCTTCTGCTGCTGAAGCAATGGAGTGTCTCCCCTTTACACCTGTTTTCCCTGTCCTAGTTCATTGCAGCCCACTTTGTTGGTCTCTGCCCTGGATAACTGGAACCAGTCATCTAAGTGTTGAACACTTAGGGAAGTTGCAAGTGATTCATTTAAACTAAGATTAAGGCCCTTAGGTTGGGAAGAGGAGAGGCGACACCTTCTTTTGGGCCCAGCTACCAAAGCTGGGAGAAATGGAATGAGGTACACTTAACTGCAGAGTAATCCCTACCTCATCTGCACTGACTGCAAGGAGGTGACAAGTAAAACAATATAAAGCTCCAAAGCTTTGATATTTCAGTGTCTGATGTTTCAATACTTACAGTAAAAATTAATTGTGCTCTTGTGTTGACTGAGGTCTCCACAGCAGCCTCATTAACACACAGCCAAAAGTTTCTCTCTTCCAACTTGCTAAACTAGAAATCAGTTTTGTTTTCTTGTCTTTTTTTTTTGCTGTGAACAAAATGCTTCCTTGTTTCTATTGTACCTACAGTTGCACCCTGAAAGGAGGAAGAAGGCAAAACAGCCTTCAGTCTCTCCATAATCATCAAACAACAGTTTTGCAGTCTTTGAGCATCATCTTGCACCTTCCCTTGTATGGCAAGTTCTCTGATTCCCTCCTGCTTCTTTCTGTCTGATCATTAAAATTGCTATGATCACATCTCCTGCAGCAGAAACAAGTAGGAGCCGTGGGTAGCCTGATGGCCTGGCTTGCTGCTACTCCAAAACAACTGTGGCAGTTGCTCAGTCTCAGAGACAATCTTTAGTGTCACTTTGTGCCTTTTACTAGGTTTAGTGAATAATAAATATGTAACTTAAGCAAGAGCAGATTCCTCTCATGCAGACACACATCAGTTCTGCGTGCATGCACCCACTCCTGTTTCTCTGGAGAGAAACTGAAACATCCTTCAATCAGTCCTGCCTGAAAATCCTTATGCAGGCTATTATACAGTCTCTTACAGAGAACTAAAGCTTTTCAGCTTCTGTGTGTAAGATAGGAGCAAATTATGATCCTGCTTTTACCCTGGTGTGCCTCATCAGCAGGGAGAGGTGAAACTGCCTGAGCACAAGGCTTGCTGTGCGAGTCAGGACAGGACCCCTGGAGCCTGGCTTGCTCTTTCAACATCTGAATTGTGTGCACTGGCTTCAGCTTAAAGGCATGATGATGGAGAGATCTTTGAAAGCATCTGTGGGATTTAGAAGTGCATTATGTGTTCCACGACGTAGCACTTCATGCATGTTCAGTATGCCACTGGCACGGCTCTGTGTTACTACAGGATGTGTAAAAAATACACATTGTCCACAATAGTTTTGAGGACAAAAGGTGGATTATCAAACACTGGGCATAAGTGAGTGTTTAGTCAGAAACCTGATCAGCACATGGTTGTTTTTCATTACATGGAATCAGCTTTTTGCTGCTCTGGGCATCGTAAGCTCAGCCTTGCTGACAGTGCCTAGACAGCTGCTTTTAGCAAAGGAAATGTCTCAGGTTTCCCCCTGTGTTCACTGCCTGCCACATGCCCTGACAGCCAGGGCATCCCACCAGCCATTCAACAGTTCTAGCTCTGTGTGTTGCTGTGTTTCTGCAAGGAGTAGGGAGTCATCCCAGTGATGTTTAGAAGTGAATTTTTCTGTAGTTTGGAAGACTCTTGGGCCAGCAGCCAAGGTCAAAATCTCAGACAAATGTGATTTGAGGTTGGATTTATTACTTAGGCTTTCTTAGAGGTTTCTGTGCAATGCCACTGCTTTTTAACCTCATTTCAGTTTGCTTTGCTTAGACAAACTTTTCTGTGGTCTTCCTGAAGAGCCAGAGCCTGACAGGACATCTCCAGGATGGCTGGGACCTGCCCAGTTTTCAGGAGTGTTTCTTCATGGCCTCTGGTGGCATATGACCCTCTGAGCTGGATTGCAGGTGAGGAGCAACATCTGCAGTGCCCAGGAGGAGAGTGGGAAATAGGGACCACAAACCTCTGTGGCCAAGATCATGGATCCATGGGGGAACAGGAGTTTGCTTACCAAAGGTAGCAGTGGTGTACTGGAGTATAGCAGCTGGCTAAACTGGTAGAGCTGCTCTCCCTCCACAGTGGGGCTGGGATGCCTGCCAGGCCTCATCAGTCTGTGTTGCCTTGGACAAGTGAGCTTTGAGGGGAAGGAGGGAAGACCCTACCACTGAGGCTCCCCGCTCCTGCTGCCTGTGGAAATGGGTCCTTTCTTAGGGGTAGTAATTGCTATGGGGATTTTAGTGGGGCAGGAGGCAGGATGGGATGGATGGGCCAGGATGGCAGCAGCTAAAATGAGACTCTGGCAAGGGGCTGGGGGAAGGCAGGTGGCTCTGAGCCTCCAGAAGGATGGTGAGGTGTCAAGGTCAGGATTGTTCCCCATGGTGACCTTGAGGAATTCAGTGTGTCAGTGCCTGCTCATTTCACAGTGCCCTCTCAAGCAGCCTCAGGAGCTGAGGAGAGACTTCAGTGGCCGCAGGAAGGGGACAGAGTGTCCCTTCATCCCACCTGGGTGGGATGAGAAGCAGTTGGTTGAAAATCCACATCCAGGCTGGGGACTAGAAAAAATACCTTTGTGAAAAAGGCATCAAGGTGTGGGTTAGGCTACAGGAAATGTCTTGTACTGGCTGAGGGAGAGTCCTGAGAGTCCTGCAAGTGCCTTCTGCCCAAAGTACTCTGCAGCACCTGCCTGCCAGACTCCTTGTGAGCTGTGGTATGGCTCTGACCACTGCTTAGTCACTGAGCCTGTCCTGCTGTTACACTTGCTGTGGAGTCTCCTCCAGACATCAGTGCTTAAGTTGCTGTCTTGCTGTCCTTTCTAGATGTCCACTTATTTCATGGCTTACAGCCAGTGGTGTGGAAAAAAACAGAGCATGATTTCTAAATAAACATTCCTTTGGGCACTTCCCAGCCTGACATGGTGAGATGCAGGGAACAGTGTATAGGAGAAGTAATTCAGACATAGTAAAGAGTTAACCACTGACCCTTTCAGTGTTGTAATAATCTGCTGGTGGAGAAAGGATAGGGAAAAAAATCAAATGGTCTTTATACCAAAGGAGGAGAGAGAAGCAATTAACATGGTCAGATGTGGGAAATTTGACAGGGGAGATGACCAGAACCAGAATTTGCACTGATATCCTCCTCCTATCAATCTTGCCAGGGAACTTGACAGGCAAGAAAAGTCAAAGAGCAGCCGAGGGATTCTGAAATCAAAGGGCTTTGAAAGCTGGATCAGAGAATAGAGCAGTTTTTCCATCTGCTTTGAATTTATTGTTGCTAATGAGGAAGCAGGCTCTGGTCTGACTGAACATGTTTGACCAGAGGGGTCACTTGATATATCCATCACATAGGTATTGAGGGACTCTCTCCAAGTTAACCCTTTCACTGTCAAGTACTTACAAATGAGCAGTTCAGAGGTGGTACAGACATGCTGTTTGGACTATCAGATCCTATTTATCTATCTGACTGGTGGGAACTCCTGCAGGCATAGCTGAAGCCCCAGCATCAGCCCATCCTGCTGATCCTGCCAGAAGCAGGTGTGAGTCTTTCCTTCCTTGCTGGTGTTGGCTGTGGTCAGTCTTATTCTCTGCAGCTGTGAATCCAAGATCATCACTGAGCATTACTTTGCTCAGTAATGTGCCACTCATTTATACACAAAGCTGGAAGTAGTTGTTTCAAACACTTTACTTCCAACGAGGCCCCCTGTGCTGCTCAGTTTGGATGCTGTCCCTGTCAGCAGGACTTGCATAAGGGGACTGACCTCCCTCCCCCACCATCCCCATCAGGGTTCTTAAGCAATGGGGACTACACCATGTTTGGGTGAAGGAGCACGTGGGAAAATAGGTGATGAGAAAAAGAAGAGGGTTGGAATTAATTAGAGGCCTTTAGCAACCCATGAGAGTTCATCTTGAAACTGGTAGCCTCATTATCTAAATACCAAACAACAACCTTCCCATTCCAGATTCCTAAAACTCTTCTGCGTTCCCTGCCCTTTCCTGCCCTAAATGCTGATGCCATCTCATCTGATTTTCTCTGACTCCTGATAATGCTGAAGGCACAACAGCCAGAGACGAAAGCCATGGGGATCTGCTTGCTGAGGTTATGATCCCCAATTATCATTCCAGGCTGCTGCCTGTCTGCAAGGCAAGAGCTGTAGATGAGACTCACAGAGCTGCAAATCTTCAGAGTGGGACAGAGTGTGCAAGAGGAAGTGCTGGCATGTGAGCCACATCTCTGACTCATCACTGAAGAGATTGCCTAGGGAGCCTCAGTTACAACAAGGAGCTTCGTGGCTCACACTGCAGAATTACACTCCATTTCTTCTCTTGAGCACTGCAGAGCTCTGAGCCAAGCTGGCTATTGGAGCAGACATGGGTTGCAAAGGTACATTCAGGAGATGTGTTCAGAAAACCTGCAAAGCAAGTGAATGGATGCTTGAGTGGGTCCATCTCCTGTGAATTCTCTTCTAGCTGTTGTGTTAAGAGTATAGAAATCTGGCAGAAAATTACCCCCCCTGCTTTCCTGGTCCTCAGAGATTAGAGGGGCTGGTTGTGTCTGGGCTTAGTTTCTGGTAAGTCTGGTTGCATTCAGTAAGATCCAGATGCTCAAATCCTGTGGGTCACACTGCAAGTCTGGTCACATTCTCTGTTGCAGATCCACAAATAGTGCAGTTTATTGGAGCAGCAGGTTACAGATTACTATGAGATTGCTGGTAATAAATTCACCAGACCTGCAAAATAGAAATGGATAGCGCTGTTTACAAGTGTTCATTAATACATTGGGTATACTCCAATGCAGTCAAAGGCAAAATCTTAACAAAGAGGTTCCCTGCTTTCGGGAGGAGAGACGAGCAAGTCAGTCTGCCTGCAGGGTGAGGTTGTAGTCTCATCCTCTGCCACTGAGGATTTCAAATGCCCATTTATACTTCTGGCAGAAGTGGAGGTGAAACTGCAGTGGAAATACCCTGTTACTGCCATCATAAATGGGACAGGGGAGGGTAGCCATTTTATGTGTAAATGAGGGATATGGAGAGTTACAAAGAGTGCGATTACACAGTCTGGGGTTTGTGCAAGGGTAGAACAGAACCCTGATGTGTTAGTGTGTCACTCCCTCTTCCACCAGTTCCAGAGATAAGGGTCCTCCCACCTGATAACCTATCAATCAGCAGGCCATCATGCCCACTGTCATGCCAACAGAATTCCTTCACCACATAATCTCTCAGCAGATCTGATGGAAATCTCTTGACTACTTATCTCATGGCATGTCTCATGGTTTTAGGCTTCCTTCCTACACTGCAAAACACATTTAAACCTTTAAACCGTATTTAAAGCACAGGATGAGACAGATTATTCCCATCCATTCAGAAGGGGATACAGTATGGCCTTAACTTGGCATTTCCAGCCTGACCCATCCTAGTCAAAGGGTGTTGACCTGCCTATGGCTGCAGTTTAGGTCAGTGCTCTCAGGCAGTGGGAGCAGAAGGCACAGTGAGTTATCATGGCTTAGCTGACCTGCAGTAACATTCAAAGGTGGTGGGCTGAGTGTGTAGCTGAACCCTGAGATTTGCATGAGCTTAAAACCATAAAATTCAATTACTCTCTGGGGATTCATTTACAACCAGTCTCAGTTTGTGATCAGATGAGGGCATGTGACAATGTCTTTACTGTACCTTGTCATCTTTTTTCCCTTCTGAAAGACTGCCTTTCCTGAAGTATTTCTACCTTAGTTGTCTCCTTGAATGTCAGGATATGTTTTAGGGCGATCTGTCATCTGACTTCAGCAGTGTTGCACAGTCTCTTAACAGCACTTCTGGACCTGCTTCAGTGGATTGTGATAATGTAGTAGATATCAAATAGAAAAGGATCTTGGAGTGGATGAAGGGTGTTGTGGCCATTGGTTAATGAGATATTTAGGATTATGTTTTCAAATGAAGTGTTGGGAATTAAAGATACAGTGAGTATTCAAGGGCATTTTATCTACTGGGAGTGTTTAAACCTGGAAATACACAATATTGATAACACAGCAGGATTAAAGTTTGCTGCATCAGATTCAGCACAAATTTGGTTGTCAGCTAGCAGCTAGAGCACAAAGTCCTTAAGCAGCAGTAAATTCTCTTATTTGGAGGCTTTCTGCTTGCTGACTGCTAAATTCCAAACACTGGCTGACAATTGTCTGTTTAGAGCACTGTCTATTCTTAAATCTCCCTTCTGAACTGCTGCCTGGCTCCCTGCTGCTGTACTGGGTCTGGCTCACTGAACAGCTGACTGAACTCAGCACTGGAATCAGCAGGACCAGGTGCATTCACTGCATACTCCAAACGTGACGTGGCTTGGGGATCTGGCCTTTCAGGCCAGAATTAGTAGATATATTTTTAACACAAATTGTTTTTTCAGCTGAATATAGGTATTGTTCTAGTAAATCCAAGGCTTTGCTAAGTCTAACCAGAGTTAGGTTAGTTAGCAGTCAGGTCATGTGTGTTGAAATAGGACCATGGTGTGGGTCGCTCTCAGCCTGCCATTTCTCATCACTAGGCTGACTGGGGAATGTTTTCAGTCTGGTTGCTTGCAAAGAGCAGAGCACCATTGATCCTTCCCCTCCCTGCATCACTCTCTCTCACTTTCTTTTCTTTTTTTCCCTGTAATGCACCTAGAACCAAATTAAAAAAAAAAGGGAAGCTGTAGTCAACTGGAGCAGTATTGATGCTGTCATTGCCTTCCTAACAGCACCCACCTGGATACAGAGCCCTGTGCTGCCTGCAGTCCTCTTACAGATTAATTAACACCAGACAGCCCAGTCCTGTGTCCTCACAGCAGAGCTGCCCTCCAGACTGTGCTCCAAACTGGAAAGGAAGGTGCTAACACAGCGTGAAAAGCAGCTGGGAATAAGGAGGGAGAATCTGTGGAGCTGGCTTGGGTTTGCCTTTGTTTTCAGAAGCACAGTAGGACCGTGTGGTCATGCAAAGGCACTACTTAATGACAGGGACTCTGGGGACAAGTGATCTTCTTGGTGATGCATTCAGAGGGCTCCTGAGGGTGTGAGAGGAGGAAGAGAGGCAGAAACACTGGTTAAGGGGCTGGTTTATATTTATAAAACAGCTTGTGACATTTTCTGTGTAAGTTGACACACAATAGATCTCAAGGGGAAACTAACAGACCCATAAAGTTCTTTGTAGGCCAGCCCAAATAAAGGACAATGCCTGAATATAACTAGCTCATTGCAGGCATTTCTCTGTCAGGTGTGGAATGTCCAAATATCATAAATGCTATAATAAAAGTGAGTTAATAAGGCAATAAATGGCAATGATGAAGTCCCTGGTTGATTTCAGATAAAACAATAAATTCGTATTTCTATTTCACTTAGGATGGCTGAAGGCCCCTTCACTGTTCCCTGCATCTGCTTCATCTCAGGTTTATTTGAGCAATACGTCATCACTCCCCCCATGAGGCATTCCTGGTATCTGCAAGCTCTGCAGACCTCCCAAAGGCCTGCTGAGGCTGTACTGCCTCCCAGGGCATATTTATTCTGTACCACATCTTATAGTAAATGCCTGGAAACCAGCATTTTAAACAAAAATAAAACACCAAAATACCCTTGGAAAAAGGGACCTTAGCTGTGAAAATGAAATTAATGCCAGCGAATCGATCAGAATCATCCAGGCTTGGTTTGTTCACAAGTGCCATAATCCCTTCCTCACTCTGCATGCACATGTGCTTCATACAGCAGGAACTTTAAATACATGAAATTTTATTTCCTATGCCCATTCATCTGCCCAGTCACAGCTACATGAAAGGAGAGACACGGCCAAGGGATAAGATGCTACTGGAGAGGTGGAGAAAGGAAGGGGGGCTATCCAGGGGAATTGTCTGGATAGTTGCCGATTTACATGGAAGGTCTGAAATTGAGACAAAGCAAAGGGAGTTCTTCCTAAACAAACAGATGGGCTGGTCTTTCACTGTGGCCTTTATTCAGTATCCTTCTGAAGCCTTTCATATGAATGAGGTAGAAGGACACACTGTTAAAGTAGGTCAGGGAGAGGTGAAGAGTTGCAATCAGCTGTAAAGCCCAGCAGGATGCAGTTCCTTTGAAGAGCATTGTGATAGTGATTTAGGTCCAGGAGTTGAACCATGTTGTATTTTCAAAGCTGTGTGGTACTGTGCTCCTGAGGAACTTGAGACAGAAAGAGAAATTCTGCAAAACACTCTTTTCTTTGAAGGGAGCAGAAAATCATTTCAGCCTTCGCTGTCATAGGGAACACAGTACTCCAGTATTGATGTCTTTGTCTTGGCAAAAGGCTCAGTACACTTGTAGGTTCCTTTACCTACACACTGCAAGAGGCTTTATACCAAGTGGATCAGTTAATTATTCTATCAACCCCAAAATAGGTGTAACATAGCTTTTACCTTTTTTTACTTCTGTAACATAGCAGAAGTCAGAGGTAAAGTGAGATGTTCAGACACTGCAGAGACAAGCACTCAGCTCAGAAGTCTGCATTTCCAGGCCCCACTCTCACCCCAACCCAGGCTGCCTGCTGAACCCAGAGGTGACCTGCTGCAAAAGCCAAACTCAGTCCCACTACCCAGAGCTGGACATGCTGTTGAGCCTGGAGAACTGCAGCTGCTCCTGAGCCCTCTTTGTTTCTGCAGCCTAGGAGCTGTGAAAAGTTTGATTTCTTGTAGGGCATGCAGAGCTCTCAGCAAAACCAGGTTGTGGTCCAGAGTTGCACCAGTGCCTGCTGTTAGAAGAGCCCTATGCTAGAGGGCACTCCTTCCCCAGAACCCTGCTAATGTGAATAAGCTGCCTTTACTTAAGAATAAATATCATTAATGACCAGAATGTTGATTTTGTATGCAGTGATTGTCCCCAAAGATTTTTCCCCCTCTCTAGAGAAGTACTAATTAGTTGAATTTCATCACCTGAAAGTCAAGTTCATTTTCAGTTACTAGAAGGCTTCATAGCTCCCTTCACCATTTCAACAAAGGGCAGTCTGTGTAATTTATTTTATTTTTTAGTTTTGGTGCTTTTCATTTATGATTGAATTTTTGAAATAGGATGGTGTTCTTTCACTGCCAGAGTGTAGTCTGCTCCGGAGTGGAGACTGACAGTGTGTATGATACAGAATGATATAAGAAAATGGAATTGTAGAGTAAGAAGAATTTTTAACCGAGAACGCCATAACAATTTCTTCTCTTGGGGGAAATTGCACCGAGATCCCTTCTGACACTGCAGATTAGATGGGTTCAAAGGGAGGGTTATCAGAAGTATCTCAGAAGCATCTGAAGTTCCAAAGTATTCCACACCTCTGAAAATTGGACTATTTCTCTGTGAGCTGTCAGTGGTGACACAATCCACCCATTAAACTGCATAGATCAGCCTCATTTATCTGGGAAAAGATAAGCCCACTGCTGTGTCAGGCAATTGGAAATCTGATCCTGAAATAACTACAGTATTTTGGTGATGCATTAACACCAGGGGACAGGCTCCTTGGTGTTACTGATGGGAGTACTGGTGGCAGTCAGTCTCCTGTATGGGGCTCTGAAGACAAGGTCTTTGCGTGAGAGAATATGCAGTCTGGAGAGGTGGTGTGCAAACCAGAAGATGGAATGAAGGTTCACCTTGACTAGATTTCTTGCTTAGCTGTTTTATTTTATTGTTTTGAAAGCCTAGGAAAAGGTGGTTTTTTATTTTTTACTTGCCTAAGGACAAGGCGAAAATGTGGCCAGCTTTCATTTTGTTTTAAGGGTCTTTGCTTTATTGAGAACTATGTTACCACACCCACAAGGGAGCTTTGAATGTGTCTATTTCAGGGCCTTTAATATGAGCCAGAACTTCCAAGAGAGCACCAAAGGGAGAAATGAGGTCACTGGAAAGCAATGGCTAGAAATTGTAAATAAGATTGCTTTCAGGGCTTATGTGGTAGATGGGAGTGATAGTGATGTTTGAAGTTTACCATCTGTGCCCAAGAAAAGGAAAACATCCTGAGACACAGATGGGCAAGTACACTTTCATGCTGTTCTTTTCAGAGAGGAAAAAAAAGGAGTTTCTAAATGCAGTTCTCTTAACTTTGTCGTGCAGTGCACTAAAGACGTGCTTTTGTGTTTCTTTGATTTCACTCTGATCTTCTGATTATTTATTTGTCATCAGACACAAAAGTGTATCAGTTGTCTGTTGAGATCCAGTTCAAACTTTCTAGACTTTCTACCATTCTGGCTTAATAGAACATGGAATAATACTAGTTGACACTAGTGGATTGAAAAAAAATAATGTTCAAAAGTAGGGGTCATGTCCCTGTGTAGGCATAAAAATAAGATAAATGCAGAAACAGGCTTGGGAATGAGACCCCAATGCCTAAATGCCACCAAGCACTAAGGAACCAGGATACTTCAGGTAACTTACTGATTCTGGTCATAAATCTTCAGTGAGCTTTTGTGGGTTGAGCCCTGCTACTGTGTGGAGCAGAGATACAAGTTAAGGAGCCTTGCTGACCTGTACAGTGATTTCTTTGGAAGTGAAAATGCCATTTGCCTCAAGACTTACTGATCCTGAAAATGTATTTGAACACCCTGGACCTACAGTCACTGATACAGTTTGAAAGAAATCAGCATTTCCAGTTAGCCCTGTCAGTGCAAAGGCATTGGTACACTGCAGTTGTCTCATCCAGGTTTCTTATCACTTCTTTTCAGCACAGTGCAGAATGTCAAAGCAAACTTGACTTTTTTTTTTTTTTTTGGCAAGAAACTAAAGGGCCCACTGCAAGGTCCAGATTTCCAGTATAGAGTTCCTCCTGCATCTTATTTACAAGGCTGAGTTATAGCCCTCTAAATTACAAACAAAAGCACGGGCCAACTCTAGCTAAAAGCTCTGATGGATGCTATTATATTTCTGCTGCTAGTTGGCACTCAACCCTCACTATCTCATCAGCATAAAGGGATGCTGTCAACTTGACAAATTGTGTCTTCCTTAGAGAGGGGGAAAAAAAGCCATACCTACTATTGTTCCAAAGCAGCCTTTACAAGAACAGTGACTAGAAGAGAGTAAGGATGAAAGCAGGGTGATATTTCACTGCCGCTGTTCTGTGTGTTTACTCTGCATATTTGACAGCCCTGTGTGGTGTGTCACTGTTGCTAGTGAGCATTAGCACTTCTCCTCCCAGACTGGCAGGATGATGCCTCCCGAGAGGAGGGGGTGCAGGAGGGTCAGCGAGGGGAGGGAATGCTTTCATCCCAGGCCTTGTATTAACAGCAGCAGCAAAAGTGAGTGAAAACACAAGAGAATTTGTATATACATTGCACAGGATGCCATTGTGCTTCGTGTACTGTTTTAAATTGGTTTCTGACATTCTTGGGAAAGAAGGAATTCTCCCTCCCCCCATCTTACTTCCTTCTCCAGACGTGATTTTTACAGCGTCCTGCTCACCACTATTAAAAGACAAATATGTGCAAAACTCCCATTGTCTGAGAGAGGCCAGTTTGGAAACATTCAAAGTTATCAGCGTCCCTTTACATTGTTCTTACATTGTTCTTTCCCTTTTAAGTGCCAAAGCTCTCCCCGGAGGACCGTGCATCTAACCTGGCACAAAGAAGGGAGAGTTCCTCCTTCTTCGTGTTTAAAATGACTGGCACAGCGCAGACAACCGTGCGCTACTTCCATCTCTGCCAGCTTCCCTTAAAATGTGCTCAGCTGCCTCGGCCTGCAGCTGTGGGAGCAGTTGGGAGACCTTTTGCTGAGCAGTGAATGATATCCCCCTTCTGCTTTGGTGCTGTTTGGACTCTGGCAGTCCTTGATTTGCTCCCACATTCTGAGGAGGACAGCCCAGACTGCTGTGTCCTGCCGAGCAACTGAGGAGGGAAGAGAAACGGGAGACCGAGCTCGCCATCTTCTGGGGAAAACGAGTTTACGCTTTCAGGAATGTTTCTTTTGTTGTGGCATCCTTTCATTCTCACTCTCCCATCATTCACACGTGCCCAGCGTGGCGGCGAGAGATGGTC
Source organism: Vireo altiloquus (assembly GCA_013396875.1). NCBI lineage: Eukaryota > Metazoa > Chordata > Aves > Passeriformes > Vireonidae > Vireo > Vireo altiloquus. The sequence continues at coordinate 436,408 of VZRF01009557.1, read as the reverse complement.
AGGTGCTGTTCCGAGCCGAGCCGGGCCGAAATGGTCAAGGTCTAGCGGGGCAGAGCCGAGCCGAGCCGGACCAGGCAGTCCCAGTTTAGCAGGCTGGAAATACCTAAGTGGTTACGTTATGTCAAATTCTCTCAGACAGTGACATTTTAGGCTTGAGTGTTTTAGCAAACTAGGAGGACTGTAAATCTAGGCTCATTTTCTTGTTCTCTGTTGAGGTTTGGGCTGGTTATTCGGAAAGGGTTCTTTCCCCAGGGTGTTTGGGCACTGAACAGGCTCCCCAGGAAGTGGTCACAGCACCAGCCTGGCAGAGTCGATGGAGTGTTTGGACAATGCTGTCAGGCACACGGTGGGATTGCTGTAGCTGTCCTGGGCAGTCAGAAGTTGGACTCCGTGATCTTTGTGGGTCCCTTCCAACCTGGGATATTCCGTGATTCTTTCTTAAAGGCCAATATTGCAGAAAGCTTAGGAAGCTTGTGAGCTTGCAGTGCCAGCTCTGGCTCTGCCATGAGCAGGCACTTATCCTTCTTCCTGAGATACTCAGTGAAATACACCAGCGAATTATGTCACAGGGTGGGTGCACTGTGTTGGTATTTTTGTTATATATTTCATAGGTACTTCAGCAGCAGCAATGTCAGTGGCAAGAATCACAGGCACTAATAATTCCAGAAAAGAGGTTTATAAAGCACTGAGCAGGAACAGTCAGGTTCTTATGTGCTTAAAAGGGCAAGGACTATCTGGCTACTCATCCTTACTGTGAGGCTTCTAGATACCTACGATTTTTTGAGTGTAACTGAAAAATTCTGGGGAGGCGGGATTCCTCAACTATGAGTGCTGCCACTCTGCAGCTTACTGAGATGAATCTTTTAAGGGTATATAAAAAAGAGTGGTGAATGTATTAAACTGCTACTTTTCTGGGGGTTATTATGACTCAGAATAACGAAAGTTATAAAGCAGCTGAGGAAATTACACCACTAGGTATGTTGTTCCTAGTACCAAAAACTGAGATTAAGCTCAACTGTTGTGATTTTTAAGAGACATGTTCATTTAACAAGAGACCTATCCCAGATTGGTCTCTTGATCCCAAAATGCCTTTTCCAATCCTGATCTGGGCAGGTAGTCCCATCTATATTGTTAAAGAAACTTTTATTATATCCAGTGAAAATTAGATACCAAAAAAATAGAAGCTAACATTTTTAACTTAGGTCATAATAATTCTAAACCCGATTACTAGTAACAAAATAACTTCTTTGAAGTAAAATAGTAATACCTCAGTTATAAACAAAGCAAAAATTTTGTACAGATGGTAGCTTGGGAAGAGCTTGAATATATAAATTTCACATATTAAACTCAAAACTTAGAGTAATTATTATACCTTTACCAAACCATCATGAGTCTTATGAAGTCTGCTACTGTTTCAAACCAGTTAAAGATCATTAATTGAAGCTAGGAATCTTAAAGGCATTTTCTTTCCAAGCTTTTCTTGCTCTCAATCACATCTATACCATTTTTAGTCTGAACACCCTAAAGCGCACGTTTTCTTGCAGTAAAAGGAAGCTTTGTTTGTATTGTTTTAAATAATACAAAGTACGCTTTAATGTTTTTAATGCTTTTTCAACACTTTGACAAAGATTCAACACATCTGATTGTGAAATACAATTTGAATTTAACTTGCACACTTGTGCTTTACAAATAAATTTATCCCTGTTTTGCTTACAGTAACTGAATTAGCACCATTATCAAGTGTACATGTAGAAAATTAATTTTCTGTTTCTCACATACTGGAACGAGAATGGAGCTTTTAAGCTCCACTTCACAATGAAGGCTTGTGGTTTCCTGGCAGGAGTTCATTCAGGTGATTCACATACTCTGACAGTTCATTCTTTAGTAATGTCCTTGGATAATCCTCCAGAAACACTTGTGGTGATGACCCAGTTCAAGGGAGATACAAACTGTTAAGTGAAGAATGGCCACTGCAATTCTGAAAGGCACAGAATACAGAGCTTACAAGGCTTAGCCATCAAAAGTGGACAGGGATTTTACTGCTTCCTAAATAGGAGGGGAAAATGGAAGGGCAAGAAAGAAGTAAGCAAAAGAGAACAGTGTTGGCACAATAACAAACTGGTAACAGAGATGAATACATCATCTCTTAGCCTAGCCCGACCAAACAACAGCAATATGTGGAGGGAGGATGAAAATCTAACTCATTTTAAGAGAGCAATAATTTTATGAAAAAGATCACATATGATCGCCTGCAGTAGCAGGCAATTCATTCTGTGTAGCAGTCTCCATAAAAAGGACTTTAATGTGAAGTTCTCCTGCTGTCTGGGTAATGACAGCCCTGCTCAGCCTCCCTTGTTTTATATACCTTTTCTGAGCAGTCTCAGCTCTTCTGGCTAAGGACATTAGAGCCTACAATAAAATACCTAACAATTTAGGCAAAGGTTTGGTGGCAAGCTCTCACAGCATCCTAAATCTTGGGCTAGAAAATACCAGTGTCTTCTTGCAGAGTGACCCAAAATCTACTCCTTGAAGCCACCAGATGTTTGGCATGTCTCTCATCCAGTGGGCACACTCCTTTTTATTAAGACTGCACAAGCAACTTTTAGCTACTCACAGAAAGCTCCACTCTGCCACCAGAAAAGCCTTTTCAATTTCAAGTCTTTCTTTTCTTTACAACCATTCTATAGTTGTGTAATTGCTTTTCATGAGAGCAACTATCAGTTCTTCATTGCATTAGACCCTACATTTTGACTATAACTTCTGTATTTACTTTCAGAAGTTACTCTCTGTTTTGACTTCCTCAGCTCCTCTAACACTGCACTACTTCATCCTGCATTATTTACCTCCTCAGTGTTTCTTACTGTCTAAAATAATACTATATAAACTATTTGAGATTTTTTTAAGGCTGCAAAGGCAACAAAACTTCGAACTAAAGTACTCTGTTAGAGATGTTTCTCACAGCTTGAATCTTATAGAACATAGTCTTAAATATCCATCTTCTCCATTCAGATGTCCCTGTTACACATGAAATGTACCAGTTTGCCTTGATATCATATTAAGCATTATAATCTTTGCTCAAAGTAGACATTAACAAGGGACTTGATGCACGAGCTGCATTCCACCATAATCTTTTAAAGGCACAGCCTTCATTTACACTTATACTCTAGCCTGCACTTTGGAGGGATGTATAAAATTAATTAACAAAGGTCTTGTTATGTTCTTCTTAAGCACACTTCTTGAATGATTTTGTGTTTCCAAACACAACAAACAATGTTTTGCACCTTGAAGTTGCAACACCATTACCCAGTGTTGTAGGAAAGACAGGATTTTGCCATAAATACATTTGGATACAGACTTCTATAGAAGCTCACCAGAAAGAAGAATCTGAATTTTGTTGATCTTCTGCATTTAACTCCTCCACATTCTCAATGCACATATTTTTATAAACTCCTAGGTCAGAGTCATCACCTCTAATATTGTACAGAGGTGGTGCCCATGGAAAAAGGTGCCATGAAATTGTATTATAATGAAGAGAAGGAAGTTTAAAACATTAATCAATTTGAATAGGAAACAAAAGATCCTTCTTCAGCAACAAACATGAACATTCATTAAAGTAGCCTAGAAACTTGGCACCATTACAGAGGCTGAGGTAACCCAGGACAACATCTCTTCCAGACTGAAAAGGATTCACAAAATCAATTAGCAGTTCATTCTTTAATTAAATGAAGATTTACACAAACAACAGAACACTTTGGAAAAGTATAAGCATGTATTGCCACAGAGGGGTTTCCTACAGCACAGACATCACCCTTCAATTCTTCATTCGCCCAGTATGGTTTTTGTGCAGCAAAGGCAAAGCCCAGAGTCCAATAAACCCCAAACATTAATTACCTGAACTCCTTTTTTTCTTTTCAAACAGAAGGAGGAAATTAATTCCTGCTAAAGATGTTCAGAACAGTCATTTTGCAAATGGTGCTATGAAGCTGATCAGAATGGAATGTGTTGTAGCTAATTGCCCTGTTTCAAAGCATTATCCTGTAATAACAATCTGCAGCATGGCTGTGCTTCACTGAGAGGGAGAGAGTGCTACATCCAGCAGGCACCTCAGTACATGCACTTTCCAGAGAAGCACCCTCCTTTTCTAATGTTGGAAGGCAGCCCATTACCCAGCCTGGGCCTTTTAGATTCTCATTTCAGGACAGAGATAGAACTTGCTTCATTGGCTGCAGCTATTTGCTGTTTCCAGTTATGACCCTCGCAATTAAGCCAGGCTCTGAGCCCTCAAATCCTCTTCTGAAACAATGAACAGCTTTTGTTCAACAACATAATAGGAAAGCACTTTTTGGCATCCAACCAAATGAATATTTGAGTGTTAGCTTTTCAAAAGCTATCTCATTAATTCAAGAAAGAAACCTCTTTAGTTTTGTTTTGCTGAAATAGACAACATGTTACACTGGGCTGCAACTTCTGACAGCTGTAGGTAGAGAATACTTCCCTTCCTCGCTGCTGGAATCCATATCCTTGAGCATTCATTTGTTTGCAACGGCAGAAAGTTGGTCCCGGATCCTTCCCAGACCTTCTAACATAGTGTCCAGGGTTTCTTTGCTTAGTTCCACAGTCAGTGCAGAAACAACAGGATTATTTCCACATAAGGCAGCATCTTCCTGAATCTTAAAATAGGAATGCAGATGTTAGTTGTATGAAAAATTCACTCATGTGTTTTTCCAGGGCCACTACAAAAGTCAGTGTTTAATACACAGATTAAACAGAATGGTTTGAATTTGGAATCCAGCTCCATCCTGAAGAACCACGGCACATTTTCTAAGCTGTGTGCCTCACTAGTGAAGTGCACTCCCATTGACAGAGTGCAAGTGAGCATCTACTGCCATGAGTACTGGGAAATTTTGAAGATACTTGTGGCAGGAAGCCACATCTGTATCAAAAGCATCTCAGCAGATACCATGTAGGATACTTAACTCCACCCCACACACAGAAATTAGATTTTAAATCCTCCTCTGAATCCCACTCATCTGATTTTTATTGGCTGGGGAGGAAGCACAACTCTGCAGAACACAAGCAGGAAGGTAGGTATACTCCCCAGATGATAGATGTGCCAGTGAAGGAAGTTATTAGTAATCTGAGGTTATTTCCAAACTAATGAAACCAGCTAAACATGCTGATGGAGTGCTTAGAATGATGGCTTCAGGATTTATCTTTTTTCTGTAGAAAACAATGGTGACTAGGAACAAACATGGTGACTTCTCACATCCTCGTGCACAGAAAACTTCTGTACAAGAGAGCTTTCATCAGAGACATCATTCCCAGGCTTTCTGGCATTTCAGGTATCATCTCTGAGAAAGTCTAACTGCCCACCAGGCAAGAGGCAAGCACCACATGCCTGTCTGAACTGGTTTGCCCTGGCAAGTCAGGCGTTTGGCTTCACTGTTTTGGTCCTTCACGGCCACTGCCATTACCTTTAACTGCAGCAGGCAGGTAGGGACTGCCATTCTTACGATGCTGTCTGAAGACGTCTTGATGTCCACCCTCCAGTCCATGTCCACCAGCCGAGGCAGGGAGACTGGGGGATTAAAAATGGCTCTGTTAGCCCAGCAGCACACGATGATAACAGACCCTGGAACCTGTGACTACCACCATTCATGTGCAGTATAAAATGTGTTATTTCAAGTTCCCCAGCCTGGGAACCAAAGCATCCTGCAGTACAGCAAACATACTGGCAAATGGCAATCTTCACAGTCCTTAAAAATACTTCAAATATCATCTAATTACATGCAGCCTAACAGAAACCATTTAACAGTCTGGTGCAATACTGACATCAATAGCCCAGAGCTGGAGACCTCTTGAGCCCTCCCAAGGAAAGGACAGGTCTCCCTTGGCTGCTAAGGGAAGAGCTGCCTCAGCAGGCAATTGCAGCCTGTCTGGATTGTGCCTATCCTAAGATGCTTAGTGTCTTCCCCAGGAGCTGACTGCCAGCCTTCCTACTGACTACAGACACTCAAGTTGCTTCCTCTCTGTGCTTTAGTGTGTAACTGAAGTTTTTTTTTCTATCTGGGGAAAGGCTCTCTCTCCCTGCTCCTCTCCCTGCTCCGCTCCTGCAGAGCTCCAGGGGGCAGTGCACAACTGGCTGCCTTGCTCCTGCTTTTGGAACAAATTCCAGTTCACAGTCTGTTAGGGCCCGCACCTGGCAGCATTTGCAACAACACAAAATGCATCTGTTTAGCCTTGTATGTTAATTTGCCAAGATTGATTGCTGGTGGCTTGGGAGGGGCAGGAAATAATTCATTTTTTTATGTTAACACAGATCAATCTGTTGGAATGTGTGCCTTGGACCACTGCCCTGGTCCCTATGTAATGCATGTCAGACACTTCATGAATACAGTACTACGATAATCCACTATTTCCCAGCAGACAATCTCATTCCAACAGGGTTAAATATTCATCTAACAAATACAAAGATGTAAGGGTCTGAGCAGAGGTCCTGGGTGGTGCTTCAAGAGCCACACAGCCAGCCTTGCTTCAGGGCTGTGAAGAATTAGCCAGTGTGTTCTGCTCCGCTCATCTCCTCTAACACGACAGCACTAAGGACACAGGAAAAAGCATTCTGTGCTTTGGTAACACTAGAACACTGTTTAGGGTAAGAAAAGCAAAAGCATTAGCATTAGGCAGTAGTTTCTTACCTTTCCCTATTCACATTCCATTAAAACTTTGAGGGACAGTGTATTTCAAGGTCTTGCCATACTGTTTAGCTGTGGGACACTACCTCCTCTGCAGGCAAAGGACAGGGTAAAGAGGATCCATGCAGACCTCGGGGTACTCTGTATGTGTCAGCTCTCAGTGGCAAGCCTTTACGTGCTACAGTTGTAAAGAAAACCTCTTGGGGAGAAAACCAAGTGTTGTAGCTGCAGGATCACCTACCTAGCCATGATACTGTTGTTAAAGTTGGCACTCCTTAATTACGTCACTGTTTAGAAAGGTGAGGAAAAAGCAGTTACAAATACAGGCAGTGTGCTTGCTGATGTGTGGAAACAAAAGAATGCACAGGACTGACAAGATATGCAGAGATGAGGTATTCCACAATATATACATGTCCTTTACAGTGCAGTTATTGCATATGGATGTTCCTTAATGACCTGAATGGGAAAGTCAGAGTGCTTAAGTTTCAAAAGTTTTGCAAGTAATTGCTATATGCAAGGCAGCCACAGGCTGAGCATTGAATGGGATTGCTTGAGAGCTAGAAACAGTTCAGCACAGGAGTGCAGATCTGAATACAAGTGTGTCGGCTTCTGCTAAGCTCTGCCATGCCATCATACAGCTCCACCTAAGCCCAGCAGGGACAACCCTGTGCCATGCTGGGATGCACTGTTCTAAACTCCAAGCTCAAATGACCTCAGGAAAAAACAACTGCATTGAGATGTGAACTACTACTTACTCTGACTTGCTTGTGCTTCATTCCTCCAGGCAGAGCTGTGAAAAAGTGGAGAAAAACAGCATCAACAATGCTTTGAGGGAAACAAATATATAGGTAAGCATTTAACATGGCTTATCTGTGACTGAAGGGTCACCAGCAGTAAGCTGTCTATGCTACTGAGTGCCACGGAAAGACTTGGACTGGTGGGCAAACCAGTGACCAACTATGGGTTCTTCTGGAAGGACAGCTCATTTTAAAGCACACACCTTTCTCCCTGGTTTTATCAAAGCACAGGGCTACCAAGCACTGAGATGTACAAACACAACTGCCCTCCCCTGCCACTACCTCATGTATACTCTATCACTTACAGTGCCTCTGCACCTGAGCCATGGTGACAAGTGGATGGGCATCTAGATACTGCCCAGATTTTCTAGTGCTGAAATCCAGCCCTCTAAGTTTTATTGTCATCAGTAGCATTTTTCCACCACACAGCTGTTAAGATAAAAGGGGCTTTGCATATTGGGAATGTGGCCCATGTCCATTTCCAAAGTCTGTGTGCCCATGGCTGTGTTCTGTTGGCTATTCCACTCAGGTGACATAATCTGTTCAACTCTGCTCATCCCAACCTGTGTGATTATACCCAAGGCACACAAAATTCACAGAAACAAGACTCCGCATGTCACCAACTATCCACTTATCAAACCACATACATAGGCTTTAACTCTCCAGCTGAAGGCAAATGACAGGTGGGTAGTACTCACATATTCTCCAAGATTATTTTAGTCAAGAGGTTTTTCAGATTTTGGTGGAAGTTTTCTGGGAAGAGACCGAGGATGTCTTCAGCCCCGGTCAAGCCGCGGTACACCACGTGCCGGGTGAGGTTGTGCAAAGCAGACACCAGCTGACAGGAGGGAAGCGGACAAGGGGCTCCGCTGGGTGAGAAGCATTGCATACAGCACCGGACGGGCCTTCAGAGCCAGGAGACACGGCTTTTGCTGCGAGCCCCGCACCACCAGTGCCTCGGGCATCCAAGCACGGCCCGACAGCCTTCGCAGGCAGGGTCTGAGCTGCTCAGTGCCCCCCGGCTCGCAGCCGCGGCCCGTTCCGTTCTGCCCCGGGCGAGGCTCGCCGCTACCGCGCACATCCCGTCTGCA
>VZRF01009557.1:331358-427758 GCA_013396875.1 Vireo altiloquus | reverse complement strand
GGCCCGGCCCCGCTCACCTTCAGCAGGATCTGCAGCGCCGCGAAGTCCCCGTCCCGCAGCGCCGCCATCTTGGCGCCGTCAGCGCTCCGCCCGCCGCCATGGCGCCGCCGTCACCGGGGCGGGCGGGGCCGGGGCCGGGACAGCCACAGGGACAGCGGGAGGGACAGGCCGTGGTGTGTGGCAGTGCCCTGCCCGGCCGCCCCCGGCTGTCTGCGCTCTCCGCGCAAATCTCTGCCCTGGCGTCTTGCTGTAAACGCGCTGCTTTCAGACTGCGGGAACGGAAGGCAAAGCATTTATCATGGCACTACCGCAGCGATATGGACCTTTATCTTTGCAAGCTGCGTCTTTCACTTTGTAAGGGACTTAAATAAGTCCTCTTTCTGAGAGAAAAAGTCTTCTCTTTGCCTTGTGTGGTTTCCAGCACATCTGGTTGCAGGGCATCATTAATCTATGATCTTTCCCCATCACTGCCTCTGTCGCAGCATCCCCATCCTCATTTCCATCTCTGTTGGTTTTTAAGTAGAATATTGCACGGTGAGAAATGCAAACATATCAATGGTTCTTCCGCTGGGCTTCACAAGTTTGGCAGGGAATAGCGTTTACATTTGCAGAGGAACAGATTCCATACTACACACCAGGACAGAACGGGAAGTGAAGGGAAGGATGATGAGATCTTAGTTTTTTGTTTCCAAAATGAAAGGTTTGCAGTCAGTGGGTTAAACAATAGCAACCCAATGGAAAAAAGCATGGGGTATTGGTTAGAGGTCAGAATTTAAGAGCTAGGAAACCAGAATCATGTTCTCTTGACCCTGCTTCAGTCTTCAGATGAATCAAAGTTAAGTCAGTTTTGTCCCGAGTGCCAGGAAGGTAATGGAACTCTCTGTATATAACATCCTGCAGTAATATGTGTGGGCATTTATTAACATCAGCAAGTAAACGTGGAGGTTGTGGAAGGATAAACAGAATGAAGACCCTGGTAAAAAAGCAGCACTGTGTTACAATCTGAGCAAGTATGCCTAAAGAAAACATGGGGATTGTTCACAGGATATCACTTGTATTTGCATCATTGTTCTCTTATAATCTGCCTGCTTGTCTTGTTCCCAAACCAATAAAACTAGCATTTTCTGCAGTGAGAGGTAAGCAGAATTTCCTAAACAGTAAGACTTCTGAAATGCCATATCTAACTGGAGGAGAGAGACACTCGCATTTTTTCAGAGCCTTTCCAAAAGCAATGACTTTAGTAAAATCGGATTGATCCATGCCAAGTGTATTGGGTTTGCATGGCAAGATGCTGGTAGTTGGGGGGAGCTGCAGGGGTGGCTTCTTTGACAAGTTGTTAGAAACTTCCCCCATCTCCAACAGAGCCTGAACCAGCTGGCTCAAAGATGGACCTGCCACTGGCCAAGGCCAAGCCCATCAGTGAAGGAGGGAGAACCTCTGGGATAGCAGGGCTAAGAAAAAAAACAGAAGTTATTGCACAGAAGTAATTGCGGCCAGAGAAGAGAGGAGTGAGATTATGTGAGAGAAAAGCCCTGCAGGCACCAGGGTCTCTGGAGAAAGATGAGAAAGGTGCTCCAGGTGCTGGATCTGGGATTCCCCTGCAGCCCACGGTGCAGCCCATGGTGAGGCAGTTGTGCCCCTGCAGGCCCTGGAGGACCAAGGGAATGCAGAGATCCACCTGCAGCCTGTGGAGGACGCCACACTGGATGCCTGAAGAAGACTATGGGCCCGTGGGCAGCCTGTGCTGGAGTGGGCTTCTGGCAGAACCTGGGGACCCATGGAGAGAGAAGCCCACGCTGGAGCAGGTTTGCTGTCAGGACTTGTGACTCTGGCAGAGGGGCCATGCTGGATGTTTCTGAAGGACTGCAGCCTGTGGGAAGGACTCACACTGGAGAAGTTTGTGGGGGACTGTCTCCCATGGGAGGGACCCCGTGCTGGAGCAGGGGAAGGATTCCTTCCCCTGAGGAGAAAAGAGTGTCAGAAACAATATCTGATGAACTGACCATACCTCCATTCCCTGTACCCCTGCACCACTGGTGGGGAGGTGGCAAATCAAGAATAAAGTTAAGTCCAGGTAGCAGGGAGGGGTGGGGGGAAGATGCTTTTAAGATTTGTTTTCTCATTATCCTGCTCTGATTTTGACTGTTAATAAATTCAGTTAACTTATCTGAGTCAAAGCTGTTCTGCCCTCGATAGTAATGTGGTGAGTGATCTGTCCCTGTCCTTAACTCATGGGCCTTTTGTTTCTTTTTCTCTCCTGTCCCACTGAGGAGGGGGGGTGATAGAGTGGCTTTGGTGGGCACTGGGCATCCAGCCAAGGTCAAACCACCACACCTGGGTTAAGGACTTAATTGTACAGAGTAACTTCGTCAGACAAGTAGGTGTAGAGATGCAAAGGGAGGTGAGAGTAGATAACTCTCATTGCCAGCCCTCACAGGAGTGTGTGGTAAGACAGCATTTACCTGTGAGTCACAGAGCAAAGATGTGTAAGCACAGCTGGCATCCTACTGAATTCATTCTCCAGTCCACCTCCTATTGTTGCCATTTCCTCACTCTAGGAGCCTTATGATTTTGAAGGAATAATTACAGGTTTGATTTAATATCAAAATTGAAATGCTGTTTGTTTAATATCAAATTTGAAACAGCTGAAGCTGACACAAATACTTAGTAAAATGCTTTACTGAGGGTGGTTTGATCTTTTCTTCTTCCCTCCCTCCCTTCCTTCCTCTCCTCCTTCCTTCCTTCTTTCCTTCTTCTTTCCTTCCTTCCTCCCTCTGTCTTCAAGGTCAAGGCCTCCAAAATCAGATTATCAGGGATGAAGTGTGAGACTGCATTCTGTAAGGAAGGCTGGCCCTGTGATTGGTGTGATTATCAGCAAGGTTTGAGGAACACCAGTTCAATTATCTGCTGTGCCAGAGGCACTTCTCTCTGAGTTTGAAAAAAGAAACCCACTTAGGGGAGTGAGATGGATTGTATGACTTGCAGATGTCTTTTCTCACAGCCTTTTATTTACCATGATTTCATGTCTGTATCACCCAGGGGGACTTGGCTTTGAGTTCTGAGCCTTCAGATAAGTCACAGCATTGTGTGCAGGAATTGGATCTCAAGAGCCAGACTGTCCAGTCATTAAGTCTGAAAATTAAACTCTGCCTCTGAGCTGCACCTAGGCCTGGGTGATACAGCTGGAGTACTGAGGGATGTGACTCCCTTGGTTGAGCCAGCCTGGGGGATCTGCAAATTGTTCTCCCTAAAGCAGTGCAGGTATGTGTGTACAAAAAACATGGGCACTGCAGGGAGCTGGATGAACAAGGAGTCTCCAGACCATGAGATTCTTAAATATTCACTTTCTAAAGTCGTGATCTCCTGGACATGTTGGGGGATATGCATGTATGAGTTTATATGTATGGGTCTGTGCTGTCTGCTGTTCTTGTCTCCATGCCCAGAGATGTGAAAAACCCTGGAAAACTGGTGTTTTATGTGGGGAGAGAGGATCAGGGATCTTGGCTGGAAATCACTTGAGTGAGAAAGGAGGGGAGGCAAGAAGGAATGACTTCCAAAGGTTAGGAGAGGGGTTTCTGGTGGGAGTAGAGGACCTCTGAGGCCTTGCAGATGGAGAATAGTTCTTCATTTGCCTTTTGACTTCAAATAACAAATTGTTCTAGTTTTCTAGTGGTACTTGGCAAGTCATAGCCAAGAGGAATTCCTTGTTGTCAGGTATATACACAGCTCTCTGCCAGACTCTGAGGCACATATGCATTTCCGTACCTGGAAGATATCAGGAGGTAATTGGCCTGTGTGCCCTTGGCCTTTTCTGATGGAGAGGGACTGACAAACATTTTTTTTTTAATGAGATGGAGGTATATGAGGCACTGAAAGAACTGTCTGCATTTCACATACAAAGTATTTATCTTTGACAGAAGTCAACTATCATGACAGAATAAATACCACGATATTGCAAGGCAAAAATCCAGAGTTGAAAGGTGAATGAAAAAATTTCAATATTTCAGTATTTCTGTACAATACACTCAGTGTTTTAATACATAGCTGTATAACTCCAGTCACAGATAAATACTTTGCAAAAATGTCATTTTTGTGATAGTCCATCAACAAAAGTGAGAGCCCAAAATTAATTTATTTGAGATGGACTGTGTGTTGAGGAAAAGTCAGTCTTTCTCTTCTTAATGTGTTCAAGGTAAAAAAATAGGCATAAAAAGCCAGCAAATGACTTGACAAAACTAATTTGAACCAGATCTATTCATTTTCCTTCCCCCCCCCTTTTTTTCCCCTTTGAGAAGTAAAAAAAGGAAATAATAAATTTAGCTTCCATACAATTCCTGGCTGGAGAACTGTAATCTTTTACACTCCAGAGAAAGAACCAAACAGTTCTAGCTGACTTTGTCTATTCAAGGGTCCCTGGGAGAGAAATCCTTGGGATATTAAAGATTCGATGGGAAGACCTACTCGTTTTTTCCCCGCAGTGTAGCCTGTATTCACTGGAGCATCTGTTGCAGAGCAGTGATCTCTTCCTTAAGGGCTTCCAGCTGCAAGGCAGGGCTCTGCTCTGAAACTGCTCCCTGCTGGGTGTGTGCAATTTTAGTAAGAAAGTTGCCTATCCTTTTCCAAATTAGAAATGCAGGACTTTGCTCCTAAGGGAATGCAGTAGAGGGATGACACCAACTGTGTGTTCATGGACCTGGATGTAGACAGTGTGAGAGAGGAAAGCTCTGTGCCCCAGCCAGTCTATGGATAAGCCCTGCAGAGCTTCACAGGACAATATTTCCAAACAGCCACCTGTAATTAGTATTTTGACACATATTACTTATTGCTGCAATTCAGACAAACTGATTGGTCAGTGTTATTGGGGAAAGTTTCTGAACTGATCACTGGACTTGACAGGTAATCCTTGCTTTAACAGCCTTAGGCAAGTCTGTTAGGCTCTTTTCATCTTCCAATTTCCTACATTTATTTCTGTTGGTGAAACCCATTAATTCTGTGATAATGAGAGTAGGGTAGGAGCACTTGGGATACACTATGGGCATGATTAGCAGTGCTGGCCTGGCTCTGCATGGCTGTGCACCCTGTTCATTGTCAGTCTGTTGTCTCTTGCAGCAGCCCAACAAAGAGCATGTAAAGTAGAATCAACACCTTTCCTATTTGCACTCATTGCCATTTGACCCCATCTCTTCTCACTAAGGACCTGTTTTCCTGACAGGGTTTTATTGCTAGAGTTTTTTAAGGAATGGAGCAAAACCATGTGGTTAACACCGGGGTTTGTACTCTCCCGTGTCAGTTCTCAGGCACCTTTGAGATGACAGTATTCCTTCCTCCCTGGCCTCTCAGCTGAACCAGCTGAACTGCCTGTCCAGTTTGGATTGTTGATACTTGAGACTCTGCAAGTGGGACTGCAAGTTAGCAGGTAAGAGCACTGCTGACAGATGCGATCTGCAAGGCTCCTGCTAACAGATACTCTCTGGGTGCTATGGAACTCTGTGGACAGTTGCCTGCATTACAGCTGGGAAGTGAGCAGCCTCTCACTGCTGTAAATCTGTATTAAAACTGCAAAGTGAGTAGCCTAACACTTGTAAAGAAGGCCTTGCACATTAACAGCTCATCTAAGGTAATTTTCTTTGCCCCCTGCTGCCAGACACTGCCTATAAAATTTGATAGGCAGCTCAGACTATTCATGAGATTATGAATGTGTTCAAACTGCAAAGAGTCATTTGGACAAAAAGAAGCTGAGTGTTTTCCAGCTGAGAAACATCATACCAAGCTTTTACTATTTTCTTCATTCAGGGTCTCGTTCAGATGTAACAAACATTCATAGATGCTCCCAAAACTCCTGGGAGAAAATTCTGTGTAAGAATCAATGGAACTGCATTTATAAATCTACTTTTGTAAAACAACTTAAAGCATGCAACAAAACATTTTCCATGAGGTATTTGCAGCCCCAATGCCATAACAGTTACAACAAGTTAAGAGGAGCAAGCTAGCAGGGATGAAACCAAGACATTTAATATGTTTTATAAAAGTAAGAAAGTAAGCAAGCCTTTCCTCTCCACTCTCCTTTTGAATGTCAGTGTCCCTCAGCATGACGGGGTCGTGCTGAAGCTGAACAAGGAGGCAGAGGCTAGCACCAGCATGGGCTCCCAACTCTCCCTTTTGGCTACTGGAGGCGACCACCACTCTGTGCAAGCAACTGTGCAAATACAGAGGAGAAGGCAGCAAGGGAAAGCTCAAACATGCTGGAGCTCATTGGTAAACTGATCGACAGCAGCTACCAGAAAGGTCTCCTTTGAGACATTGTAAATGTATGGGATGTAAAACAGCAAGCCCCAGATGTGCCTGTTTCAGCTGCATGGCTTCCAGCAGAGGAAGTTACCTTCAGTAACAAGTAGCTGGTGAGATCCCTTACTGGGAGCCATTGCTGGTGGGAGAGCAGTTTCTGCACATCTGTGGGGCCTCAGGCCATCTGGGTGACTTCTGGCAGTTTAGCCTTTAGAGGGAAACATCGAGGACCAGCTCTGGAACTGCAGAGATGCCAAGCGTCAACAAACCAGCTGTAGGCACATGTCATCAGTTTAATGTTGTGTACTCCTCACAAAATCTCGCTATACCCCTGCCCATTGCAGGTACCGCCCAGTGCTGCTGCGACACGGCCTAGAAACTGCCTGACCATTCTCACTGTGTTACATTTTCGTGCTTCCCTTCCACTCTTGCTCGGCCTAAAGGCTTGCTTTCCCCTCGAGCACGGTGCTCTGCACTGTCTGCCTTTGACCACTGGGTGCCAGGGGCCTGCAGCAGGAGGCCACTCGTGCCCGGGCTCGTTCTGCTCCAGGAGGAGAGCCCCAGCCTTGGATCCAGCTGTGCGTGTGCTCCCTTTGCTCTTGTGGTGGGGCAGGTGCGTCAAACAGCCAGTGGCACATCAAGGCAGCCTCAGGCACTTAGGGTCTCGAGAAATTGAGTTGTCTCTCTGCCTCTGTCCTCTGCAGAGAGGGAGGTAATGAGAGCTGTAAGTTCGTGACTGCGACCCAAAACTGCAACAAGAACCCCCTCAGTTCATTTCGTTTGGGGAGAACAGTTACCATTAGTTTAAGTTAAATCTCAGTAAGGCAAAAGGATTCATATCCCATTATCAAGGCATTACTGGAGTCATTCAGGCTCCTTTTGTTACAACTGCTGCCTTGTATTGGTTTGAAATGACACTTTTGGAGGGCTTATTTCTGCCTTACTAGCTATTATTGTAGTTTCATTCTGTGTTAATATGCTAGCTAGTTCAAAGAACTACAGATTTAGGTGCTAAGAAATAGCAATAAAATAATTTTATTCCAACAATGGCTTGATCACACATATAATTCCAGAAAACAGTTTCAACAGCAGTTTTCAACAAAAAGCAGTTTCTTTCTCTATTTCGCGTGGCTTAAAACTCATAAAAGAGATGGTGTAACACAAACACTCAGAAAAGCCTCTAGTAATGCCCCAAAACAGAAGACCAGAATTTTAAAAACTAACAAACTGGAATATAAATGATTTCTCTTTCTCTAGAGAGGTAAAGCTAAAGCTCTACCTTTCCACAACCATGTGCTTAAATTACCAAGCCATCATAAGGGTAAATGTCAAGATAAAAGCTTTGAAAATGTCCTTCTCCGTATTATTAACATCACTATGGACTATTAAAATTAAAGGCTCTTTAAAACGTAATTGACTTTTTCATTATTTATCTGCTGCTGCCACTGTTCACTTCCACACATGTAAGCAGTAAATCCCCAGAGGGGTGTTTCATATCTGTATAAATTTATATTAAATGCTTTGCCTCTGGCATTTTAGAAATAGCACAAATGCAGCTGTGTTTGTGCATCTATAATTTCAGGACATGAGCCAGCCTCTCAAAGAAGTTTCCAGCTGGCAGCTTAGATTGTCTTCTCTAGAGTTTTGCAAAATATCCAGCATCAGTTACAAGGGTGTGTGAGGCAACGTCAGAACAGCAGAAATTATCTAATTACATGAAGACTTCAGACCATGTTTATGTGAAACATTATGCCACAAGTAAATTGAATCCAACTAGCTGTCTGCTGGGCTCTTACCAATACGATAAGAATGATATGCAAAATAGTACAAACTAATTACTTTCTTTTAAGGGAAGCTCTTTAAGGAGATTATGTAAAATACATCAAAACAGACTTCATCCCCAATGCTGTCATCTATTACATGGTAAATGCAGCATGTGTTACAGAAATTAATACATTCTCTAGAAAAAATACTTTTAACCATTTTGTGTGCATTCATTGTAATCCACAGTTCCCATTCCCAAAGGAGTGGTTCAGATGGAAGCATAATGAGCTTTATTTGAAAGTAGCAGAGCCTTAAAATTTGCATTTCTTTTGGTACCATTGGGACAATTTCTGTCAGAAGCAAGCTGGGATTTACAGTGAGCACTCTTGTAACATGGAGCACCGAACAGAGAGACACTCCAGCAGTGTTCCTACATGGAACACTCTAAGCAGGGTGAGTGTGATAACAGCTGGGCAGTGAACTCTGTCTGGGCGAGTGCAGCATAAGGAAGGAGCATGACCTGGCCTTTGCAGTGTAGGACAGAGATGTAGGACCACAGTTAGGATGACCAAGGCAGAAACACCACTGTTGACTTACCCCGGGCCATCTAGGACCCTGGTAGCAGGCAGTAAAAAACCACAGAATCATAAAATGGTTTGAGTTGGAAGGGACCTTAAAGATCATCTCACTTCAATCCCTCTGCCATGGGCAGGGACACCTTCCACTAGACCAGGCTGCTCAGAGCCCCATCCAGCCTGGCCTTGAACACTGCCAGGGATGGGACATCCAGAACATCTTTGGGCAAATTGTTCCAATGCCTCGCTACCCTCAGAATAAAGATCATCTAATTCCAACCCTGTGTCAGTGGGGTTGTTGAACTCGATGACCTTTAAGGTGCCTTCCAACACAAACCATTCTGCACCAGTCTATGTCGTTCAGAGCTGCAGGGACCCTTACTCTGTCCTGTGGACAGGCACAGAGGGGGAAGCATGAGAGAAGTGCTATTTGGAGGTGAAAACAAAGATAAAATTGCAGTTGTGCAGGCCACGCAGGCACGCTGTGCTGTGCCCAGTAGCTCTGTGTCTCCGAGGGATGCAGAGCAGCAGCTGTGGCCCTGTGAGCACAGAGGTGTGAACCAAGCTGTGCTGTGGTGGGAGGGAGCTGTCGGTGGTGGGACTCTCACGCTCAGCGTGTGAGCTTTGGCAGGTCTGCTTTGTCAAAGATGGGAACGCTGTATTTGTTGCTTACTTTTGAAAGCAGGAATTTCTAGTGGTTATATACTGAGTGTCCTGTCAGCTCTTATTAATTTACTGAATTTTTTCTCCTTAATTCAAACCATTTTATGGCTGTGGTGTTTTATGGCTTTTTCCTCTCAGTAAACTGCAGAATGGAGCTTGCAAAACCTTGAGCCTCTTAGGACATGCTGTATTTAATCCTGCCATCCCAAGGTATGAAGTTTGATGAGTTTGGCTGAATCTTTTGCTATGCTGAAAAGAGCACCTAAGCATTGGTGTGCTCGTTGTTCTGTTTCCTCCTGAGTGATACATCCTGCAAACAATCCAACTTCATTCCTTGTCCCCACAATGACAGCATTGTACAGTGCCACAGAGCAGCATCAACTGATGTGTGATGCACGGTGCCTCATCGTACCAGAGACTGAATCAAAGGGCTACTGAAGAGCACCACAGCTTTAAAAAAATGACGTGGCTGAACATAGAATTTGTTTAGTTTTGATAGCTGTTGTTTAAACCAGGCTCCCCAGTATTTTTTCTGTTAAAAACATCTTTTGACATGGCTATAAAATCACCTTGGTTGAAGGGTAAACCAAATGATCACGAGTCTAACATTAACCCTAGGAAGTATTTCCCCGGCTTATAGCCACTGATGTTGCCCTGTCACTGGGGTACTTGGTTGTTTTTACCCAGGCTGTGCATCCCCACTCTGACAGGTTGTACCAGCAGAAGAGCCACTGCCTGGGGAACCAGAGCTCAGGGGAGACAGCTGCAGGCATGGTTTTACTGGGCAAGTGTTCCTGTGACAACAGTTTGTGTGCTGAGGATTTGTGTCAGCTCTGGACGAGAATCTGTGCATGCAACCGAGAGGCTGGACAGGGGTGGCTGACTTTATAATTTCAGTGTCTCCACATACAATACAAACCTGTGATTATGAAAGGCATATAATATATAAAATATAAATTTCAGTGGTGTAAACCAGGCCTGAAAGGATTCTCCACTCTTGCCTGTAATTTTTCATGCTAGTGCTACACAGGAGCATTGCTGCCTGAATCCTCCTGTTGCAGTTTCTTGCCAATGTAGTGATGTAACATTATGCAACTTCATTATGCAGTGACACAAATACCATGGAGCTGAAGCACTACTTTCAAGAAAAATTTCTTCCAGCAGTAAAAACAATGTTTAAATCACCACAAACACAGTAGTTTTGGTAATAAGGCAGCTCTGGGTCACCAACTGTTCTGAATCAGCGTGTCGTGAAATGAAGCAGAATGAATTCTCATACCTTCAGATACAAACTGTCAGAGTTTAGAGAAGTATAGATGCTTTACAGCTCAGGAAATGTGCCTAAAAGTAGGAGCTCATGTACCAGCCTGGAAACAGCAGAACCATGTGTCCACCTGTTGTGCCTTTTCTCTGCATTGTGGCTGTAGTGTGCAGGGAGGTGACAAAAGTGTGGGACAGAGCACAGCCATTGCAGGAGTCCTGCCAGCAATGCTTGTGGGGTGGCCCCACTGGTGTTTTGGTTGGGATCAGGGGTGTATTTTTGATGCAAATCTCCTGAACATCTCTGTTGCCTGTGTTTCATTTTGCATCAGGGGCAGCTTATTTGAGTGCAGGGGATAAATTCTGTTGAGTGAAATTAAACTGAAAAGTGTAACCAACATCCTCAGACCTCATTAGGCATTCAGTCCAGGGGATCCAAATGAAAATGATTTGAATTGAACAAAAAACTGAAATATGCATAGTGTCAGATCCTCAGCAGCAACTGTTTCTGTAGGGCATCTATTCTACAGATTCCTGGTCTGCTTGACCTTACCATGCAGATATAACTTGATCTGATTTTTAAGAGAAGTTGAGAGAACTTATGAAAATTAGTCTCCTAATTTTTAGTTTTGTTTTCCCCATAACTGAAATCAACCATGTGAAATTTTTACTCATCCATAGACTATGATGATTAATGAATTTGTGAATTGCTACTCACATAATATCAGGGGAAGTGATTTGTCATTTCTGTAAATGTGCTGGTAATAGTGAGGAAAAGATGCTAGTTTATTCTATAATATTCTAAAATATTTCACAACTTCCACAAGCGATAAATATTTCAATTGTTGCTGAAAATGGACTCCCTTCAAGAGTGGAATGTTCCAGCTGAATCAGCACACAAAATTGCAATGTAACTATAGGAAGATGGGGGGGAAAGGGGGAAATTGCATAAAGAATCCCCTGTCCTAGGTAGAAAATCAGCATATTGCAATCCAAATTGGATTTGGACTAGCATCTGCCTCTGCTTTTATTATGAGATTCAATGTGATTTTTAAGTAGTCAGGATTCTCCCAGCTACATTTCATTGGGAAAGAGTCTGGAAATGCTCTAATTTCATAAACTGAGGCAGAAGTTTAGAGAAAACATGTTTTCTACAGTAGAACAAAAAGAGTACTCACAGAACCCTTGAGAATTTTCCTGTCTGCATTTCTAAAAGGAAAGGTATTTGAGATACTGTTTAATGTAAGAGTTCGATTGATAAGTAAATGTTAAACTGTGTTTGGAGAAAGTTGGATGCTAATTAGTTACGGCTGCATTTTCAACAGTTCATACTAGAACTTTTTCTCAAGCAGAAGCAAACAGGAAGCATAACTCTTTCAGTATCACCACTGATTCAGATTTGATTCAACTAGGAAAGAAAAGTCTATAGTAACAAAAAATTTAAAACCCTATTTCCTTCCTGGAACAGGAAATGTAAAAATAGGAATAGTCTACTTCCAAATCCTGCTAAAAGAGGTGAAAATATCTCACTTATTTCCAAAAAAAAAACAGTTTACATTGTTTTTGAAAAAGCAAGTACAGTGACCTAGCCAGCTTTAGATATGAATATGCAGCATATTAAAAGAACTGACAGAAAACACAAAAGCACACAGAAATCCTAGCTACCTTGGTTTTCAAGACCACTATTACAAGCTCCATACCAGTATTAATCAATTTAATCACTGTGAACTGTAAAATGTAGGAGTCCCGACAATGGAATACTTGCTGATTTCTGACTGCTGGAAGTCAGAGAGCAATATCAGTACTCCACTTAAAAACCCAGTCAAAATGGCTGTGATTATAATATGTAATTTAATTTTTCTAAAATCACAACATTTTATTAATTAGATGTCAGGTGCTTTATTTATTGAGCAAATTGACAAACACTGTTAGTATGTAGAATGTTCCAGAGGCTCCCACTTTTGTTTTCCTTTTTTATAATTTTCCCCTCAAACACTATCTGTCTTGTTAATACGAAATGTTGAGAAACAGTTTTCTTACAACCCAGGTTTGGGCTTGGATATTGATTCTCAGCTAGAAACTTCCTGTCCCAATTCTTTCTTTGCCTTGGTCAGCTTAAAGCCACCCTTTGAAAAATGGATGCCTTAGCTATTCCTGTGTAGAAGTGAAGCTTCATGTTTAGCAAACTTGCTGATCCAAATACTTAAGCCTCAAATATTGCACAGTTCCAACCCCAGTCATCTTGAAGTGGGAGCCTCAGAGTCTAAAAATCTCCTTCTGCTGCAGTCATGAGAATCACTGTGTTTGAACAACCATTCCCATTTCTCAAGATAAGGAGGCAGGAGAGGAGCTTTGATGTTTCTTAGGTCTGATGCATGGTCAGCTACTTCACTAAAGAAGCAGTGATGTTTGGGGGCACTTGAACAGACGAACCTCCCACAAAATGCTCAGGCAAACTCTCCCACCATCTTAGAGCAAGGAGGTTTCTTCCAGAATGCTTTCTTGGGAGCATCCAGCAGCCTGCACTCACCTCCTTCTGCAAATACGATTTACATGATTAGCTGGAACTGCGTCAACACCCCCCAGACTAGGGCACAGGATACAGGAGGATTTTAGTATGAGTTGGGTTTCCTGGAGGGAAGTCCAGCTAAAGAGGAGTCTTGCATTCTCCCCAGTCTATTGTTCAGTCTGACTTGGACCCTGGCCTTTTCTGTTTATTTGCTCAGACAGCCCATCTCCCTGCATACCAATCTGTGTGTGTACAGTAAACACTGGAAGCTCACTGTAGGGGTAATAATGCACTGCAGCTACAAGAATCCAAATCTTCCTGGGTCAGCTGCTGACCTTGGTTCTTTCTGCCCTCTTGTCCCTGCTGGCAGGCTCGTGCAAGGAGGTAGGTGCAGGCAGTCTGTATCCTGTGCATATCCTGAGCACTGCTGCATACTGCAACTTTCATCAGATGAGAAAAATACCTTTATGTCAGCAAAATGTCTTTTTCAAGGCTAATGGAGGTGGCAGAAATTTTGTTGCTTAGACTTATACATTTATAAGAGAGGAAAGCTTTTGTTTGGTAACTTTTGTGACCACTGCGTGCAGAGAAGGGGACAGTATGGAATCACATTAGGGCTAGTGAGAATTGACTTCATTGACTTTGTAGTCCAAGCTGTGGCCGTGTATTTGGCAGCAACTTAACTTACGCTAACACTGTTCTTTCTCTTTGCCTCCTATCAGGAACATATGCCATGGAGTTTTCTCCAGCAAGACATCTGTCTTTCACAGACTTTGGAAAAAACACAGACATGAAAATAAATTCAAAGGTACCTGCAATTATAGAGGAAAAGTGATTGAACTGCAGGGAGCACCTCATGCTAGCTTCACCTTAGCCAATACAGGTTAAAACAGTGGTGGAGATGACAGAGAAGTCGTCTTTTGTGGTTCCTATGGTCCACCTAAGGCATCTATGTTTGGCTCCTGTTGGAGACAGAAATCTGAGCTAAAGATTTATTTATTCTGGCCCTCAATATGTTACATTGCCTGGTAACCAAATGCAAGCTGGCTGGGATCCCTGCTAGCCTACCTGAGCCAGATTTATGCAATCAGACACGTTTCCTATTTCCAGTTGCTTGTAACAATTGGATAATTGGACTAAGCAAGCCTCTCTTAGTGGTAGAACTACTAATTTTTAAACAGGCTGATAAGTCATGGTGATAATGGATCTGTCAGACAACATGTAGGTGCCCTTGCTTTTGCACCTCACTTCCAAAATCCCCTGCGTAGTCCTGAACATCAACTCTCCCTCCCTGAGCAACCCTCTGTGCTGGCTGCAGCCTAATGCAGAGTCCCTTAACCAAGCCCATTCCCAGGCTGCAGGAAAGCACCACAGTCTGTCACTGTGTCTTTGTACCTTGCTGGGCAGAGCTCCTGGCCCAGGATGTGACACAGTGCCAGCCAGGCATTGCTTCACTGAGCTGTCACCAGAGTTGTTTGTCTCCACAGTTCAGGACTGTGCCTTTCCTTAGCCGTGACCTAGCAGATGCACTTTCTGCTGCAAGGGAAGGATGGGAGAGAGTCTGCCTGCTCAGGGCAAGGTGTGCATGGATCCAGCGAACAATCATCCAGAGTAAATGACATTTCCCTTGGAATGCTTTTGCCATTTTGATTTTGTATGTTTCAGCAAGCTGTGAAAATAGTGGGGAAGGAAGGTAAGGGGGGAAGGAGAGAGGAAGTGAAGGAGAAGAGGCAAGCTGGTTTATTTGCTGAATTTTATTGGTTGTAAAGCCCAAGTGCTGTCTCTGTGTCTGTTCTAGTGGGTTGTCACCACATACACACACACAAAATCTCATATTTCCTTTAAATGGCTGAAATTCCAGTCTGGCCTGGCAGAAGGGTAAATTCTACATAAAGAGCAGTCTCCATGGAGACTTTTTGAAAATAAATCAAAAACCTGAGAGACTGATAAAAATTCTGAGAACTGGCAATGTGTCAAGCTGATTTACCCAGCTTCATATTGGCACAGTTGGGATATGACTGCCCCCCACAAAAACGCAGAGCCTTAGACAGAGATTCCACAGCTGGCGTTCAAAAACCCATGTTAGCTCACTGGAGAAGTGTGTCTGTACACACAGCCATGTGGCCACCATAAAGTGTTGCTCATAAGCCATATGAACACTTGCATATGGGATTCTCTAGTAAAATGCATTTATTCTGGCAATCACAAGCTGAATTCCACAGGTGCACAGACCCTTATGGCTTGCAAAGACTTATCCTGTGCAGAAGGTCGATCTACAGTCTGCATCTTCCTTTATGCAGTGCTGTTAGCATCTTGTATCCTTCCTCGTGCTATGGTGCGTTCTGGTACAAAGACTCCATGTGATAACAATGGGTAATTTGGGATCAGAGGCATCTGATAACATGGAGGAGTGCTATGAAGGTGTCCTTCACTTTACCATCCACATACCACCCACAAGCCATGCATATTATATGTATTTGCATCTTGCTCTGTATATTGAAATGCAGTCGACATTTCAAACGCCTCTACTTGTCCACCAAGGATTCTCAGCCTCCCTAGTTTAATCCTAAACTATAGCCTCCCCATATCCATCACTTCCATGCCAGAAGTCACTGACACCCCCCTGTGAGACAAGAGTTTGGTCAAGAAAGAGGCATGTAGTTACTGAGTTGTAACTCACTAATTCTGCCAGGCTCTTTCTCTGTGCAGATAAACTCAGAATGGCCAAGGGTTTTCTTCTCTCCGCTGACAGCCCCCAGCCTTTTTCCCCACAGCACAGTCCCATTCCTGGACAGACAAAATAAGATCCTTTAACCAGTAAAGGCATCATCCACTGCTACATCTGGAAGAAATGACCTGGCAATTACAGTGGAAGTCAAGAGCAGAAGAGTAAATAAGCACCAAGCTGTAAACATGCACATTCTGACTATGGCACCTGGCTGCCTTCTATCATTCCTCCATTTATCAGGGAAGGCAGGGTCACCCCGGGGAGGTGAGGAAAAGCTTTGAGCAACTGTGCCAAATCAGCAACATAAGCCAAAAAACAAGTAAGAATCCTGCTCCTAGAGGAAAAGGCATGTCTGCCCATCATCCCACCAGCTCGGGGATGGTTGAGAGGGTTCAAGTCTCCCTCACATTCTTTCTGAATATAAATATGGGCAGAGCTACTTTGATCCCTTTTGGTACAGCACATGATTTCCTCATGGCCCCTGACTAAACTGATTCCTGTGCCAGTCAGCTCAGGAGGTGAACATGTCCTTCTGCTGTGTGCACACAGATTTGTTTTCAGCTGGCCCTGAGAGCTACATCAAAGTGACTGTGCCAAATGCATTTAGGTGTTTTAAGGAGGAAAGCTTGTTTTTTTCTCACTAAGAGAAGTCTACCCCCAGTAGTGACTTTCACTGTGTTGGAGTGCATCTGTCCTGCAGAGCATAGCATCGTCTGCAAATGAAGTGTAGAAAGTGAAAAAAAGACAGACTGAAAACCAAGAGATGAATCACACCAAGTAAAGGATGAATAAAGGAAGACACCTTAGAAACCTCCTCTAATTAGAACAGCGTGATTTGACTTCCATCCACCAGTGTTCATTCGTTTCACCTTAAGAATGACATCAGCATTCAAAGACAATATAACCCAAAGCTGGTGCCAGCAGACAGCTGATAAATGGAATATCAGACCTCTCTGCAGCTGGTAACTGAGCTGTTGGCCACCTTGCCAAAATCACCCAATGGACCCTCTCTGGTGAGCTCTGTACTGGCACAGCCTGCAGATCCTAAATGGCCACGGAGCTGGCTCACAGCAAGGTGGCACACATGGCAGAGAAGCTTGCAGTGTTACTTCCAGGCCTGTGCTTACACTGAGAGCACACAGTGAGGTTCTCCTGCACTCTTAGGCTGGTATCACTGTGGGACTTGCACAACACTGGGTCCAGTTGTCTTTTTCAGATACCACCACAAGCACAAAGTCAGGTCAGGCTCCCTGTGAGCAGTGAAGGCAGTGTCATTTTTGTCACCCAGCTCATTTTCCTGGTCCAATTTGTTGTGCAGTCACAGAGGTATTGATGGCACAAGGGAGGGGCAGTGCTGGGCAGAGCTAACAGCCAAAGCCAGTGTGAGATGGCTTTTATCAGTGGCAATCACAGCTGACTTTGGTGCAACTAAGATATGAAAAGCTGCAGTAACACGAAGACAGGATGGGAACTGTGGTGATGAGTAGAGACGGATAGGCCGAGAGAAGGATGGAAAGTAAAAGGTATTGCTTTCAATGTGAGGGGTGAGTGAAATGACATTTGTAGCATTGTTCTGCATAAATATGAGTGAAGATTATATTTTTGAAGGCTGGAGGAAAAGATATCCCAGTAATTTTGATAAGAAGTGACTAAAGTCAGGCTGAGATATATTGCTCTGTGTGTGAGAAAGGACATTATTTGGAACGCGACCCCCAGAAAATAACTGGAAAATTTAGACATTGCCTGAAAATGAGAACCTAGAGAAAGAATAGTCTGACTTAAAAACAATGCCCAAATAATTGTGTGAGTGTGTGTGTGTGTGTGTATTTATAGCTGGTGCAGTAAGCTCAAAAAGGAAGAGAAAGGAACTAGAGAATACAACCATGCATTGGTAATTTAATTTGTCTGTGTATGTGAAATTACCTGAAGTCAAGAGAAGAAGTGACCAAAAGAAGAAAGCCCTCCCAGAAGAAGCCAAAGGGTGATACAATGATGAAGCAATTAAAGAGGAAAAAGAAACCATAAGATGGAAAATGACAGGCAAAAGGACAGCTGTGTGTTTCAAAGATTGCTGACATGCCAGAGATGATGGGAACTGCTCTGAGGATTCACTGAAACGTGGTAGTTAGAAAGTGTGACACACCACCCTGATGCCTGAGGTATAGAAACCAGATTGGAGAGGGTTTGGGTGGATGTATAAGATTCCAAGCAATGAATTTAAAAATTCAGTTTACTGACCTTAGGGATGAAAGGCAAGAGGGAGAGGGAGCAGATGGAGATGCTGGAGAGACAAATGAGATCATGAGTGGGATGGGAAAACTTAAAGCAGGAGGATGGAAGGAATGGTTTGCTATGCTTGCTTGTGACCCTTGGAAATTTATATTATGGTTTCTAGCAGGGGTCAGTGTAAGGAATAGTGGTTGCCACTGCCTTTGCCTGGCCCTGATTTGTGGTGTGACTGTAAAGTATCACACACAAACATACGTCAGTTGTTTTCTTCGTTTTGATAGATCTCTGCCCGTGGGCTATTTTGTTTGTCTCCTCCTCGAGGTTTGCCACTGGTGTGACAAACAATGCTCTACAGAGGAGGAAGCTTTACAAACACAGAAATTAAAGATGGAAAATTCCTCTGTAAAAGATCAACTAGCCCACTGTGCTTGGTAGGCCAAGGGATAAACACTGTGTTGTGCTTATTTAAAATCCTGCAAGAAGTCTCCCACAGCAACTGCTCCGCCAGCCAGTGGATCTTACAGCCAAGCCATTGGGACAGTACTCATCCCAATCTTTTTGCCTTGTTTCATCCCAGTTTCTCCCTCCTCACGATAACAATGCTCTCACTTCTGTAAACCGAAATAGCTGCTCTCCCACAACTATGTCTATTTTTTGGTAGCATTGTGTCCTACACACCGTGCACAGCTGTATTTGGTACTTTTAGCTCATGTGACAGGGTCTCTAAATCAATCCTCATCACTTCTGCTTTTTTAAAAAAATAATTCATTTATGTTTGCTGATGTCGTTTTGATGAGAAGATAGTCAGGACTGAATGCAGTATTCCAAAGAGTTTCCACTACACTACCAGTAACAGAGGCTTTTGTTACAGTTTCTATTTATGAACTCTAGTATCCCATTGTTTTCTTGTTTCTGTTTTTTTTTTTCCCCTCCCATCATTTCAAATTATGGGTCTGTCTAATTTACTGTCTGCTTTCCTGCTATTTTAGGTCTCTCTCAGCATTACAGCTTCTGAGAATTCATCTTCTCAATGAATAGCTGTGACTTGAATTATTCTTTGACAGATGTAGTAGTATAGCTGCATGTTTCCCTCTGGAACTTCATTTTGTTTCTTGAATATCATTTGTGCCAGAGCTTTGACTTGTAAAATTAATAGAATAGCACACCCTCAGCCCCACAGCTTGGAGGTGTTTCCTTCCCTTCCCCTTCCATCCCCAAGCTTGAAACCATAAAAATGAACATTAAACGACAACTAAAGAAAAAAAAAATTTATTGTCTTTGAAAGAGTTGTTTTNGCTTGAAACCATAAAAATGAACATAAAATAAAGAAAATAAATGAACATGAAAATAAAGAAAAAAAAATTTTATTCTCTTTGAAAGAGTTGTTTAAGCTTCATGGCATCACTGATACATGAAATTTGCTCACTACAGTCCCAAGACGAAGACGAATTGCACTGTTAAATAATTTCCAGTGTCACTGATGATTATCAGACACGTCATCTCTGTCAGAGATGTGATAGGACGTTTGCTGCTCCCAGCTTATCCCCATTCATCTGCCTCATACTCCTTGCTGGAATCTGCAAGGCAACTTCAAATGTAGCTATTGCCTAATCCTTTGTTGTCAAAATCATCCACTTTAATTAAAGTAATTTTTTTTGCTGGCCCCTCCTCCCCGCCACACATTGGACAGATGCAGTAAATCTGCTATCCTTGCAGATGGAAAGGGCAAGGGATGCTTGTGGATAGGATAAGAATAAAATGTAGGTTGGTGACTTCTTAGCCTGTTTTAGCTGCAACCCTCAGCTATTTGAAAATTAGTGCCAGAATTGGTAATGCTCTTCAGAAATGATGACTCTCCTCACTTCCCTCCTCATAGACTACACTGTGGGTCTTTTCCCAGTACTCATTTCTGGGAAACACATGATGCTGAAGACCTGTTGGATCACACAGCCAAAGCGGAGGCTTTGCTTGGCATTGTGGGCTCATCCCATCATCAAGTGCATTATAAGCAAACCAATAAAAGGTCACATCTGTTAGTCACAACTCTTGTGGTTAGGCTCTTACTGAACAGCAGGCTATGTGAGAGCAGGAGGTGTGTGTGCTCAGTCTCGCTATAGAGCGTGCTACAGAGAGGATGTGTGGTCTTAAGGCAGAGTGGCAAAAACAAAATAAAGGCTGTAGCTATTTTTCACAAATCCACTCATTATAGAAATGTCTGTGGCAACACTGTTGATGTTGTCAGTTTGCCTCCTTTTCAGTTCTCTGAGACCACGCTGTGGGACAAGGCCATGGAAGAGCCCATTCCTCTCACAGAAAGCACACAGCACTGTGTTTGCACCACATATCGTCTTTGTAGGGGCAGAGAGCAAACACCTGTGAATTATCACCTGTCTGTGTAAGGCAAGGAGCTTGCTTTGAAAACTGTATTTTTCTCTTCTTGCTCAAACCACAGCTAAAAGGGAAAAAGGAGCAATTAAAGGTAATTTTTCTCATCTGTCAACCTGAACGTAAGTCTTTTCTCTTCAGATCCCTTTCACTGCTACCTTATTCCACTTGGGCAAGCTGTAGGGAAGGATTTACCTTATCTAACTTTGAAAGCCAGGTGTGTTTTGCATAGACTCAGATAGCTAATGTTAGGTAAAATGAATCCCACCTAAGTCTTTTATCTCTTTCTGCTAGGCTAATATTTCTAGTTGTCTTTCTTGTCTGCCCTTGCCATATATTAAAATCTTCCCAGTACCTGTGCTCCTGCATAACATAACTGGGGGCCCTCAGTCTCAGTGACAAAGGCTATTTTTTTCCACAGAATCCTCATTTCTTCCTAATGAGGAAATCAGAGAGGACCTCCCTCTTCTTTCTGGTGTGGTGGCAGGGGTCTTTTCAGCTCTTTCCTTCCTTTTCTCCCACAAGTGGGAGTCCAGCCATACATCCGGATGGTCATGGTACCTCTGTGTTGTGGCAGTGATGTCCCTCAGTGGTAGTCCTGAAGATGGAATCACATGGATATGGCAACCAGCTTTTCCTTCATAAACCTTATGCAGGAATTGCACACCTGAAATGTATTGTCAAGTTTTGATTCATAAACACATGAGTTAAAATTTGGGGAAAGATGCCAGCTTGTGGGATGGTGTTTTGGGTTTTTTTAGAAAACGTGGGAATCACTCTCAGATGGAGCATGCCACCTAAAGAAATATGTCCAGTCACCATTCTCTTCACCTGCAAATTCCTTATGATCTTTGCTGGCCCATGGAGAACAGTTCAAGTACAGTAGATCACACCCTTGCTTTGCACTCGATCTACCCCCAGCGATGGTCACTTCCCAGCTCTACCATGAATCACAGATTGAGATCAGTACCCAAACTCCACTTCAGCAAGGCTGTCTCTGAAAAATAAGTAACTGTTGGCTTGAAAAGCAGGTGCAGAATGAATGACAACATACACTTTTAATTATTAGTAGATTAACGGATTTTATATGCTGGATAGGTATCAACTCTCATCATATGACACGAGAGTCTGGGACACAAAATATGTTTTTGTATGTGTTCATACAGCTTGAAGTAAAGTCTTGTCTGCAAGCCCCAGGTAGTGGTTTTGTGTTCATAAGAGCAAACCCTAACTAGTTGTAGCAATGGGCAGCAGGTAAGGTTCAAAGTACCTCAGTGAGTCTTTGTTTTAAACATCTGGAGATAGAAGAACAGTGACATGTATATACCTCTCCTACAAACACATATGGCAAATGTTCTTGTCTAAGCCTACTGTCGATATCTACACAACTTGAAAGTGTTAAAGGAGCCCAGCAGGAACTAATGGATTAACATACTGGTTTCAGAGTAGCATCAGCTTTTCTCATTCTGAGACCAGATACAACTCAGTTCTAAATTTATGATTTGAATTCTCTTAACAAGGAGTGCATCAGGTTATGAAGCTTCACCAATATAGTGAAGGCTCTTAAACAGTTCGAGAAAATGACACTATTTTACCAATTTGGTCTGTCTCCTTTAAGCACTTAAAAGTCTCAAGTGTTTTCAATTAATGAGTAGCTCTCCAAAAGTCAGTAACTGTTTGACTTACATGTTCCATGCGATTGCTCCCTGATTGCAACTAATTGCGCCTTTTAATCTCATTAAGGACCCCGAATTACGAGTGGGTTTTTTCAGCAGTTTCCTGTCTGATACCTGCTGTAGGCTGGAACAGCAGAACAGAGCAAACTGCACGGCGCTGCGGCTGCCAGAGGAACCTCGAACTATGAGATCAAAAAATAAAATATGCCCTATCTTTAAACGGCACATCCCTTCCCCCGTGCTGCACGACCCGTTTTTTTTGGCTGGGTGCGCCCCGAGCCGGGCCTGCGAGGAGCCGGCGGAGGTCCAGCATCTCCCGGCCGAGGCGGCGGGACCCGGGGCCAGGAGCGCCCCGCGGGACCCGGGCCGGCCTCCCTTCCCCGGCAAGGGCCTCCCGAGCTCCTCCATCCTTCCCATTCCCTTTCTTTCGCTGAAGGTCAGAAGAATTTAAACTTCCTGACTCGGCGGACGGGAGGGGTACCCCCGGGCGGAGCGGGGTGGGAGCCGAGGGAGGCAGGCGCGGCTGCCCCGCTCCGCCCGGCCCGGCCCGGCCCGGCCGGCTCTTGTCTCGGCGGGGAGGAGCCAGCCCGGGGCAGGCTGTAGCAGCGAGGGCTGGCCGGCCGCCAGGAAGTGTAAAATCCTGGCCGGTGGGTGGCAAATTTCGCCAGATCGCGGGGAGGAGGCAGCGCGTCCGTCCGTCCGTCCGTGCGAGCGAGCGGCGGGCGCGGGGAGCGGGAGCCCAGCCCGGCAGCCCGGCAGCCCGGCCCGGGGTGAGTGCGAGCCGCGACCTCGGGGCTCGGGCGGTCCGGTCCCGCCCGGGGGCAGCGGGGCCGGCGGCGATGCCGCTGGCGGAGGGGATGTTGGCCGGGGGGCGGCCGCGGAAGGGAGCGGAATGGGCTCCCCGCGATCCGCGCTGCCTCTGGAGCGCAGCGCAGCCAGGAGACCTGGGTAAGTTCTCCATTTAAAAATATTAAAAATAGACCCTCCGGCTCCATAGCGCTGCCGAGTGAGTCATTTCCAAACCAAATGTCTTAGTCTAACCCTTCCCCCCGGGAGACGCAATAATTCTGAAACCAGGGGTGGAGGGAAGGAGAATCTTCTCCCGTCTTTCTCTAAATAAATTGAATTAGCACGTAGAGGAGACAAAGGCCGTAAGAGTAGCTGGCCACCTGTTTAAAAGAGTGAAGCGTAGCTCCATCCCTTTCTCTCTTCCCTTGTACCTCTCCCATGCTGATGCTGCCCATCGTTCCCCAACGTGCGCCCAGAGCCTCTCTGCCCTAGGAATATTTACAGCGCTTCCCAATTTCGTGTGTATAATCTACTTTCCAGTTCCTTCCGCTGCCAGACACATTCACTGCCACTGTCTTGTCCATGGGACATCAGCCACCGCCACACGTCATTCCACAGCAGTGACCCCAGTCGATGCAGCTCCTGGCTGTCTACGCTGAAAAGTATAGTCCAAAGCACAGTTACTTTTTTCCTCCTTTTCCTGTCATATGCTGACATGTTCATGTAAGTGAGCTGTCTTGACTAGAGGGATATTTTGTATGTCAGTAACAAGTGCTGAGCGTATTTATAGGTAATACTGCAATTTTGTGGTGTGGAAGCGCTCAGTTATGCAGAACTCGTCGGTACCTGGATCAGCATGCAAGACCTGTTTACATCTCGTGTATAGTGCTGTATGTGTGTGCATATTTAATGTATATACCCATAGATCACATTTCATGGCGAGGCAGCATGCACAAAACACAGGAGCTGATATGCAGGTTACGTTTGTTTTTTTTTTTCCTTGAGCAGATGCCACAGTCCAGCTGTGCAGTAGCCCCCAGCAGTATAGCTCTGAATTAGAGGAGACAAGACACTGTGGTCTACTAATGAACTGACTTCCCAGAAAACCCCCTCACTGCAAGTAAAATCCTATCCTCTTACCTCTGTGAAGAACTTTTTTAGCATTTTGACTACAAAGAATGACCTATAGTTGAAAATCTGTGCAGAAAATTATGCCAGCTACCAGAATATGATCTGTGGTAGCAACCCAAAACTTAATGGCATGTCTGTGTAGGTAAGTGGAGAATTGAGATGTAAAAGCACTTGGATTCTTTTTTTGCTGCTTAGAAAATAATCTCCTATTAAAGCCATTTATACTTTTTACAGCCAAGAGAGACCTTTGAGGTTGATCGACCTGTCACATAGGGTGAAGAGTGCTGAGAGATTTCTGCAGAAGGCATGCAACTTTTCTTTTAGTTGTAACATAGAAGAGATTCATGAACTTAGGGGCGCTACCCAAATTCTGAACTAAAAGAAGAAAAGATTATTCTCTTGTGTCCCAAAACACAAGAAAAAGTAGACTTTGGATCCCAAGTAAATGCAAATTTCACAGTAATCTAGGACAAGGTGTGCTCCTCATGCACAGTTCATAGACAATGAATGGCATTCTTGCTAAGATACGACATCTGAGGCAGGAAAGTTCTTGGGCTTTTCAATGAAGCTAGGAAGAAACTTTTCCAGAGGTGGACTATCCTTGGTTATGTAAGATGGGGGTGTCCTGAACCTCTGGCTGAAGCTGTCAGGTCAGGTATGGAGAGTTGCACTGGGCTCTGCGTGGATGGCACTGGCAAGTTGGCAGTGACAAGGGTGGGCAGGGAAGTACAAGTGCACTCAAGCCCTTATGGGAGTCTTTTTTGATATGTCAGCTTAGTAGTAATATTTCCTTTTGGCAGTTTTACAGCACAGTTAAGGTGACAGTTTCACGTTTGTCTTCCGCCCTCAAGATAAAATTCTTTGTAATTATTTTTATGCAGTGTGTTTATGGGTTGTCTGATATCACCTGAAACTCTGATAAGACTTTCAACGTTCTCTTTCAAAGTTCAGCTGGAACACAGGTAGTGTTTACTGAGTCCTTACTCCCTTTTTGGAAGAATTCCAGTTCCTTAAATTTCCAGCAACCAAAGACAGAATAGGTGAAATATTTAACCTTTTATTTGATGTAGCTTCCATTCTTATGGAAAGAGTAGAGGAATGGGACTTGCATGTATCAGCAAGGATTTAAAAGTAGGAGACACATAAGTACTAGAATTTTATCCTTTTTTGTAACTCATATTCTGTGAGTTCAGTTTTCATGTGACTTTTTTAGGTGCCTGTAGTATTTGTGGATTTTTTTGCCCATAATGTATGGCCTTTTGTACTCATTGTTTCTGCTGATGTGAGTTCAAGCATAAATATACAGGGACTAAATATGTGCTGGGTTCCAGGGCCTATTCAGTAGGGCATAACAACCTGTTTTTACTCACAAAGATGAGTTTAAGTGCAACTCAGAGAACGGACTGAGGATTTTAGCAAAACCCCAGTTACACTAGAGCTGGCTGAGGATGGGCTGTGATGTATAAACAGCTACTTAACTGCCATGTTTTGTAGCCCCAGGGTTAAAAATGTGGAGCATAGTTAGATTTTTAATAACAACAACAGGAATGTGAAAACAAGAAACAAACAAAAAGGAATAAGAATGAAGTGCAAGAAAACACAAAGATAATAGATTGTCATTCTAGTTGTGGTAGAGATAATTCTTAAATAATTTTGGTTGCTGACTTACTGTTTGATTTTGATAAGGTGTATCTTGCATGCTTTCTGATTAACATTCCTAGAAAATTAAACATGTCATTACATTTAGACTGATAAAGACCTTTTTGCTTCTGAAATTGCATTTTTTTTCTCACTCCATGCTTCTGCCTGGCATACAATCATAGAAACATAGAATGTTTTGGATCAAAAGGGACCTAGTTCTTATCATCTAGTTCTAACACCCAGGCATGGGCAAGGACACCTTCCACTAGGCCAGGTTGCTCAGAGCCCCATGCAACCTGGCCTTGAACAATTCCAGCTTCTCTGGGCAACCTATTGAGTGTTTCATCACCCTCACAGTACAAAGTTTCTTCCTAATGTCTAATGCAAACCTATTTTCTTTAAAGTCATTCTCCCTTCACCTATCACTGCGTGCCCTTGAACACAGTTCCTCTCCTGCTCTCTCGTAAGGCCCCTTTTAAGTACTGGAAGGTGCTCTAAGGTCTCCCTGGAGCCTTCTCTTCCCCAGGCTGAACACCCCGACTTTCTCACCCTGTTCATATAGGAACGGTACTCCACTCCTCTGATCATCTTCATGGCCCTCCTCTGAGCTCCTTCCAGCAGGTCCACATCCTTATTGTGTTGGGGGCTCCAGAGCTGGATGCAGCACTCCAGGTGGGGTCTCAGGAGAACAGAGCAGAGGGGGGAAATCAAGAATCACCCCCTTTAATGTGCTGGCCACGCTGCTTTGGATGCAGCCCAGAACAGGGTTGTCTTTCTGGGCTGCAACTGCATATTGCTGGGTCATGTCAAGCTTCTCATTCTCCAATACCCCCAAGTCCTTCTCCTTAGGGCTGCTCTCAATCCATTCTTGGCCCAGCCTGTATTTGTACTTGGGATTGCTTTGACCCAGGTGCAGCACTGTGTGCTTGGCCTTGTTCAAACCCGTCAGGATTCCTCTGGATGGCATCCCTTCCCTCCAGTTCATCAACTGCACCACACAGCTTGGTGTCATCAGAAAACTTGCTCAGGGTGTGCTCAGTGCCACTGTCCCCGTCACTGACAAAGGTGTTAAACGGTGCCTGTCCCAGAACTGACCGCTGCTTTCCCCGTGGATAAGGAGCCATTGGCTGCAGCTTCTTGAGTGTGACCACCTTTAAGAAAGCATCCTGTGGCTTGTCTGTTCCTCTCTTGTGAATTACGTTATGGATTTGTTTGTGAATTTCACCACATCTGACCAAGGAAGGAATGGTCTAAAAGGTCAAATGGTCTCAATGGTCAAAGTTTCTCTGAGATTTGTGAAAATATTTTTAGAGCCCATGCTGAAGGAATGGCTCTTTGTGGGTGTTATCACTTCCCACATGGGTGAAATTCGGAGGGGAGAGCAATGCTAAGTTAGTTTCTGGGTTTGAAAACATATTTGTCAATTCAGTCCAAAGGCCTTTTCTACAGAAAGAGTTTGATAGCTTACTCATACTTGTGTCATTCAAGTGGTACATTCCTGGGCTGTTTTTCTCCAGTAGGGGTGAGTTTACTAGGGCATCTATTAAATACAGGAATTCTGCCAGTGGAAGGAAATAATGATGTGTCTGACATCTTCCTGTTTTCATGTGTGTTCCCATTTAGCTCTATTTCTTAAAAATCACCTGGTAATCAAGTGAGTTTAAGACTGGTAGGTCTGGGAGCAACATGAGCTACTGAACTGGGAGCCTGAGATCCTTGGAGTATTGCTTTGCTATTAAATCAGCTGTGGTTTTTGGAGTGTAACAGCTTGAGTAAAGCCTTACTATAGAATTGGGGACGAAGCAGTGGTGATTTTACATCTGCTATGTCTTGGTGGGTGAAACTCAAAAGAGAGATGCAGGTAAGTTTGGTGCATAAAACAATTTGTGCTAGCAGCTGTGGATTAGGATAGCAGTGCAGTGATCCATTTTGAAAGGATGGTTGCTCCAGCTGTTATGGATGCAACTTTATGGAATGCTTAAAATATCCATAAGCGTTCAGTTAATCAGAAAATAGTGATAGATCTCATCTTTCCCCCTTCTTATCCACCCCTTCTCTCTGTTAGATTGGTTTCTTATTGTACCAAAGAGGTTAAGTGTATTTTTTCATTCTCAAACTGCTGCATCAGTTTTATTTTTCTGAACCCCTGCTAAGTTTTTTGCTTCTTGCCTTTCATAACTAGGTTTTTGGTGTGGTAATTGCTTATTAGAGGAAAACAATTTATTTCAACCAGATTAAATCATCTATGCATCTAATTAGTGCATCTAATTCAGATTTGTCTCTACCTTCATTCTGGTCAGCTAAGTAATTCTAATGAGCTGTTTTCCTCTTATTTTCACCCAAGCATGTCAGTGTTTTGCAAACATATTGAGCCTTTTAATAGCCATAAAAATTTTCTCCATTTTTTGAATGATGTGAGTCCTAGGAATTAAAAAATATGTTTGAAATAACACAGAACATCTATGATAGAAAACAAAATAACTTTGTTGTCTTAGATGCTACTCTTTTATAACAAGATATTTATTTTTCTGTGGGTTCTTTACTATGACCAATTCTCTTTAGTTCACACTGAATTGGCTTGCTCTGTGTTATTACTGATTTCTTACATTTTGTAATGAGTAGTTGTACTGTCACATATATAGATGTGAAGTAGCAGTCTTACTTTGAACTGGCTGTAAACTCCAAAGGGGCTGCATGAGTCTCTCAATTACAGAGAAGATTCTCCTACCATGGCGGGACATCCACAAGGGTTTTTTCCCCTCCTCATATATTTCCTCCCACTCTTAATCAGAGTTCCACTTCGAGTTTCAGGTTTGATTTAACCTCAGAAACTCAGAGCATAACTGAGTGGATACCACTGAATTTCTTTATAAATGGTTCTGTTATCAAAGCCAAGTTAGATCTGTTTGTGAAGTTGTTCAAGATGTATTGTGAATAAAGGCATGGTGTGGGTCAAATTTGAAGAGGGAATATGCAAAAGATGGGGAAGGAAAATAGGGATGCTGTTGTCTGTTGTGGAGATGGGTGTGTACTGGGAAGATAAAGAAGGTGAAATCTTGTTTTGGGTAGCCAGTGTTTTGTGGCAGTAAAATTGCTGATTATATGATTGCATACCAGAGTGTGAACACTTTGTATCAATAGGCCTGTCTTCCCCTATTCTATTGATGTCACTTTGATAATGTATTTAAGTTCAATAGTTAAAATCTATCAATTTTAATTACAGATATGAGGCCAGTAGGATACCTCAGGACTATTTATGGGACATCAAGTTGCTGCCTTTGTGGTGGGGAAGCCAGAAAAAACAGAAAGGACACCATTTGGTATTGAATCAGTTTAGGAAGGGAGAGGTAAGGAGAGGTAGATCAGATTCATCCTTTTCTCTCCAGCTCTGTTGAATAATTTGAGAGCTTCATTAAAGCAACTTAGAGGGATATTTTTGTTTGATGAATAGGATCCTGGCTTGCAAGGTTGAAGACGAGGCTAAGTCACTTCACTGGCTTAGCAACTTTTATTTCCTCAGCCAGAAAATTGAGCTAATTATTTTTACTCTTATTAGTATGCCTCCAAGAGCTCTTGATGAAAGGAGTGATTTGCAGGACTGAGTGGCCCAAATGCCTGGGGCTGAGCCTCCCTGGGATCCCTCAGGGCTTTCCCATGGTGCGGGGAGGGGAGGGCAGGCTGCAGATGTGGGGCAGGCAGTCAGGAGCCCTGGCAGTGCTCCTGGGGCCGGCCAGGAGCTGGCAGGAGGTGTGTGATGGGGTTGCAGGGGATGTACTTTGGCTGGCTGAAGTCCTGCATTTCCCAGCTGGCATGAACCGGCACAAAGGGCTTGAGGAATCACCTTGTGTTCCTCCATGGGACAGCATCTAGAGCACAGCACTTTATTTGGCTGTGCCCAGTGGAGCACTGTCCTGTTTCCACCTGGATCCTGCCCTCATGCTGAGGAGCAAGGGCATGGCCCCTGAGCCTGCCTATGGCCTGGAATCCCTGATCATAGCCTCACTACGGTTTCTCCTTGCAAAACTTCTGAGCTGATTTTGGGGATTTCAGAAACGAGTGCCATTAATTTAAGAGTGGAAGAAACTGTCCTTTAAAGTTTTCAACTTGAATCAATCCTGTTGACAAGACTGAAAGAGCTGAAAGCTGGTTTGCACTCTTCCACTTAACCTTCCTGAGCTGGGAAGTCTCAGCATGGGCTGTGCTCCTGGTGCTAGTGTCAGCACACCTGAAGACACACTTTTCCTCATGTGAGAGGCTGCTCACAAGACAAAGTGTCACCACTTTTCCATGTTCCTTCAGGGCTTGATTCAAACCATACTAAGATCAATATTTATTTAGATGCCTATTGTTTTTATGGGCTGTGGATTAAGCACTAAAATTTTCGTGGGTCAGATAGCCAAAGGTGTGAAGGCATGAAAGGCTGAGGGTGTAGGAAGGACTATGCCTTAAGATTGGACCCTAGACTGCTCCAACATTTTTGACACTCTTGCTTTCAATAGCTTCTGAGATATATCTAAGACACAGCTTCTGATTATTGTTGACCAGAAATAACCTCTATTAGTTATTGAATAAATCTTAATTTGATCATCTTCCCTCCTGAAAATAAGAGAGATGATGATCAAACCTTGTTTAATTTTAAGAAACCGAGCAATTGGGAGCTATGAGAGGAGCTGAATGTGCTGTGAATTTAGCAGTGGCAAATACTGTTGGTGTTAGAATATAAATTAAATTCATGCCATGTGCATGGTTAGTTGTGATGACCTAAAGGACTCCAAGTTACAGGTTGTGGGTTGCTTTTCCATTTCTCAGTGGGGCTGCATAGCAAGTAAATGAGGGACTTTTGTCAGAAAGAGTGTCTTCAGATCTTGTCAGTTGAACTCGTATCAAGGGTTTTGCCAATCACATACTTTGTTAAAGATTTATTGGGCTGGAAGGAGAATCAGCTAACAAGAATCTGGTTAGCCCTCTTCATGCTTTTTGTGTCTGAGGCAGGATGGAACTGCTCATTAAGCATTGTATGCTTAGAAAAATGCTTAGGGGCATTTTTCTAAAGATTATGCTTGTTCTACACTCAGAATGATTACAAAATATTTATGTGCACGTTGCAGTGTATTTTATGATCATAGGTCATCAACATCACGATTGTACAAAGTGTATAAGAGAGAAATATAAGCAAGTGTATATTTTTCTTCATGAAGGGGCTGTTTTTAAGACTAAAAATAATTAAATGGCAAAACATCAGTTATATCAGGAAAACCCATCATTCTTTATTGCTCTGTTTCATTCGCCACTATTTCTTTCCCTCCCTGGCTACTTATTTTAAAGTTGCTTTTGGACTTGTGGCTTCTTGGTATGAATTTGTTGCAAAAGTCATGTTGCTGAAAGTTTTCTTCTAAGAAGCAAAAGCAGTTGTAGATTTTTCTGCCATGTCACTTCCGTTAGCAGCTGTTGCTCTGGGTTCTGCAGAGAAGACTTCAGAGGAATTTTAAAAGGTCTGTTCTGTTAAATCTCAGTTACCATGGGCCTTTTGTTTGTTTGGCCCAAGATTATAATGAAGATTCATAATTTGGAGGAATTGCTGCCAATTGTTAATTTGGGTTATTCTTTCTTTAGTAGAGAGAGATTGAAGTAGGGTAGCGCCTGATCTTGCTTTTCCTCCAGACAGTCAGATGTGTTATGGTCTGTTGGGAGGGAAAGGTCTATTCATGAAATAATTTTATAATGATTTCTGTTGTTTTTCATGGCTAGCAGAAAACAAATAATAAAAATTTCCTAGCTTCATGACTGCAGTGTTTTTATAAATGTCTGTATCTATGTGTGTTGGAAAAGGATTTGTCTCGATGCTCGATTCTTTTCTTTAAAGATTCAGATTAATCCTAAAAGTGTTTACCCAGATGTGATGAATTACAAGTGGATGAAATTACATTGTTGTCAGATTGACTCATCGTCCTGCTGCGCTGCCTCAGTTGGGAACACTGACTTTGATCTCTGCAGAGCCAGCTCCCTTGAAGACCTGAGTTTTACACAGATGACATATCTGCCTTGTTAGAGGTCTAGAGGGTTTTGGTAGCTGGACTTTGAGATGATAATCAAGGATAAGGAAAACAAAAGGACCAGGGGGGTAGGACATCTGGAAAGGAAAGAAGAGTAATACCTATCTCTCTTAGTCATGACAAGTGTCTTGCCAAAAAAGATGTGCAGGGTCACTAAGCAAGATGAGGAGAGTGGGGAATGTTTTAGGATCTGTCAGCTGGCAAACAGTTTGAAATCCCCTGATGCCATGTAAAGCATTATCCCAGCAGCTGGAGCATGTGGCAGTGAAAGATTATCTGGTGTGGCCAAACGTCTTATGCAGTCACTGCACTTCAGTCTCTGAGTCTTAATGTCTTTTATAATTGATGGAGAGAAGGTTGCTTGGTGCCTGGTGCCTTGTGCCTGTTGCTGCATCCTGGTGTCTCCCATCATTCTCTGTAAAAGGGTTTGAAAAATCATTGCTTCTCTGTAAAGTGTTTTCTAGTTCTGTGGTTGCTAATAGGATTGTGATTATTGGAAGTAAGTTTTATTTTGTAGCCTTCTAAACCACTTTAATCCTAGCAAGAAGAAGCTGCAGATGTGAAGGAGTTTATACGGAAAGCCTCTAGGAGAACGTCTGTTTCTGAACATTTCTGCATAATTCTATGAGAGTTTTCACAGCAAAATGAAAAGGAAAATTGTTCCTTGCTCAGCATTTTGCTAAATGCTCTTCATTTCCAATAGCTCAAATAGCCTGAATACCACGAGGGCTTCTTACTAACCTATAACTATGTTAATGCCTTTCTTGCCACAGGGGTAGTCTCTCCCAGTAAAAAACCAAAAAATTGCACACTGCAGAATGCACACCACAGATATTGCCAACAAACTGCTGCTGCAACCTCACTGTGAAAATGAAGCAATGTTTACAAGGCTGCCTTGCTTTGTGGAAAACTTTCAGTGGAAGCTAGTTGCTGTGAAAGGAAAATCTGGTGTGATGAAAGTGTTTGATTGGGTTCAGGTGCTTTGTTGTGCCTTCAGGTAGGTGCACAGGATCTGCAGAGTGCACATGACAAAAGTCAGTTTTCTAGTAAACTCTGTTCCTTTGAGCTTTGTGGAGCTCTGAACAGTTTAAAAGGGCTGTGGGCATGGGGACAGGATGATCTTTCTCACAGACTAGCATTTCCAGTTCTGATAACATGAGGGTCAGGTGTGTTTGGATACCATTTAGGGTTAGCCTGCCTTCAGAGTAACAGTTTGGTGTGCCTGCCATTGAATAGTTACTCGGTTTAGATAAGATAGGAGAGGTTTGTGTCTGAATCCTGAAGAAATAAGACTGAATCAGGTCCTAAAGCTGAAGATACTGCCTTGAATTCCTAATGAGATTCTAAAGTAAGGTTAACTTGACAGTAACACGGCATTGCAGGCTGGGTTGGGGGAGGAAGAGGGGTGTCTCATCTGCTCTTTGCAGGCAAGAGCTTGTTTTTATCTGACCTGGTGACTTTTACCAGAGATTAAGGAAAATAACATGTATGTTTCAATGAGCTTGAGCACATTCCCTAGGTAAGATGTGTGCAGGAAATTCATCGTGGGGCCCAGTGTAATGCCACGGTTCTGCTGTGTGGAATCAGTCTTGTAAATCCATAGCCCAGAAGAGACCTTCCTGATCGTGGTGTTTTACTGCTTGCACAGAACAGGCCCAAGAATTTCCTACCCATACTTAAATTTATATATATTAAGGCACAGAGGTTGTTATATTGATTTACATTTCTGAATTTAAGCTTCCCCCTTGCAACTTAATATAATTCAAATGAATATAAATTATTATTTCATTGCTGGGGAGAAAGGTGCCTGCATGCATTTGTGGCACCTGCAATAGTGCTAAGATGAGGCTTGTGGGCTAGCATATCTTAACCACTGCTTTCTAGCCCTGTTAAATGCCTACTAGAGATAATGCTTATATTGATTTTGTACCTCTGAAAGTGAAAGGTGTCTCTGCCTGTGGCAGGGGGGGTTGGAACCAGATGGTCTCTAAGGTCCCTTTCAGCCCAAACTATTCTGTGTTTCTATGTGTAAATGTTGTTAAGTGAGAAGTTTTACTTCTCACTAAGTGAGAAGCACTGCTGGGAGGAGTGAGCTGTCACTCATTCAGCTCCTCGCGCTGTCAGCTTTGGAACTTGTAGACAAACGTTGGCACCAGCTCTTGTTTTGCAGCAGAAGCAGCTGCTATGCTTGGGCCACCCTTTGGTCTGCTGTGAAAAGAACCTGCCTCATCTCTCCAAGGTGCTGCAGCTTTTTCCTCTGGTGGTTTCTGATGTGGTTGCAGTTGTCAATAGAGAAATTGCTGGCAGATTGAGAGAGAATGTGTGGGCAATGTCAATTGAACTGTTGCTGCAAAATGTGCACAAAGGGTCCTGCTGATTTGGTTGTACTAGTTTACACTTAGTCTTGATGTCTAAAAGTTATGACTTTGTTTTTATTTTAATTGTAACAGAGCAGCCAAAGAATCAACAGATTGTTGCCCTTTCAAGCAACAGCAGTCGAGGCTAAGCTTATGTCACAAAAGACTGTCTGGGCTTTGTCATCTCTGAAGACAACCAGGAGTTGTCTAAAGACAGAAAAAAGTTGCACTTGTAGTTATGTTCCAGTTCTGCAGAACATGTATTTAGCTTGTGAGGGTATAACAACCGTATTTATTTCTTAAAGAGCACCAAGAATGATAGCACTGTGTTTCAGTGCCTAAAAAATGAAGTGTTTTCCCTGTGTTTCCTCCATTAGCTTCCTTGCTGGCAGGGCATGTAGTGTCTGTGGCACAGCAGGGGCCTTGCAAAGGCTTCATGGTGGTTGATGAGAATCTGTCAAGGCCCTGCAGAACTGGGGTGGCAAAGTGAGCCAGTGTGAAATGGGGCTGGCCAGGTGGGAAGAAAGCTGTTTTCTTACATGTAAGAGTTAATTATAGTTTGGGCAGTGGAAAGAGTTTCCTGGAGCTGAGCACCAGTCAAATTAGTGCAGATACATAACTTTTTTTTGTCTGACCATCTCTCTTTCCACCTCATGCTGAAGATGTAGTGGAAAACAGATTTTGCATTACATCTTTCATGTGCAGATCAGTTACTCAACTTTTTTGTTTGTTTCTTTTCCCCTCTGCTCTCCTGTCTCCCACATCTCATTCTCCAAACTGTCAACTACATCTATTGCTTGTATTCATCTGAAGTGGGAGGATTTCAAAGTACAGAAGCTTTGCCGAAGTTTTTTTGTGGCTTTTATTCAAGCTCACTTCTGTGTCTGTGGTTTACTTGGGGCTACATAGTCATCTACATGGAGATGATGATCAGAGTGGAAAATACAGGCATTTCGTAATTGGCCTAGCAATTACTTCTCGTGCTGTAGAGAAAACAGAAGCATAAAAGTCCTGCTTATGCTCAGAATATCTGGATGTCAGAACTCTTTTACAGAAGCCTCTTAT
This sequence comes from Vireo altiloquus, assembly GCA_013396875.1. Lineage (NCBI taxonomy): Eukaryota > Metazoa > Chordata > Aves > Passeriformes > Vireonidae > Vireo > Vireo altiloquus. The sequence goes on along the minus strand of VZRF01009557.1, from coordinate 392,648 downwards.
TATATCCTTTTTGTAGTGGACTGATAACAAGTGGGTTTATTCCCTTGCACAACACTTCTCCAAAAAAACCACTGTGTTTGTCTGTTCATCTTTTTTTCCATTGCTCATCTTTTGTACCTCTCTAGTGGAATAGTTTTCTCTTTCTCCAGTTACTACTATTTCATATACAGTCTGAATGGCTAACTGTATTTAAAGGTATTTGTAAAGTACCTCTGGCAGAAGAGTTGAGGCATCTCTGTTCTTGCATCTCTGCTGATTGAAGTCAAAAGAGAGACCATGCCTGCATTTCTGATTGGCTCTGTTGGGTCATTGTTTAAGGGGCAAGATGGGAAATGGGGCTGTTGAAGAACTCTGGAAATCCAGAGTCTTCCCAAAGCTATTTTTAATGGCACAGGATATTTTCATCCCTCCCTTCTCTGCCTTACTCCTTTCCTTTCTCTTTGCATTGCAGTACCGCTTCAGTTCCTTCATCATCATGCAGCTCATGCCACAACCCGACACGGTGGGGAACTCCTAGTCCAGGGCTGGACTTTGTTTTTCACTGTGTCCTCGGGCTTGAAGACTCATTGACATTGTTGAGACTGATGCTTGAACCTTCAAGAGAAGAGCCTTTCTGATGGTCCTGCTCTGCTCCACCTGACCCTATGAAAGGAGGGTTTGCCATAGCTCCGTCCTTCGTGCCCCAGTTCCACAAGATGGGCTCGTTCAGAAGGCCTCGACCTCGCTTCATGAGCTCCCCTGTCCTCAGTGACCTGCCCCGGTTCCAGGCAGCCCGGCAGGCCATGCAGCTCAGCTCCAACTCTGCCTGGAACAGGTGAGTGGGACCCACCCAGGCCGAGCTCTTCCCCTGCAGCAGCTCCTCAGTGAGGGTCACATGTATCTTACACTCGTGCTTCACACCATTTGTGACTAAGCTCATCTGTTTATGAGCATGTAAGAATGTTTGGCATGCCCAGGCTTTGCTGGCATTGAAAGCATGTGTGGAGTTGAAGAATTTAGACCTACTAGTGTTCAGCTGGTTTTGGCCAACGTTGTTCAGCTGTACTGTCTTGAAGTAAAGCAGAACTGCTTTTTGTTAACAGTTGCATCTTTTAAGTAGCATTTAGGAAAACACATCCCTAGCACTGTAATAAATGCCAGTTTATTAATTCACAAAGGCATTTATTTGCATATTATGAAGCTTTTATCACAGTCAAGTTCCTCTGACAACTACTAAGCTTGTGGCTTCTACCAGCATTTCCTATTGACGCTAAATCCTGTCTGTTGTGCATGTCATGCAGTGGCAATTGGAAAAACAATGTGAAGGGTGAAGAGTGAGATGTCGTATGTCTTGATCTGATCTAATGATCTGCTGCTACCAGAAGTGGGTGTTCCCACCTTCCCTTTGCCACCTGGCACCAGCTCTGTGCTCTGCAGACTGTTCTTGCTTGCTGACCTAGCTCAGTTTACCAACGTCACACAAAAGTGACATGGCAAAAACATTGCAGTTTTGTGCCATGATAGTGAGCTGAGGTCTGTGAAGCATGCAGATGCCATAACTGGCCCACGGAAGGGGATTCCCTGCTAAAGGAATGACATGTCCCCTTGTTAGCCATGGCAGGCTTTAGATCTGCTAAACCTTGTCTGCTATCAGATGACTTTATGACTTTATGACTTCCTCTGTGCTGGTGAGAGAATTAGAAGATACTCCAACAGCATCTTACAAGCCTTGACAGGGCTTAGACTTGGATCTGACTGAGGTGATGCTGGCTGCAGAACATCTTCCAGCACAGCCAGGGTTTTACCAGATGCTGCACAGTAGGTGGTTCCTGGATAATGCAGCGTGATGCATTTGGCAGATATTACCAAAAACCTATGTCTCCTCATAGCAACTAGCCTGCAGCACACAGCAAAGATCTCCCAAACAGTTGTGTTCAAGATACATCTGGCACCAGCAGTGTCCCTGTGACAGCTTTCCCTTGCTTACCCTAGGCAGAACTTGAGGTTGGTTCTGCTCTGTCTCCCAGGAGAGATGTAGGTAAGTGAGAGTAACAATTGCAAGGTGAGAAAGAGTGGAAGTATTTAGGCAGTCAACTGCACCTGGTTATAACCTCTCTGCTTTTGGTGTCTAGCTCACATTGTGCTCTGTGGTAAATTACACTGTTATTCATGGGTGTTGTCCTGTCTCATTTCTTTTTTTGGCAGCGTTCAAACAGCAGTGATAAATGTGTTCAAAGGGGGAGGCTTGCAGAACAATGAGCTTTACACCCTCAATGAAAATATCAGGTAGGTCGCTGAAATCCATGAAAATGGATATTTGTTGCTGCTTGTTTGGTGTTTGCTGGGGTCTGTTCCCTTCAGAACTACAGTTAGAAGATATTGGTGGGAGGAGAAGGGATGAAAGCAAACTTAAGCACAGCTTTGAGGTTTCTGGCTAACTTACTTCTTTCTTGCTGTTGAGTGACATGAATGGCATGGGGTATTTGGATAATTTTTCTCCAATGTCTGTGGATATATAACTTTGATAAGAATGGGTTGTGTAGTGACTTGGATTGTAGGGCTTTTGTTCCTTCCTTCAAACTGTGCCTCTTTTGGATATGTTTTATACATGATAATATTGGCATCTCTTTTTTAAAACCAAACTTCTCAGAACTGTGGAGTGTTTAAAGCATACCAGAGCATTTTATTTAAAAGCTTAATCTTCACATGATAATTGCAGAGCAAAACCTGAAAATATGAACAGTAAAGATAAAAAAACTAAAGGCCTAGCTAACGTTTTTTTGTCACTGATGCTAGTGATGGTTAAAAGTATCATTTTCTTTTAAAAGCAGGTTTCGTGATTATCTGTGGTTTCGTTCTGGTTAGTTGGAAAGTTTGATTAGCAAAAGATAGGACTGTAGAGTAGATAAAGAACTATTTATTCTTGCCTTGGTTCCCAGTGCTGCTGAGAGGAGTATTGTCAGGGCTCATGGATGTAGGTTCCTCCTTCTTCTCTTTTTACCACTGCATCCATATTAATTTGTCAAGAGTGCTATCATACACGTCTCCACTTCTTCTTTTGTATGCCTTCCTCTCATCCCTATTGCATTTTTTCAAGCTCCAAAATTCAAATGGCAATTTGAGCTAAGTATTTGCTAAACAGCAGTCTAAAACTACCCCTTTCCCTACTTTCAAAATAAATGCAGCTATCAGGGCAGGAGACTCTGTCCAAATTGGTTTAGTCCCAAACCAGAAAAGTTTAATGCAACTCCTTTTGAGAGTTGAGCAAGGGCAGCATCTTGTGCTTTAATGATATTTTTGTGTGTTCAGGTCAGAAGTCTTCAAGTTAGGTTTAAGTACTTGGAGCAGTCTTAATTCTCCATGGGATGAGTATTTGTGGACATGAAAATAAAAACAGATGTCATAAGGCTTGGGAAATACCTAAAGCCCCAGCTCGTTAGCAGACTTGGGGAGTGGCTTTGGGCTTTGTGGCTCGCCTGCCTGGCTGTTGCCCGTGGCAGTGGCTGCATCCCCTGCAGTGCAAGCTTTTCCCTACTTTTCCCCTGCAGTGCAAGCAGGTGCCCCTGCCCAGCCTGGCAGGGAGGCAGTGCACTGAGCAGAACTGCTGTGGGCTCTGGGCTTGGCCCCAGTGGCTGGACCATGCTCTCTGCGTGCCAGTTGCTGAATGCAGATTGTCGAGAACCAGGCAAAGAACAGGAAATTCTTTATGAACTGTGTATGCTTTGAGAGCAGTGCTGATGGTGGGAGGGGAAATGCCCTCTTCCACAGACATGAGCTGCCAGGCTGTACTTGGAAGCACTCACCTTGAGTTACATGATTAATGTTCCTGCAGGTGCCCTGAGCATTGGTTACATCTCCAAATGTCACTCTTTAAATAGACCATTTCACATCCAAGCAGCTCATTAATGCCCATCTAAGGAGCAGAGGACAGGCCTCTGCATGTGTTTGTGTGAGCACCTGCGGCCTCGCACCTGTGGTTCTGATGGAGCTCCCAGCACAGGGTGAGCTCTGTGCACGAGGTGAATCTCTGGCTTGGCACTGGAAAAAAGCCAGACCTCTGAGACAGACAACTCTTGTGTGCTGTGAGGTTATGTTGGTGTGTTTTCCTTTCTCCTGTTCTCCACCTGGCTCCTGGGTCGTAGTTTGCAAGTGCAGTGAGGGGCTCTCAGGTTTTGCACAATGCTTTGTCATTTGGCACAGGGAAACACGGGACAGTTTCAAAGGAGGATGGTAATGACAGGACCAGGAGACAAGCAGGTAACATTTTGCTCTGGATTGCTGCCAAGTTTTTTATCTTGCTGTGATTTGATACCATNTTTTTTTTTTTTTCTTCTGCACTGAAATTTGTGCCAGCAAAAGGAAATTTAAGAAATGCCTTTGGGAGGTGGAGTTTCTGGAAGCGGGAGGTGACCAGGCCATGTTTAGGAGGAGACCTCTCCCTTGATTTTCTTTTAAGGTGTAAGCCTCTAGTTGCTGGTCTTACCTGCGTGAAGCCAAATCCTGCTGGGCTGGTCAGTCAGCTGATGGAGAGCCTGCTGGATTTGGCCAAAGCCTATGGAAAAGCTTTTGGCAAATGGGCCCCTAAGACTTGCCTGATTTATTGATCCCACAGAATTAGATAAGTGCTTTGATTTGGGTGGGTGAATATAAACCCTCTGAGAGAGAAAGAGTAAAGGCACGTTGGCACGCCAATAAATGTAGCAGCATTGCAAAATGGTTAGGGAGGGAGGCTGTCAAATCTGGCTTTGAGCAGAGATTAGATAAAGTGGTGTAGTTGGTTGGTAAAAACCCAGCCTAAGAACTGGATGGTCCCTGATTCAAATACTATTTTCAAGCACTCTTGACTATAATTCACGTTGGTAAAAAGCAAAACCTTTAGAACGCAAAAAAAATTCTAGTGTTTAGCACTGGAAAGTGTTGGGCAATCTTTAAATTTTAAGCAGAATTTATCACTACAGAATTTCTCAGTCACTCAAAGCTTAAAGTGCAAACGCACTGAACTTCCTCAGTTTTTTTTTTTTAATGCTGCTTCTGATGTAAAACAATCCTGATTTTTATATAATTTTTTTGAAATACAAATATGTATTAGAATTTAAAACATTCATCACAGCCTGATTTAAAAGCCAACAATTTTCATCAGAAATATTTCTTTAGAGTGGCTTTTGCCTGTATGTGTTTGAAACACCTCTTGTTAAATTTCTAGATTTTCTTCCTTGGAAAAAATGCCTTTTATTATTTTTTGAAATGTTGTAGTTAAAATGTGGCTGTAGCTTCTGCTTCATTTCTCCTCTCTTTATCCTCATCTTCTGCTTCCAAGAGAAAAGGAAGTACAACATTAGGGAGATAAGCTATCTTCAGTGACACATGAAAGGTGTCTTTGTTTAAACAAAAAAAGCAGAAAAATTTATGGATTTCAATCTAAGTAACCTTAAATTGTCTCCCCAGCTTTCTGTTCATTCAGGGGAGTAATTATCTTTTTTTTTTTTTTTTGCTTGTTCTAGGTGTATGGTTTATAATTAGAAGACTTTTGAGAAACTGTTTAATTCCTTTATAATTTGAGAATAGCCTTTGTAAAATACATACCTAACTGTAAGAGAAATCTAACTGTGGCCAAAATGACCCATTCCCATACATTCCTTTATCTTTGGTATGACTGGTAGTAAAGTGCAGGTATTCCTGTAAGAAATGACCAGCAGTGGCTGCTACTTCATGGCTCCATTCCTTCTGTCTACAGACGGCTGCTGAAGAGTGAACTTGGATCCTTCATCACAGATTACTTTCAGGTATTGCATGACTTGCTTGCTTTATTTTGAGGTTTGCTCTCTTCAGCTTTTTAGCCTGTAACAAAATTAGGATCATTTTTCACACGTGTGTAGCCTTCAAGTTGTATTTTTGTTTTGCTAAGGAGGATGATGGAGGTTCTGGACTTTTTAAATGTGGGCCATAATAGCCTTGGGAGTAATTATTTTTATTGATGTATTTGCAGAATTAAGGATAATCTTCCTTTGTGCTTAAGAAAGGCTGCTAGTAGTCTGCCAAGATCAAGAAGGAATTCACTTGAAGTTTTTAAAGAAGATAGGATACCTTTTCTTTGGCAGAGAGAATTCGAAAGTAGGTTTTCTGCAACGGGGCCAGCAAAGGGAAAGAGAAGAGATAACAGCTGCCTGGAGGCAGGAGGGGGCAAAGAGAAGGAAGTTTCTATCAGCAGGAAATCAACCTGGGTGCAGTTTGCCTTTTAGTCCCACAAATATAAATGCAGCTTCTGAAAAAGGAAAATGTGAAGGATGAGGGAAGACTTGAACAATCACAAATGTGAATAAGTGTTGCTGCCTTTTACCCATACTGTCCGGACAGACAGAGGTTCACATGTAACCACATGAAAGCCTGCTGGATGATTTTTAGAAGGCACTGATGGCTTACAGTGTTTTAATTTGTGAAGTGTAGTGGTTAAAAAAAAAAAAAGTGCGGGGTTTCTGGAAACAAGAAGATTTTCTTGCCTCTGAGTAAGAGAGAGAAAATTTCTGTACTTTCTGAAGTGCCTGATGCTGCTGTGTGCGTGCTAACAGCTTAAAAGAGGAAAAAGAAGACTAGAGTTGTTTCCTATCAGATTACATGATTTATTAGATTACATGACTTTAAAAAATCCCCCTGCTGTGCTATCAAGTGAGAAGAAAAGTCCTGCCCCAGGGGTAGTTGTTTCACTTCCTCAGCCCCTCTCTGCACGAGCTGTTTACAGCAGAGGCAGCTGCTGGCGGTACATGGCAGGATGTGTCCTAGACCCTGAGCAGGGTGGTAGCCACCAGCACTTACATTTAATTTCTGGGGTATTTTTTGCTCAGTGTCAAAAGGAGTAACTTGGCACCTCTCAGACTTAGCCTGAGGTAAAACTCTTGGTGCAGGCAAGTTGTGAGATGAACTGTGAGAAAGAGGCTATTGTTGGAAGTGAGATTTTTCCCTCTGTAAGCTAAGATGCAGACTTATTTCTGATTCTCGACTAACAGCGTATGGCCATGATAAAAGTTACCATTCCCTCCTGAATGTCTTTCCCCAAAAATCCTAGGGCCATGGAGTGGGGAAAGACTCGTCTCGTGCCAAAGAAGGGCTGACAATGTTATTTCATTTGTCTGTGGGTTCTGTTTCACTGCTGATGCCAGCTGATTTATGGCAGTACTACTGCCACCAAGATGAGCAGAGTTGAATCAAGCTGCTGATTTGGCTGAAAAATAACCTTGAAAGAAAAAAAACAAAGTTTCCAACTACTTCCTTTGACGTGTTTTGGTCATCACCTCTGACATGGGGGAGGTGCCGGGAGTGGGTCACCAGGATGCAGAGTGGAGTGGAAGTGCATCTTTCAGCAGTGACTTCCTCCAACATCTGCTAAAGCCTGCTGAAAGCTATCCCAAGAACCACGTTCTCTGTCCTCTTGCACTGAAATGGACCCTGAAGAATAGGCTCTCTGTGTAGCCAGGCAGATCTAAATATCCTAGCAGCAATTGGAGCAACTAACTGGATCATGTAATATTTAGATGTGATAAACTGACTTGAATGTCTTATGCCATGGCGCTTATACCTAGAGCCACTAAGAGGAACTTTAAAATCACATTTGTTTTAAGAGTTCAGGATTTTACATTATGTAAATTTTATACAGTCACCCATGCACATTTTTTATAACCATTGAATATTTGAGACTAAATTGCAACAGAGCTTTTATAGTGAGACAAAGCTACCTTTGTGATCAACTTAACTTGATTACTCACAAGTCCTTTTTATCAGCATTCATGCAAATTAACAGTTTTTAGCTCCTGAAATTTCTAAAGGAATGGTTAGGAAATGGCTGCAGTTTATGCAGTCTTTTTCTGCTACCAAGCCATCATCATACCAGAGTTAATGAGTCTGTTTTGTCTTTCAAAGAGAAATAGAATTCCCGTAAGGGCTGCAGTGCAAACTCAGATGTTTCATCCTGAAGGAGAGTTGTGTTTATAAATCTGCTGCTGTAGCAATCCTACTGTATATACAACCCATCTCCTTGGATGGAAGCCTGAGTGTAAATGCTAGATAGTTGGGACTTGTAGCATTTGCTGCAGATCTGCCTTAAAGCAGTGCTTCATGCTCCAAGTTTTTCAGTACTGACTTTGCCCACGAACTGATTCTAGAATTTCCTGCTGCTGGAAAGGGGCACTTTGTACCTGCCTCTCTGCACAATCACCCAGCAGGGCCCCAATTGCTCTCACTGCTGGGTTAGTTTGCTTGTGGTCAGCTGAACTGCAGTAAGTGGAAATCCTATGACCATGGAAGGTAAGAGGCTGGGATTTGGAGGAACAGGGTGTACTGGCAGTTGGGGCTTCTCTGGTGCAGCTGTGTGATTTTTCAGATGAGCTCCATTCATTTTCCTGCTGTCTGACCCTCGTGTTTGTGGAGAAAAAAAAATTTAAATATAAAACTAGCAAGTGTTGATAAATTGATACCTTATCTGTCTGATTCTGCAAACAGCCTGAAACAAAACTTTTGGGAGGCATGAACTGTGTCTTTTCACTGTATGTGGTCTTGTTAATCTTGAAACTCATGGGGAGCAAAATGGAAATGCATTTATGTATATTAACTTCAAACTGTCTCCTCTCAAGGCAGAGAGACCTGATCCCTTCCCAGGCACTGTAACCTCTCCCAGAACCCATAGGGTGCAAATGCAGAACGTCAAATGCCCAGAGCTGATGCCTGATGTCCAGTGCAGGGACAGAGCTGGTAGGTGAGGAATGGCAAGTGGACTGTGTTTCCTCATCTAATCCAGTGAGATCTCTGATGTCTTAAAACCAGAAGCAAAGCTGTTACATAATTTCCAGCCTGCTGCAGTGGAGAGCCCCTGGAGGCGGCAAGTCCTGACTCAGACCTAGCTCCAGCTTTGTGTTTGTACACGAAGCTGCAGAAGCTGCAGCCTGTGGAGCAAACATTGCTGGGGTGTCAGGCAAAGTCCAAGCACTGAGGTGATAATGGACAGCTGAAAAGTAAGTGCTGTCAGCAATGAGGCAAGCCTGGATCCAAACCAAAACTGATTTTATCTTCTCTCTTCAGAGCAGTCAGAAGTGGTACAGGTGAACGTTCCTGTGGTCAGAGTCCCTCTTGCTGTAGGTTCCCTGGCTGTGCAAGGTGGCTGCAGTGAGAGGGGAAAACCTGCACTCCTTCTCCTGTGGCACTGCAAAGCTTTTGTTTAGGTCCCCACTGCATGTTTTCCTGGAACTCCAGCCTGGTGAGATGACTCCAGCATCTCTCGTGATGTTTGCTTGCTCTTTTGAAAGGCTGCTTTGTAAAGCCTAGCTAGCAGCTGAAAAGGCCATGTGGCTGCTTAGCCAAAGGGAAAAATACAGGGTGTGTGATGCATCCTTCCTTGATGCCAGGTTTCTGTGTCTACCTGTTTCACAGCAAGGCAAGGAAATAGTTGTGTAGGCTACTGGCATGATGGTTACTGCTGGATGCAAGCAGAACTAGCTCTTTTCTGGCCGAGTGCTGTCTTGTGCCTGCTGCCAGGGGCTGCAGCAGCTGCACAAGGAACAAACAAAATTTACACTTGTGTGATTTGCAGAGCCCAGCTGTGTGCCTGCAATACCCTTTTGGGTCAAGCTGGTCTTCATTATTGTGTTTGTCTCCTCATTGGCTGGGAACCTCTGTTTGTGCAGGTCTCCTAATAATTTCTGCTCCATGTGGCACTTTCTAGAACAGCTTTCATGGAGCAGCTCCAGAGACTCCAATAGCAATTGCCCAGCTTCGTTATCATGGATGGGGTCACCCAGCAGCTCAGCACTGCTGTCCAGCAGAGAGCCTAGTCCTAGGTGGCAGCAGGGACACCTCCTTTCAGGCCCTGCTCACATGGACTCTGTAGATGTGTGTGAGTCCTGCCAAATGCAGCCTGGCTGCTCCCGCTCAAAGCGTGGCGTGGTCGCTGTGCCGTGGCCTGGCTGAGCAGGATCCCACCTGGAGCAGTGACTCACCAGGGCAGGGTCAGGGGCCCTGGCTGCAGGGTTTTCCCAGAGCTGCTGCCTGGCTGGTCGTGGGTCTGGATCACAGCAATGCTGCCTACGTGGTCTGCCTGGTCTGCTCTCCTTCCTACTCTCGCTGCCTCTCTTTCATCTCCTCAAGCGGGCTTTCTCTTTTATCTGTCATGAACAAAACCGGCTCTAGGAAGAGTCATTTTAGGATGTGATTTCATATTTATCTTGCAGTTTCTCCTCTACGTAGGATTGAAGTGATCTCTCTGCTTCTGTCAGTATTTCCCCTCTTGTTAGATGAAAAAGAAAGGACGGGGGTGGGGGATGCTCTAGGTATGAGATGCTGCAGCTCACACAGATTTGTGTTTTGTAAGACACTGCCAAGAATTAGGTAGGTGTTTGTGTGCAGTAACTGGCGATAACTTTGTAGAAAATACTTGCCAAGTAAGTTTGGTTGATGCTTTTTTTCTCAAATTAACGTCAGATTATCCACAAAGCAGTGACTATGTGCTTACAGAGCTTGTAAAAGTGTGGTTTAGCACTAGAACACAAACCCTCAGTTGGCTACAAAAGGGGGCTGCATTTAAGAAACGCTGTAGTGTACTGTGGAAAAGCTGATATTTTTTTTCATCCAGCAAAATGAGGTCAATTATTTTGAGTATGTTCTGGATCAGTTTACTTCTGTTTCAAGCTTACGGTGTTTGATGAACTAATATTGATTTGTTAATTTGAAAGTGGCTTTTAGAAGGCATACTGGCCATGTTTGGCTTGGAGAAATGAGTGGAAAGCATCGTTTATCCATAATTAAATGGGTGTTTGTGTAAACCTTTTTCCCTCAAAGATGGTGGCTTGTTTGTTATTAGGAGGAGAATTCATTGTCTGAAGCTATACTGCAGACATAGCTTCCAGACAAGATGTAAAGTTGTCTGTGATGTCTTGGACCTCCTTGATGTTTTCTGTGGAGCTGCTGCCAAAGCTCCTTAGCTGTTTTTCACCACCCTTCAGCTCAAATGTAGCACCCATGGCAGAGCAAGCTGTGCTGGTGGCACGGCTGTCACCCCAAAATCCTTCCTGTTGGTTCTGTCCGGAGGCTGTCACCACTCCCGTGCTGCTGACAGAGTGCTTCTGACAGGCAGCATCTTACTTGCCTCGGGCATGGTCAGGTGGGTACCAGGTTGCCCAGGGTGTAGTGGGAGCCTGCACGGGAAAGGCCTCCTTGGCCCCCATTGGGAATGCCGAGCTCTTGCAGGGTGGAGGGAGGGAGAAGGTGCTAGGCACTGCTGGTTTGAGAGAGGAGCCCCAGCTGCTGTTCCTGGGACAGCTTTCACCTTCTGGGGAGATGGTGGGACTGGAATTACTCCACTGGGCACGAATGGAGAATGTTCCCTCAATTTCTCCAACAGGGAAGAGAAAGAGGAAAATACCCATGCCAGGAAAAAGGAAAGAATTATCAGGAAAGTGTGTGTGTTTTATAAGGTGGTGTCTGTCTGCCTTCAAAATTTTTTTTTATTCCCAGTGATTTGAGCATGACTTACTTTAAAGAGTAGCAAATGCGTACACATTGTGGGAGGATCTTTGCTGAGGAACAAATGAAAAGGCGTTATTTTAGCTCTGAATCCTTTAAGTCTTTAAAAACTTAGGGCATTTGAAAATTTACTTAAGAGCTATCTCTTAGTTGCCCTTCTTAGTGGCGTATCTGAGACAACTATTTTGGTTTTCTGCGCTGAGAAAAGAGGTCAACCTCTGAAATTTCACAAGGTCACTTCCATCTGCTGCAAAACATCTCTCGAAATTTCTCAACTGCATGTGCATGTGTTAAAGTTGGGACTTTGTTTCTCCACACAGCAGAGTTGCAAAGAGTAAGGGTTTGCACCCCCCACAGTGAGCATACAGCATCCCTGGTGTGCCAACAGCAGGGTGAGGAAAACATGCCGGGGAACCAGGGAAAGCTCATCTGGGGAGAGGAGGGGATCACTGCCCCCCCAAGCTCCCAGTTCAGCTGTAACTGCAAAGAGATGGAAGGTGGCAGCTGAACTTTGTCAAATAAATGTGCCCTTCAAGCTTACTTGGCGTGAGTCTTTATCTGGTCTTGTTTCAAACAGAAGATTTATTTTTCCTCTTAGCTCTGTGCCTCTGGGTTGCCTCTGGCAAGCAGGGATGCAGCAGCAAAATGAGACTGGTGATCTAGACAAGGTCTGATACAGACCTCCACCGTGGCTGCATTGAGTGGCTTGTATTGATTTGTCAGCAGACCCTGTAGGGTTTGTTAATGACAATTTGCCTGTCTGCCGTGCTGTGAGGGATTAATGCTTGGATTGAATCAATTTCTAAGCCTGTGACTTCTTGCAGAAAAGATGGAGAAGTAACATTTCCAGATATTTATAGGATGGGGAGCAGGGAAATGAAGTGTGGTTGATTTTGTTTCTTTTTTTTTTAAGTCTCTTACACCGGAAAAGGGAAAATATGAGAGGATAAGTGAAAAGTCTTCAGTAGCTATATGGACCTAATCTCTTTTTTAAGGAAAGATTTAGAGTGAGATTATGCAATCTCTTTAGCACGTCATTACCATAATACATTCGTAGGAGCATTATACAGTTGTTACTACAGAGTAATGATTAAAATACCTATTTTATAATAGATACAGCTGTGCTGCCCATTAGTGTGTACAAATGTGTACTTTGGTTGCTGACATAGCTGCAAAAAAAAAAAAAATCCTGGAAGTAGAAAATACCAATAATACTAACTTGTAGGCAAATTATCTGGAAAATTGTATCCAGAGTGCTCAGGAAGCACTCTGTAAAATGAAGTCTAGCATTCTAGTGCAGATAGAGAAGGAATTAATGTTTCTTGAGAGAAACACAAAAAAGGTAAGCATCACAACCTCATATGTGTATGTGTACCTTTTAAAATAACACAGTATTAAAGACCAGCTATAAATTTCCCCTGCAGTATATGAGAGGTAATTGCCTTGAGCTAAAGGTTGAAAAATAAAGAAATTAAGTACTTCATTAATAAACTGAAAGCATTTGGAAAGTGCACTATCACTCCAACATTATCTATTGTTCAGGCAGAAAAATATTTATAGTGTAAGTGGGTTTTACTTTTTTCCCCCTTATGTTTTTCTTCATTACAGATTTCTTTTTCCCTCCTTTTTCACTGTGTTGGTTTTTTCTGGGAAAGTTTTTTTGTTGTTGTCCAAAGCATGATATGTGTAGTCATTTATTTCTGTTGAAGAAATCTAAAATTTGAATGGACATCTCAACAACTTCACATTTTCCTCCAAAGCCCATATTTCTGCTAGAGAATCTTAATGAAACAGTCACCTTCCACTCGTTGCTTGCAGTTGGAAATGTTGCAGTTTCTTTTTATTGTGTGAACCTATTTATCCAACTTGCTAATTCCTGTTGTCATTGCGCAGGTGAAAAGAGTCTCCCAGCCTGAGAATGTCACAGAGCACTCTTTCCTCATTTTTGTAGGCAGCTTTGTGTAGGTTCTTGTTGAAGGAGGCTGCAGAGGTGTGCCGCTCTCTGGGCTTGGAGTGCTTCCACAGCTGCCTGTCTGTGTGTCAGGGCTGAGCCAGGCTGCAGCATGGTTACAGGAGGCAGGTTTATGATCCAGGGCAGGAGCACCAGGGCAGGATGCACTGTGGCAGCTCATCAGGAGGCCGTGGTGGTGTCCAGGCAGTGGGGCAACAGCAGTGTCCACTGGGAGGGAAAAGAGATGTACCTCGCTCCTGGGCTGATGGAAGGCTCAAAAGTGCAACCTTGACCTGGTTCCTCGTTAAAAACAAGAACTGTGATGAACAGTGGGGGAGTCATCTCTGGCTGTTGTGGGCTACCCTGATAGTGACTCCTCTCAGAGAGGCGGAAGGCCTGACTCTCTGTCAGTGTGATCTCTGTACCTTTTAGGATGCAGTAATAGTGTGTTACGTAGTGATTGCAGTGCCTTTCTCTGGAATTCTCAAAACTTTTCAGAATAACTGATTCACCTAGTGCTCTTGGGAGAACAAAAAGGTAGGTGTTGTTTTTGCACCGTTCTTGTGTATGGGGAAGTGGGAACAAAAAGCTAATCAGGTATTTGGATGTCCTGAACTGCAAACAGGCATATTGATGTCTTGATCTCTCTGGTCCATGAGTTAAGTTTATCTAGAAAGACAGGTCCTGCCAGTTCTTCTGCAGCTTGACACTGCATGCTGAGGTGATCCAACTGCTCAGTGCAAAAAAAAAAAACGGCCTTATGGAAAGGCAATAGGTAGGAATAGAGAAGTAGATGTTAAGGAACTGAACTTGGCCTACTGTGCAGTCAGGCAAGCAACGAGCAAGTACAGAAAGAAGAAAAAGAGTGGGACATTTTCATAGCATTTGACTCTTTGATCACCTCCATCATGTGATTGAGGTATAGCTTATGTGGCTGCACTCTTATGGTAAGAACCATTTTATTTTCTTGACTCCCTCCCTGTGACCCTTCCCATTTCTGGGAGATGTTTCAACTGCTGTGTCTGTTGCCTTCTCATATCTAGCTGAGCAAGAGGGGGTTAAGGAATGTCTAGCACTCACACTGAGACCAGTGCTGGAAGAAGGTGCTACAACATGACTAAACTTCAGATGAATGCATGCAAAGTGGGTAGCATCTGACAAAAATGTACTCTTACATGTTCATTATAAATAAATAAAAGGCAAATGCATGTCTCTCTTTTCTCTTGGCAGAACCAGCTCCTTGCGAAAGGCTTGCTGTTTATGGAGGAGAAGGTCAAGCTGTGTGAAGGTAACTATAGCAGGAAACTTGTTTTGGAAGGGAGCTGTGCTTTGATGTTTGGTCAGATGAGATGATTTGCATGTCTGGAAAGCATACAGCCCTTTCTGGTGCTGTCCTGGGGTGTCACACAACCCCTCAGGAGCCCTTGTGAAGCTGGTGTTTGAATAACCACAGAGCCACAACGCTCCCACCAGCCATAACTGCATCACGAAAGCAGGAACGTGGGTCTTGTGTGGCATCTGAACCTGGGCTCAAAGCAGTTTTGGTCTGGACATGGATCCCGTTGCAAAACTGCTTGGAACTGCCTTCTGCCTTTTATATCTCAATGTGATTTCCAGCTTGATGTAAGCACAATATTGGTTTCTCTGTCATGCTTTTGAGAGCTGAACTGTCAAGCTTTGTGTAAATCTAAAGAAAAAAAACAGTCCTTTGGGTGAGAATGAAATCCTTCTGGAAAGAAGCTGCTCACACATGGAGTTGTGTTCAAACTGCTGCTGCAGAGCCTGTGCACCAAGGCAAGTGTGGTGTGGCCACTCAGTGTTGGACAGGCAGGGAGTTGATCACATTTAGTAACTGTTTGCTCAAGCGAAGCCAGCATTTCTTTATTCAAAACCAAGCTGCTGTTTGGTTTGACCCAGTTTTCTAGCCTGCAGGGAAGATCCCTTGCTAATCACCAGTGTGTTGTATGTGGGTCATTAAATGCTGATAGATGCTTATGATCTCAGGCCATTGCTGGTCCTAGATTCCTCTGCACCATTCTGCCCCAAGTGACTTCACCCAGCTGGCAGGCTGTAGGATTTGGGCCCCGGGGGAAATAAGGGGTTGCCACCTTCCTGCTTGGTGTGTGCTTCTTCAGCTGTGGCCCTCTGAGGGAGGAAAAAGACCAGAATCCTGAATTTTCCAAAATGTGGGTACCTGCCCTGCCACTGCCTTCTCTTCAGAATGAATGCTGCACAGCTTACCTGAGGCTTTGGTTTCTGTCTTCATATAAAACTATTCCACTATCTGCTTTAGCATTATGAAAATTGAGTTTGAGTCTGTAATAAGCTGAGATCTGCCCAGGAGTATTTTGCAGATTCTCAGGTAGTTTGGGTCAGATGAAGTTTCCCAGGCAGATAACAAAACCCTACATGCCTCATTTCTCTGTCCCTCGTTTGAAGTGATACTGGAGCCACTTTGCTGTGCAGGCTGGCAACACTGCAGGAGGTGACTCATGGGCACCTTTTGTTTATAATGTGTGGGTTTGTTGCAGGTCTTGTGGTCACAGCAATGAGGATTTCTTGTACATGCATCTTGGTGAGCTCTGTCTTCCTTGAAAACTTGTGCTGCCCCAGCACTCAGACAGAGTGTCTGCAGGGCTGCAGGGCATGGCAGTGTTTTATCTGTGTCTATTTTTCAGTTGCAGCCTGTTACTTTAACATGATTTTTCTTTATACAGTCTGTCAGAATCTCTTTCTTTAAACAGTCTGTCAGAATCTCTTCCAGCAGGATTTATGATTTCTTGAAGAAACATACCATTCCTGCTTCCCCTTCAGAAGGAGAAGTGATCTCTAACATTACATTCTGTCTCCGCACAGCAAAGCTTTGCAGTCCTGGGTAGGAGGCAGAGGAGGGAAAAATTTAAGCACTCAATTAATCTGTTTCCTGTTGTCTTTTTAGTTTACGCTCGGCTGTTGCTGATAATGGGTAGCTGTTGTGGGGGTGTTGGGTAGTTTCTTGTCTGCCTGCAGTTCCAGTTTTGAAGCCGGAATCATTCCTGACACAGTGAAGCATCTCTTTGAATGTTTCTGTGGTTGTTAGAGGGCTGGCTCCCTGCTCAAAGGGAAATGTCTGCAGGATCTAGTCCTGCTGGCTCTCTGGCTGTGTCCTCAGCAGCACAACCCATGGATGAGCGCAGTGAAAGTCCGTGTGGAAGTCTGCAGATGAGGAAGGCACTTCAGTGCAGAGTGATAAGGCTCCTTTGAGTTGCAGTTTTACATGTGTTCCAGTTCCTTGTGTAGGGCCTTTAGTGACCTTGAGGCTGAGCCTTCAAACCTGTCTTGAGTGGCCATCTTCCATTACTGCTCCTTGCATCTTCACTGCTTCTGACTTCCAGCTGAGGCTCTCCAGGAGGTATCCTGGAAAATTCTTTTGTCAGAAACTTGTGGTTTTAAACTTGAGTCTGTATTCGTACATGAGATTTCCAGGGATGTATCTAAAAGTTTAAATAAACATTGCAAACCTGTAGCTAAAAAACTTAGAGGCTTTGGGCCCAAATGCTGAGGGGTACACAACTCTGTAAGTCAAACCTATGAGCATAATTTGATCACTACTGTATTCCTGTTATGGGAATCCCAAGGTGCATAACTTAGTCATTATAAGTTCATTTTAAGTGCCCAGTTACATTTGGGGATATTCACTCAAATTGGAGTCATGTGAGGAGTGGCCCCAAGTGTATTTCATTTGGGAACCTTCACAAGGGCCACATTTGTTGTTGGTGCCTTTGTCAGGATTCCCGACAGGTACCTGACTGCTGCTCGGTACTGAGTGGATGCTGGAGGGGGCTCAGCTCTTATAAATGCTGTCCCTGGCTCAGCTGCAGGATGATCAGCTGATGTTGGCTGTGACCTGCTGCTTTTCAGATTCAGCTGTTCATGTGTAGCCTCTCCCTTGCTAGTCAAGCATGTTAACTGTGAGTTGTGCAATTGCACAGTCCTCTCCTGTGGAGCCAAAGCCTCTGGTTGAAGAGGGGCTTCACTCTTTTGTTGGCATTGGTCTCATGTTTTGCACAGAACTGTCTTCTTTGCACTAAGTGACAGAGCAATTTATGGTCACAGCCCTGTGTCTCTGTTAGTTAAAGGGAAGCTTAGCTGGTGACGTCCAGTTTTGGGCAGAAACTGTGAAAATGAAGTCTCTTATTTGGGGAATTAAAAGAGTACTTGGAAAATCTCAACTTGCTGTTAGTGTCCCTGTCACTAAAGTTCTTGCTCCCAATCTCTGTTTTTGTAGGTGAGGATCGCATTGATGTCCTGTCTGAAATCTGGGATCACTATTTTACAGAGACTCTTCCTACTCTCCAGGCAATATTCTACCCAGTCCAGGTAATTTTAATTACAGTTCAGTCAGGTGCAGCAGTGTAACTGCAATGCCTGCTAATAGCAAGCGGAAACTTCTCTGCCAGCAGCACTGTTTGGCCAGTGGCTGCATACATGTCAAAGCCTTTAAACTAAGTATGGGAGGAGGTCGAGTTTATCCAAGTATTAACTGAAAGAAGGACTGCTAAAATCTACTGGACAAGCATGGTGTTTTGGGCTGAATTTATTCCCAATTGTCTGCTCTCCGTGCTTAGCTAAGCTTGCACGCTGAAACTGTTGGACTTTACCTTGTCTAGACTGAAGCTGTGGGCTGTTTGTGTGTATAGTTCCTTCTTTTTTAAGTAGCTGGGACTATCAGTGCAGATGACAACACTGACAACTTGTCTTAGAGGTATAAATCTGAAGACTAGATCAGGAGAAAATGTGTTTAACTCACCATAATGACCTTTGAAGGGCTTATATCCCATTTGTGCCTTTGAGAAATCCTCAGCTGGGTTTTTTTAAGCTTTAATAAGGGGACACGTAAGTCTATAGGGTAGAGGATGAATGAACACTTCATGTAAGACCTTTTTATGCTGGGTATTTTGAAAGCTGAGTATCCCATCAGAAGGGTTGAGCTGTATTATTTTTTAGTGTAGTTTTAGTCAGGGTTTCCATATGAGCAGTCTGATTACCTCCCTAGCCTATTTTGAACTTTTTTGCCATCAGAGGAAAAGAAAAATATACCTCATGTGGAGAGTGACGTTCTTGGAAATGCTAGCCTCCTCCCCTTGACTTTTTCCTCTTCTGAAAGACATTATTTCCAGAGCCTTTTAAAATTATTTTTCCCTTATATTGTTTGAAAGGCAGCAGGTAAAGCTCAAAGCTTGCCCTTTTCCTCTAATCCTATTAAAGCTGGCATTTCCTAAAAGAGAAAGGACTTCTTTCCTAAAAGAGCAAAGACAGACACTAACCTTTCTGCTGTGCTTATTTTTGTTCTTTCCTTGCTGCAGATGCTTGAAGGTAGGTGTTTGACAGGTAAAACTGTGCAACTATAATACCCTCCCTTTCTCTCCTAGTACGACTAGCTCTCCATGAGGGAGTGACTTATTTAAGCAGGGGCTTGTCTGCACTGCAGCCACCTGTGTACCGTGGAAATAGTTGGGCTGACTGTGTGTCATACCCACTGATGCTAATAATTCTGCCACTTAGCAGAAAAATCTACTCCCCTGCTATTAAATGTCTCTGATGAGAAGTGGGACAAGTTACAGCACTGTGGGTACGGCTTTTGCAAGTAACTTGGTTACAGTGGTGAAAGTGTGACCATGGGATGTTGAGATTCTTTGAAAGCTTAACTTTTTTGCTGTATTTGTCTTGTCACAATATCTGAGTCACTCGAGATACATCATCAAAGCTGTAAAGTTTGGGAAGTGTATTGCCACTTACTGGATGAGGAACTGAAAGGTAAACAGACAAGATATTTAAAGCTTTGTAGCCCCCAAAATACTACACAAATACATGGATTAAGCTGCCTAAATACATCCAAGAATTTGACTTGGAGTAAACTGCTCTAGGCTACCACAGAGAGAGTTGCTGGTACAGCAAGAAGTAGAAATTGCTCTTATGCCAGGCCACTGTGCTAATAACAAGATTGTGCTTTTCCTAGAAATAGGGAACAGTGTGTAACCATTTATATGGTGTGTCAAAATGTGTGAGGAGAGCTCATCCAGTGAGTGTCTTCCATCAAGCTGCAGTTCTTTGTACGCTGCTCTGGGAGATGGGAAAATCAATGCGTTCTTGATTCCCCATCCTTTCCTGCAAATGTGAGCAGGATTATTTAGTTGTGCTCTTCTGTGGTCCCAGCAACTGCCCATTCAGAATGAAACTAATTCAACCACATGTGTGAGTGTATGTTACCAAAGGAGTAGCTCACACACCTCCCATCTTAGCTAAGTTTAACCCCAAGGCTCATAGCTGTTGCAGAAATATGACCTTTAAGCAGCCAAGTTGGTTAAATTGCTGTACAGAGGGGAACTATGTAAACAGGTCACTGGCTTTTGTATAGTTGCAGCTGTTGATGTGACTATTGGTGTGGAAAAAAGAATAGCAAATCTTGTTTTGCTTGGCACGGAAACATGTTTGCATTTTGAAATGGGGTATGAAGTTAATGGGACTAAACTGCATGATACAAATAAAAAGTTTGCAGCTGCTGAAATACAGTTCTGAGATAGGTACTGGTCTTTCCTACAAGTTTTTCCCTACACAGTGATGGTTTAAAACAGTAAACTGCTTTTATTGGGGCCAAGCTCCACTCCATACTATTGGTTTTAATTCATATTTACATATTGATAATGCTGTTAATTATGATGTGCAACCTGTTATGAATTAATGATTAACTGCTGTTAATTCCTTCCAGCTAAATATTTGCTATGTTGAATGTATTATGGAGATCATAAAATGATTCCCAAGCAGACCATGGGGCAGAGATTAACATACTGAGAAGAATAAGGCAAACTTTTTAGGCTGGAAAGTGCTGGGCAGGACTGGGAGGAAAATTTCTGCTGTTGAGTTGCAGTGGGGCAAGAGAAAGTCATGCAGACATTAAACATAGCAGAGGGAAAGGTGGTAACACCAGAATGCCAAATGGAGTTGGACTGTGTTTAAATATGCTGAGAAACATTATATCATCTGTAAGCCTCCTCACTTGTGTTGTTGATGTAAAATAGTATCTGGGAGGACATGGAATGCCTTGCAGAGGGTATAAAAGCTGTTACTTTTTAAAGTGATGTTTGGTTCAAGCAGTCTTGCTAGCTTTGCTCCAGCCTGAATCCTAAAATCTGCAATGAACTAACTTGTAGGTTTTTGTCCTATCAGCAAGGTCTAAAGTGCAGATGTTGAGGAAAAAGAGAGTACAATATAGATCAAAGGTAGATTTAGTTAAGAAATATCCTGTAATAACTTCATTCCCTACCAAACCTTCTTGGTTTCTCAGCTCCAAGTGCCAGAAGCACAAGCTACTTTTGTGAACAAATTGGATGGCAAGTGGGTTTTATGAATACATACACAGTCATTTGGTGAACTACAGGCCCATTTCTGGCTTCACTCCAAACCTAGTGGTTTTTTCTGAAATGAGGCCATGCCCATTTCAGAATTTGTGTGAGACTGAGAGGGAAGAAATTAAAGAGTATCATGAATCTTCAATGGGAATGACCGGGGGGTGTGGGCAGAAGAGACCCTCCTGTCTGTGTGCCCCTGTGTTGGTGTGATGCTCACACATCCCTTTATCTACACTTGGATTTTGCCTTCTTTGTTTCTTTAGGGTCAGGAGTTGACTATTCGTCAGATTGCTCTTCTTGGCTTCAGAGACTTGGTCTTGCTAAAAGTAAAGTTGGAAGAAATCCTTCCCCTGGTCCAGACAAAGCTTCCAGCTTCCATTGTCCAGATGCTGTTAATTCTGCAGGTGGGGAGCCTCTGCTCTTCTTCTTCTGACTCCATTTGGGTATTTTGACCTCATAGAAGTAATACAAACACTGGAGGGAGAGTGGGGAGTGCAGAGGGTGTGATGAAGGGAATGTGGTATGTGCTTATTTGGGAGCGGTCAGTGTTAAAACGAGAGCTCAATGTGGCTGCTCTGAGCTTTCCTGGAAACAGGTAAAGATGTTGCCTTCAAAGAGACAGGTTTTTTGGGGTTTTTTTGGCACCTCTCCTCCCCATCTAGGAACAGCCTCAGGACTCTATTTGTTCACACAAATTTTCATCTTCTAACTTGTCTGAATGCTTCTTTGTGCCCTATTTTCCTGATTTCTCAGCTTTGCAAGGACAGGGCAAGTCTCCATCACAGCAGATAAATAGAATTTGAATGAACTGTGGCTTCTGGCTGCTCCATACCAGCTACTTGGCTGGCTGGGATCCTGAGAAGGGCCCATTAGCGGAGAAATACCTTTTGGCAGCAGGCAAAAGGAGAGGCCATCTTTCAAAGGTCTCTCCCAAGAGATCCAGAGCGTCTGTGGTAACTATCTTCTTTATCCAGATCTCAACAGAATACTTTCCAAGTATGCCAAATGTAGCTGGTTTTGGTTTTTTGTTTATATTGCCCAACCTGACAGTCCTGAAAAATGCCATATTATGTGTTTGGGTTGACAGAATCCTAGAATGGTTTAGGTTGGAAGGGATCATAAAGATCATCGAGTTCCAACCTCTCTGCTGTGGGCAGGGACACCTTCCACTACACCAGGTTGCTCAGAGTCCCATCCAACCTTCCTCTGAACCACATGCAGGACCTTTTATTTGACTTTGTTTATTATTATCACGAGGTTTGCATAGGCCCAGCTCTCAAGCCTTTCAAAGTCCCTCTGGGTGGCATCCCTTCCCTCCAATGCACCGCACAGCCTGGTGGCTTTTATTTCTTCTCCAATATAATGAGTGTCTGAGAATGAAACTTTCTGAAGTGCGGAAACTGCAGAGTAGCTAAGCTGGTAGTTCTGTGTGAGTTCTTACTGTTCTGATGTTCTAGTGACCCAGACTGGAACAGCAGGTGATATTAATGTGCTACCTCAATTTCTCTGGAATATTTTTTTTAATACAAGAATCTTGAGAGCAAATAGGATCTCAAAGCAACACATTTGAGGAAAAAAGCTTATTGAGGTTTTGCAGGAAGTGTGAATGGTTTCTGAAATTACTGTTAAATTGGTTGGTGTTATCTGCCATCTTCACAGCTGTAAGCTGAACCACAGAGGGTGCTTTGCCTGCAGTCCTGCCTAGGAAAAGAGCTGTGCTTTGCCCAAGGCATGTTAAGGCTTTTCTACAAAGAGATGTGTTCTGGTAGGACTGCCCTGGTACAATTACGTTGCTGTAGTGCACTGTGCACATCCTCATGTGAGCACACCTTGTGCCTTCCTGTCACTTGCTTAGAAAAAAGAACTGTCTCCGCTCCATGTCCGTAGAGTGTGACTGTGACTTGAACAAGGAGATTGACCTGAAAGGCACCCAAACCTCCATCAGCTCCAAGAGCTTTACTGATACAATTGGGATATTCCAGTGCAGAGAGAATTGACAGACCCCAGGCTTTACTCAAAAACCTTTTAAGGGTAATTTTGACTTCTTGTGTTTGATTTTCAGAGTGTCCATGAGCCTACTGGCCCCACTGAGGGCTACCTGCAGCTGGAAGAACTGGTCAGGCAGGTGGTATCACCGTTCTTAGGTTTGTGTGAGGATCACAGCTCCTCTGGTAGCACCTGCTTGCTTGGTAAGATGTGCACATTGTACTGAATTACTTAATTACTATTATTGGGGTACACAGGTTAGGTAATGGGAGGCATTTCTGCTGGAAAAGGAAACAGTGCATGACTCTGTGAGAGACAGAAAACAAAGGCTAAAACACACTCGAGAAGGTCCTAATTAATGTTTCTGAATGTAGATTTTTGTGACAGGCTTTTTCTTTTCCATGACCTAGTCAGCTATTAGTATCCCATCACTGCACACACACTCAGTCGCACGCACGCACAAAATCTCCCCTCTCTCTGGACATGGACTGGATTTTAAAACCCCTGGGTCCATGCCTGTGTACTGCTCTCCCCACAGTGAGAAACTGTACCTGGTCCTTTGCTGCCTGCTCTCTGTCCCTGCTTGCTAGCCTGCTTCAGCTGCTGCATCAACTAGCCTTTGCAAACAGCAGAACTGTTGCATGTTAATTCTGAGGGATGACAGGGGTTTTGCATGAAGTCCTCCTTCCATCTAAGGGTTCTGTTTAAAAAAAACCCACCAAATTAAAATTCTGCATTTGAAGTATGAATAAACATGTCGAGGTGAGAGAACAGGCACTTCACTTAAGGAAGAGCATGCTTATTCTGGGAAACTTCTTTACACATGACCCAGGAGCTCTGCTTACACATGTGGCCAGCCAGAAGAGATTGGCTAGCTAATGGGCATAGTGTTACTGATTTGATAGTCAGGAGGATTTAAATAGAACAAGTGGAGAAAGCTCCAGTGTCCCTGTGTTTTTATAAGCTTTAGCCTTTGCTTCGATGCAAAATTGTAGCAAGCTGGAGACCCACAACTTGTCTTGTACTGCACTTCAGCAACATATGGGAAAAGATGGTCTTGTGGTAGAAGAATTTAGCAGTGCTCAGACAATCTGTGCCTGTAATAAACTCATGGCATTGCTTAGGAAAGCTGTGGCTCAGGATTTTTGTTCTTGTGGTTGCTGGGCAATCAGATATCTTCTATGCAAGTGAACGTGGTTGCACTGTTCAGCGTGGATTTGCACGTCTGATCCTGAGGCTCAGTCTAGACCAAAATCCCCTGTAAAAGTTGGACTTTGACAAATTTGATTGCTTTGCTGTTTATGGACATCTGCATGCTGCTGGGATGGTTTGAAAGGTAGCTACCTGACCTGTACTGAAGTTTCTAGCCATCCTGGATTTCTGCCAGCTGAACAAGGCATTTGTGCCATTAAAAAAAAACCCACACACAAACTGGCCTTGTAAAGTTTATATGCCTTAAAATAATTGAATTTACTTTGACTTTAGCTGTCATTTATTTGTGTGTATTTCCAAAGTGCCCTTTTGCCCCTGCTCCACCCTGTGCTGAGCATGAGGAGAGAAGGAACTTGTGTTTGCAGTACAAGACATGGACTGCAAAACAGCACTTTTCTGCAAATAATCATGGTATTTTCAAAGGGCTGCTGTGGAGGTGGCTTCTTTTCCTTAACTTTTGCTTGTAATCAAACTTCTTTCTCTTCCTCTCTCCCTCTTCCATTCACCTTTTTGCTTTCTCAGAGCCAGTTTCTTCTCTTTCTGGGCAGCCTATACTGATGATGAAGCTCAGCAGATTCCCCATAGTAGCTTTTGGGAAGTGCACTGTTGGGCTTTGGGTGTGCTTGCATTCTGCACAGCTGCTCTGGAGGCCAGACTGCCCTCTGGAATGGAGCCTTCAGGGTAAACGAGTGTTGAGAAATGTGACTGAAGCTGTCTGATCCCAGCTGTGAGTACACATAAGGCTTCAGCCTGTAAGGCTGCTGTATCTTAAATTGATTTTAGGTAAGAGAGGTGAGAAAGGGACAGGACTGCTCACAGAGGGGACTGCATATGGCAGCATTCCCACCTGCTCTTCTGTTAGCACCCTTCTTGCTTTGCCTGTGTAAATTAGCCATAACCTGCATGGGAAGGATGGAGTATGCCAAAGGGATCCAGCTGGCTAAGAAACAGGGTTTATATTGGGGATAGGAGAGAAGATAAAACATCCACACATCGCTGCTGATCTGAGGTTGCTTGCAAAAAAATGCCAGAAAAACTCCTCCCAGTTTATATTCCTGGTCATAAGGCACCAAAATAGAAATAAAATTTGTAGTTAAACTATGTATGACAACTCCCTTAAGAGACTGTCTTTTGTGGCCAAGAAAGTAAAGGGAGAAAAGTAGAGCAATAAATACATATTCAGTGTTTAGCCTAATTTCACCTAATTTATTTTCTGAAGAGTCAGATTCCACTGCCCTTTAACACTACAGTTTGTTGCAGCTTGAGCTGCAGATAAAACCTAAAGAGTATATTTGCTGTAACCACCCTCAAAAAATGATATTTGCATACTCTTAAGCATGAAGTGAGCCATTTTGAATTGATGTATTACTGGCAGTAGCAGGGTGAAGCGCTGGCTGCTCACCTCCCTGTGACAATATAGAGTTTTGTTTTCTGCTTTTCTTCCTGGTATGAGCTTCTAAAACTCTTTACAACCTTCAGTGATGAGAACTTTGCTTTGCATTTTGTTACTCTCTTATGCTCTACAGTCTTGGTTGGAAGCCTTTTATATGGTTTAAAGGCTTCTGACTTTATGAAATAAGACCCTGCACGTCAGTGAAGTTTATGAGAAACAAGGAGACACATAGGGAATATGGCTCAGTCAGCTGCTGTGGGGACAGACCCACAGGAGGTGTCCCTCACTGCAGGGGGACAGTAACAGTGTGTGACCCAACCTGCTGGGGGGGATTGCAGTGAGCCAAGGCACAAACTCCAACCACTGCCTTCCTTTGAGCTTTCAGAACTGAAATGTGCTTCATGATACTGGGCTGGGGGCTGTGCCTTGGGTCTGTGCTTCAGAGCAATCTGTGCTTCCCCAGCAAGGGCATTTTTCACCCCTGATGGTTTTGCTGAGCAGATTGTACAGCCCACACCTGTCCATTCTGTGTCACTGCCTTTCCCCTTCGGCACAAGCACTGCCTTTCCCTCATTCCCCTTTTCCCCAGGCTGTTGTGGACTATTCCTGTGCACTATTAGCTGTTTTCTCTGTCCAGCCTCCAAACCAGACATGTTGCAAAGTGGATGAAATGTTCTTTTTCTGGCATGATCTTTAAAAAATACAGTGGGATAATGCCAACAGACTGGCCTTTTCGTAGGTGGGTGAAGAGACAGCACAATGTAAGTGTCAGGAGTTCCACATTGACAACAGTTGATGGCACTTCTGAGAGAAATTTTTCAGAGAAAGGGAAGGCAATTCAAGTCCTCGATGAATTTTTTTTTTTTAGAGACTTGTGCCACTTCAGTGTCACTCATTTTTGTGAACCTGAATGTGAGAGTAACCTACTCAGTCTTCACTCCTTGGTATAAGAGAAGAGCACCAGGATACAAGAGAGTCCCTTGGCTACATTTTGGTGACTTTTTGGCTCACGTCTCTTGCAGGCAGCAGCACTGTTGCCTTAGAGCAGGATGGGAGGTCTCTCCTCACTTGGGCAGGGGCAGATCTCCTTTCCCAACCTCCAGCAGTATGAACTAGTGAGCTCCTGACTGTTTTCCAGTGGTAACGAGGTGGTGTACTGAATTCTCTCAGTTCCCCCAGGCCAGCCTAGCAGTGTAAGCAATGCTTTGTTTGTGTGCTGCTGAGCATTCCTGCTCCTTTTTCTCTTCCAGAGAGACGATACTCCAGATCCCGTCCCAAGGCCCTGACCCCCCTGACAGAGCAGGAGGGCGAGGCTTACCTGGAGAAATGTGGAAGCATCCGTCGCCACACTGTTGCCAACGCTCACTCGGACATCCAGCTGCTGGCCATGGCCTCCATGATGCACACGGGAATGGTCATTGAGGAGCCGGACACTGCTGACAAATGCCTCCTGCTGCAGCCCAGCTGCTTCAGCCACAGGCAGTGCTCCAGCGAGCCCAGCATTGCCGACGGCCCCGAGGGAGTTGTGGCAGCAGCCAGCAGGCAGGACCCTGCCGAGCTCAACTGCACCTCTGTCAGCTAGGAGGAGTCTGGCTGGGCGGTGGAGAACTGTGTGCACTAAGCTGGACAAAGTGATCTGTCATCCCTGCGGGGGAGAAAAGAGGAAAAATAGGAAATTTTTCCATAGAAAATAGGAAATATTCTGGAGAAAAATTTTCTATAGAATATTTTTCTATAGAAAATAGAAAAATAGGACTTTTGCTCATGCCATTGAAATGGCCTCGAGGGTTCTTATGGATGAGAATGCTCTCTAGATACGTTCTTTTACCAGTCTGGGATCATTGATGGAGATACCAGGCTGCTCCCAAATGACCACTGAGGGCTGCAAAGGTTTTGCTGTTGAACAGCACAGTCTGCCTTCTGTAAGCTTTCTCCCTCTCCCAGTATAAACCTTCTGGCATCAGGTTTCCTTCTTTTTCTTTGGTATGATACAAATTGGGTTCTTTCTGCTTTTCTCCGTCTTTTCTAGATGTGCTTTTTCTTTGCTCTTTGTCCCTGCAGTGGAGACCTTTGTGCTCAATGCTGTTTGCTTCTGGTGCTAGCGTGGTGAATGCTGAGCACTGCATTTCTCTTTTAAAGTTGAACTCAGGGATGAAACCATTTGCATCCTGCAGAAAGATCTGCTGAGGTGGCTTGTGAGAGAAGGAGATCCTTCACTTTGCTTCCCATGGGCATGGATGAAAAGTCCAAATCAGAATAAATCAGACTTACTTTTTTCCCAGACCTGAAGAGGAGATATGTGGAGTCTGAGCTGAGTACTTCATCTGTACTTTATTTGGTTCCAGTCATATCTTGGGGGTTCTGGTATAAATTGGGTGCAAAGGATGGCTGGGGTGTGTAAATTGGGTGCAAAATATAATACTGAGCACCCTGGCAGTTGGCATCAATTTGCTCTCAAAATTTCGGTGCCGATAGGGCTACGATGAAAGAGAAAATCAAATGGGAAGGAGGTGCTGCACTTTTGTGTGGGAGATGTAAAGGTGCTTCTCAGCACCGGGCCATGGTGACTCCAAACCAGGAGGTGGTCATCAGGATTTCATTCTGGACCTATCCTGGTACTTTTACCACTTGCAGATTTCGTGAGGCTGAAGATAATCTGTGGGGTGTGGGAAGGAGTCCTGTCTCAGTGTATTCATGAAGTGCTCCTGACCTCCAGTGGTATCTGACTCAGTGCAGTATTGCTTTTAAGATGAAGTGAGGGCTCTTTGCGATCTTTGGTTTTGTTTTTATTGTGAAGATGAGGAGTGGGTCCAGTTTGCAGGTGTCTGTGTCAGGCACTGCAGCCTGCAGTGTCTGCTTTGTAGCATCACTTGGTACTCCAATGCTGCTTCTGTGGGAACAGATCCCATCTGTGTGAGCTGTCCCCTGGGATACTCTGCTGATGTCTTGCTAAGCAGATTTGCAAGTGTGATTATAGGTTTGGAGGTGAACTGAAATGCTGCCTTAAATGTCAAATCCCATTAAAAATGTAGACAACTACCACTTGAATCTACTCCTAGTGGTACTGACTGTAAATAAATATGTCTTGACAAGGAAACAGAAGGTTAGGATGAGCCTTCGGGATGTTTTTCTGTGTGCTGTGACATTAACTGCAGAATTTGCCCTGCTTCTGTTGGGCACTAAACATCTGCTCCACTGGTGGTACTGAAAGTACAGCTGTGGCCTGCCAGGATTTGGCCTCAGTAGCACGTGCAGCAACAGGAAAGCAGATTATTATTTGGCAACAAAGCATCAGAAATACCAGCTATGAGCACAAGCCATGCTGCCTTGATAAATGAGAGCATTGCTTTGTCTACTATGGTTTGCAAATCTTGAAAGAGGTGCTTGGAAGAGCCTCCTTTTCCCTGCTGTCACCTGAACTCTTGGCCTTTTGGGAAAGGCCGACTGTTTATATCACCAGCTGTGCTTTGCATGCTGAGGAACAGAGATCCAGTTCGTTGGCTGTCTCTTCCTCCTCAGAGCAGTCCAGCAGAGGCCAGGAAGATGTGCCCTTAAGCAGCGTTTCCTACAGATGGATTATAGGATAAATTGCTCTCCTGTCCATAAATTGGACTGGCCAGGCCAGCTTACTGTCATCTGCCCCAGGGCAGCCATGGATTGTGGTGGAGCTGCAGAACCTCTGTGGTGGCAGCCAAGCCATGCTGGTCTCACCTTGGCACAGTCCCTCCAGCGTGGGCAGATGATGGTGTCCTGCTCACAGTTAATTTCTTTGGCCCCTTGCTGCAATTTAAAGCCTTCTCTTTGTCACACTGAGATGTGTGGGCAGGTGGTCATTGCAGCATTTCAGTTCACTTCTATGAATGCTTTTCTTCTTTCTGTTTCTCCTGTAACTCGTTTGCCTTCTGTAAATACCCAAACCATTTCGATTAGAGAGCAGCACCCTCTTTTATGGTGAAAACTAGAATGATTTATTTATTTCCTGACATACTCTTGGATCATCTCTAGGGCTAATAGGAGTTAGTCCTGGTTTTAACTTGAATTTCTTTTGTTTTACACATATGTATGATTTTAATTATTTTGGTTTTGTATCTGTTACTTTGCAAAAATTTGCACCAAGCCCTCTGAATCGTGCACTTCCCCCACTGTTTTGTTTTTAGGGAGAATAAAGCTGGTGGCTTTACTTTGTAAAGTGAAGTAAACACAACTTGTTCTGTAAACCGCACCGAGTGTGTGGTCATGACCACCACATTTACAGCCACATGAGATTGTTCAAGCCCTCTGCAAGTGCATTTCTTTTACAGGCTGGGTGAGCCTGAAGGTGGCTGGAAAGCTGTGCCATGGTAGCAGTGTGAGGCTGGCCTGGAAGGGCCCTGGGAGCAGCTCTGAGGGGCAGTGCTGAGTGGCTGCTCTCCTCTGAGGAAGCAGAGACTGTGTCCCTGTGCTGGAGATGCAGCATGAGACACGCTTGCATTTGGCACACAGGGGTCTGGTTTGGGTTGCACTGAGTTGCTCACCGTGTCACACAGCTGTGACAGGGCCACAGGGGGGTTCAGCTCTACCCTAGTGGTCACCAACTTGAGAAAACCTCCTGGAAGAGCTGTCAGAATGGCAAGAAGGAATTTCTCTCACACCTCCTAAAGTTACCTTCCATAATGGCTTAGACTGAGTCCATTCTCATCACACCGAATCTGTCTTCTCTTTTTACCATGTCTCCTTCTTAAGGTAAGTGATTTATTCTGTGTCCATGCAGTTCTGTCATATACTTGTGGAGGGGCCTTAGCAGAAAGCTATTCTTAGTACCACTGGCCTTTTTCCTGATATTCCTCATAGCCAAGCACATTTTTATTGCCAGAAAGCAGAGCTGCTTCTGGCCCTAGTCTGGTGGGCAGCAACTTGGTTTATTCTATTTTTTTTTTTTTTTCAGTCAGAAGACTTGCAGTAGATCTTGCTGCTGGCACTGATGGCAGCAGGGTGAACACCGCAGGGTTTGGATTGCCCTTTCTTTTTAGGTCCAAATGGCAGTGGGTTCACCTAGAAGGAATGGCCTTTTGGCGCTTGCCACTGAGTCAGCAGATGGAAAGTATTTGGCTCTTAGAGGCAGCCTATGTGTCCCAGAGAGGAGAAACTGCAGGTCTAGTGAGAGACAAATTGTAGTATTTATGGTGTACTGACTTATGTGAACTCCTTAATTCTGCTGTAGACTCAGAGTAGCAAACTTCCCTAACTGGATTCCCTGTTCCTTCCCATCCTGGCTCCTTCCCCGTGCCAGCAGCAGGACTCCGGGGCCTGGCAGAGTGCACCTCCCTCTCCCTGAAGGAAAGGTGTGCATCAGACAAAGCTGCCAAGTGGGTGTCTCAGCTCCTGAAAGAGGCCAGGCTGGCTGTGCTCCCTGGCTGCCCCTTCCCCACTTGGGACAGGCCTGCACAGAGCCAGCACCGCTTCCCACTCAGGAAAGCAGGTGAGAAAGTGAGACCCACCCTGGTAAGGATTCCCAGCAGTGCCCAGGGGGTTTCCCCGGGGTGTGTGAGCTAGAAATTCAGCCCACAGTCAACATTCTCTGTAGGAAAGTCATGGGCAAGTTTTCCTGTTAGTTAAAAGTCTGAAAAGCAGGGAATTTGGTATTTCCCTGAGCAAAGAGGAGGTAATTAGTCATCCTATTCATATTGCAAATACGGAAGGTGGATCTGGCAGGACAACAGTCGGTTAAATGGGATATTCTTGCTTGTCCACACATTTGGAGAGTGCTTTCTCTTCCCCTTGCTATCCCAACAGCTCCAGGTAAGGGCACCAAGTGCTGAGCTACATAAACAAAAGCTTTAAAACAGAGGTAGCAGCTTTTAAAGCAACTTAGCAGCAAAGGTACAGCTTAATCTCATTAATATGGTGCTCAAAATTGCATGCTGTAAAATAGCTGCCACTTGCCACCCGAGAATTGGCTGCCCTTTGTTCATTACTTACATCTGAAGATACCCTTGTAGTTATATCCAACCATTATTTCCACCTGGGAGAGCAAGTGCTGGGTAATTGCTGTGCCAGTTTACATCTCTCCTGTGTGTAAATTCATCCCTTCCAGGGGGCTAATCCTGCCCCAAGCGCTTCTTCAGGTCTTGTGGAAGTTGTCCTAAGTGCACAAGGAGTGGTAGCTCAGATGCTTGAGTAGTTTTGAGTGCATTTCTCCAAGTGATGAAGTGGCAGCTCCAATGCATAAGTAAGTGAACTGAAAATTGTCATTATTTATCGAGAGTTGCATGCTGCACATGGCCAACACACTCTTGGGGCCACAAATCTGGGCTCGCATGTAGGAGACTCGCCTGTATGGGAGAGGGCAGTGAAGAAGAGATATATGCAGGTAAGGAAATAGCTGACTAGATTAATCTTCACCCAAATAATTGGTGTAACAAAAGGTAGAAGCTTAATTATAGTTTGATCACCAGACTGCAATGAGCAAAAGGAAAGTAAACTCCTTTAACAACAAGACAGTGGCTTGAAGGGTCTACCTACCTTAAACTCCTGCCATAGCACAGAGCAGATTTTCAGTAGCTGTGAATTGCAAGAGTATTCAGGGAGTTGCTGTTTGAAGTGTCTCTCATTTGGCTTCAAAGCTAATTCCCACTTATGCCAAGAGCTAGTTCGTAATTCTTGTGGCATAATTATTATAGACTGTGCAGTAACTGGAAAATAGATTGGAGTCAGAGAAGCATCCTTTCTGACCTTGAAATTTATGAGGTTGGCTGCATTCGCTCACACACAGGAGTTTTCTGTGGTTGCTAAAATAATTGAAGTTATTTTAAAATTTAAAAAACAATCTGGAAGAGTGAGTTCTGTCAGAATAGTTTGGGCTTCTCAAAGAGCAGACAGACCAGTTACAAGACGCTCAGGGTTCAAGTCAGTACTGCGACAGGACTACCTAGAAAGGGACAGAATTTATTTATATTAAATGTCAGTAAGAAACCACAGACTCTGTGCCATAAATCACCTGCCCTGCAGGCCTCGGAGACTGATTTACACCTGTCACTGGTAAGCCATCCCTCTTTTCCACTGTGGGTTTTTAGTCCACTTCACACTAAACGCTTTTTGACTAGCATATCAATGGTTCTTGGAGTAGAAACTTGTTCACCCTTGTCCCCTATATATCTGTCTCATGGCTTCACTATGACAAGTGCAAAAACCCATCTTTCTTCAGGCATGTCTCAGGCCAATGGATTGTGTGTTTGCTGTGTGGCTGGATAGAAGAGATGAGAGGGTGGGAGAGGCTGTTCGGCAGGAGGGAACTGACAGTATATGTGAAAAGTGCCTCTTAAGTGGTATATGCTCTACATCTACAAAAAACACCTTGCTCTAATAATACTTTTTTTTTTTTTTTTTTTTCAGTGGGATTGGGAGAGGAGTTCTGATGTGCATTTTGGGGCTTTGAATCTCAGAGATTCAGAACCACTGTCCATTACAA
Organism: Vireo altiloquus; assembly: GCA_013396875.1. Lineage (NCBI taxonomy): Eukaryota > Metazoa > Chordata > Aves > Passeriformes > Vireonidae > Vireo > Vireo altiloquus. The sequence continues at coordinate 359,790 of VZRF01009557.1, read as the reverse complement.
GTTTGAGTGAGTGCGAGTGCAGAGGATTTCTTGTGATTTTCCCCCATCCTGTTGTTTTTTCGGAAGACAGTGGTGGATAGTGATTATGTGCTGAGCATCACTGCATTTGGTAGTGCACATGGAGCTCCTCTGGGCTCCTCCATTCAGCCTGTTGCTGAATGTCATCAGTCTCTCTTCTGGCTCTTAAATGTTAGACATCTCTCTTCCCTGAAAGCCCTGTGGCAGACTGGAGACATGCTGCCCCTAGTCCTGGTTAAATTCAGTGGCTCTTCCTCAACAGCACTATGTTAAGGAACCTCTCCTGTCTGAGTATCCAGGATCTGCTCTGGCAGTCCCACTCCCACCTCCTGAGCCATGGGATACCCAGGCCTGAGCTGGTAAGGAAACGCTGTCTGACTGTGTGAGTGTGGGGTGTGCAGGGAGCCAAGAGGGGCACCCATGGGGTCCCTGGAGCCACCCACTGTGGAGGGGCCTTGGTCCCAGCATGGAAAGTCTGGAGTGGTGGGAATGTGACTGACAGAGTGACTCCTGGATGATCAGACAGGAAAAGTTTCCTTAGCAACTTCAGGTAAAAGTAGTTGCCATCATCTAGTCATACCCCTGTCAAAGAGTGTCCTGTGGTCTTTAAAAAGTCCTGCTCTTTGAAATCAAAGTAAATGCTGCAGTAAATGAGAGCATTTGCCACGAGCCTCCTCCTACCTTATTGAAATGTATGAGCTGGTGTGAGCAAAACACCCACGCTTGTCAGGCAAAGAAAAAAAAAGCCCATTTTCAAAAGCTTATTTCTTTGGCTTTACCCAATGCTTAATCTAATCCTCTATTTTAATCTGCATCAACATAGCCGTCCTCCTATGCCTGGCGTTTACAGTGTGGAGAGGAAATTGTTCGGGATCTGGACCTCTCTCATCTTTTTTCTTTTGTTCCTGAGTAATTGTCGTGGTTGGCTGATTGACTCTCAGAGCCGGTGATGCCTTCAGAGGGCAGCAGCAGCCTCTCTCCACCCCTCCTCTGGCTTGGCAGTGCTTACAAAGACTCAGCTCTGTAAGAAAGAGTGAGAATCTGTTCAGCAGCAGAGTGCTGTTTGTAGGGGCTGTGGAGAGACCAGCGGAGCAGAACTAGGCCTTTGAGGGAGTGTTCTGCAGATGCATTCTTCCTACACTGCTTCTTTGGGGTTGCCTTTACTGGGGGAGTCTCCAATGGGCTTTTGAGAGTGTTAGAGGAAAGCAAACTTGTCTCTGTCTCTTTCCCTGCGAGCCTGCCCTCCCTTCCCCTGGCTGTGCGTGGGCACAGTGGCACCCCTCTGCTCCACACCCGCTGTGTGCCCTGTGGGACCTCTGGCTCAGGCTGTACCTGGTGTTACTGCAGGAACTGTGGGCTTGGGAGGAGGAGGAGAGCAGAACCTGTGGGCTGCTTTCAGACCCTTCTTGAAGTGAGGCGTCCAAAACTGAACACGGGATTAGAGATGCAGCTCAAAGGAACTATGAGGAAATACAATTCCATGGGAGAAAGGCTTACTTTACCCTTTCTGATTTTGGTAAGGAGGCACTGTGACAGTGGTGGATGCACAGTTCTGGCTCAAAAACCTGGGGACAGTGGGACTGGTCTGGGGCTATTTTCATTAGAGTTTATTCTTCTCATCTTTATATAGATACACAGTGTATTGAACATGATCTATTTATAGTATACATTACATTTTTATTTATTTAATACAGTACATCAATATTGTACTACATTTAATAATTTAAAACATGTCTTTTTAGGTATATAATATACTTTTTAATTTTTGTATTAAGTTTTTTATCTTTATAATTACTTTACTTATCTGAGACTATTACAACTGGACTGAGAATATATAGAAATCAGAAACAGGCAGAGGTTAAAATATGGCTCCTTTGCATTCACACCCTGGTTTCCACTGCTGTCTGAAAGCAGTGTACAAGGAACCAAAAAATCCACTGTGGCTGTTCATCACTGTCCTGGATGTTTGGTGGTCTGACCTTCCTTTTCCCAACAGTATTGTACTTTGGGACCAATCCAGACTTGCCTTTCAGGATCATTTCTACCCATATTATTACCCTTCCATTCCCAAAGGAGTCAAAAGCATGCACCATACAGATCACCGAGGTGCATTTAAAATATTCAGTCCCTGCATTTTATCTAGAAGAATGAGCACAGGCACATGCGGGTATAAAGGACTTCTGCATGAAGAAACTCAAGCTCAGGGAGTTGTTTCTAGGAGGTGAATCACACTGGAGGCACTTGCTTAGGCAAGTCTGAACTCCACACTGTGAAGTTTATCACACCTGGGTGTGATACTGAAACTAGGAACACTTGTATGTGTCACTTTTCCCTGGCAGTACCTTCGCTCCTTAACACCCTGTTGGCAAGGCCAAGGTCATACCTGGCTGAAACGATTCCTTTGTTAAAGGCAGCAATAGAAACAAAGTTAAATCTTGGGGAGAAACAAGGCCATGCATGCAGAAACACCAGAATGGAAATACAAGTACTAACTCAAGCATCTTGCTGTAGGACTAAACAGGCCAAACTCCTGAACTTCACACCTTCACCTGACACCTGCTGTGCGAGCACGCAGTGAGAGGAGCAGCTGCTGCTGAAGACAGAATGAAAACCAGCAAGTTACTAATGCTGGTCTGTAGCAGGAGTCAGGACTCTGCACATCAGGTGTGTTGTTGCCTTTTTCTTCTTTTTTTTTTTTTTCTCTCCAGTGTGTCAATTATCAGCTGAGTTTCATGGAAATCAGGTTCTGTCTGGGAGGGCTAAAAAACTGAAATCCCACATTTTCAGACATTTTATCACAGGGCTTTTAGCAAGCTATCACTCCTGCTTCTAATCAGCTGAGAGAATGGAGGAGGTTTGTTTTTTTTCAAAATTGTCTAAAACACTGCACTGTTTATGCCCTGTTCCCTTTGCTGTTGAGTGGGATAAGTCTCTGGAAAGACTGGCACTAGAAAACACAGCTTATACATCTGTTCTGCCCCAGGCCATCCCCTGTCAGGTCCAACCTGCTGGTACCTCAGTGAGAAACTCTCAGCTGGGATCTTCAGGACCATGGGTAGACCAGGACTTTTCCCCTGCTTCATCAGCAGGTGACTGGCTGCAATAACCATCCCCAGCAGCATGGCAGAGCAGCCAGCTCCAGGAGGCAACAAAGCGCTGACTGGAACAAAGGAACAGCATGAAATCACTAAACTCTGGAACACTCAGGCTGCATGGCCTCAGAGATCAGTCAGAGCCCAAACCAAAAGGAAAAGGCGGCTATTGCCTGAGGCTGGGACTGCAGCTAATGAGGAAATTATTTTCCTGTTGCACAGTTGCCTCCTCACACAGTTTCATGAATTTTCCTATTCCATTGGAGAGGAAAACCCCCAGCCAAATGAGCCTTCCAGAGCTGTGAAATGCAAGTGGTTGTTTCAGTGGAGCAAAGAGGTTCAAAGAACATGATCACCAGAAGACCAGGCAGTGAAGCAGGGCCCCAGCATTTGAGCAGAAAGATTATCTTCACAATGCTGTAGCTCAGTCTTTATCTGCTCTGCATTCAGCATCCACTAGCAAAGTAAATTTTTTTTTACAATTTTTTTGAAAGAGAAAATTGCTGTCATCTAGAGGGGTTGAGAACTAGTGACAACAGTTCCACTTGGGATAAAACATGAGTGAAGAGTAACTCAGGATATGATCACTACTACAGAATCTATCTGCTTCCATGCAGACAAGAGGAAATAAAAAAACCAGAGGACAGGAGAAACAAGGACAGTTCTGGCTGGGGGTTGGCTTTTTTTATTGCTGTTGCAAACTGGAAAGTACTGCAGAACTAGCATAAACTCTTCACCCATTCTGAGCTCTGACAAGCTTAAAGTAGCTTAAAATAACGTAAGCACATATCTGCCTATGTGTTTAGAGACATGTATATTTATCAAAGTTGTTAAATTTAATTGTAAAAAGCTTAAAACCAGTAAAGGAAAAAGACCTGAAGGCTACAGCTCCTGACATTTGGCACTTCAAGATCACTAAGACTGTCAGGTCCTGTCAGGGTGGTGATGGCACAAGGGTCAACTCAGTCCAGTGTGGTCAAGCTGCCCCTTCCAGAAGGAGTGGGCAAAAGCTCAGTGGTGACAAATGATGAGGGTGAGACTAGTGCCAGTGAAGTGTTTCCTTTGGTAATTTTTTTTGCTTGCATAAAATTTTCCGATTTGAGTGGTATGAGGTTTTTTGGGTTTTTTAATCCAAGATGAGTAACAGGCAGAATTCATCAGCCCTCTTACTCATTTCATCCAGACAGGCCTAGATTTCCTCCTCACCATTTTTGGTCCATTAACCTTCCCTTGTATTGCCTTGTATTTGGTGCATATGCCAATACCACACTCAACCCTTCTGGGGCTAATTCAGGAAGTTTTGTTGACTTCCGTAAATGCTGTCTTGGAACAGGTTAAATAGTCACAGCTTCTAAATGACAGCACAGAAGAGCTGAAGTCTAGCACTGAGTACCCCCAGCACAGTGTAGTAAGGAATGGCACAGGGACTTTCTCTTTTCAGGTGAACAGCTGGAGTGGTGGGCTTGTGCTTTTTGGGGATGAGGAAGGCAGCAAAGCACCTGTTTTGGCACTAGTGAGGGATTTTAGCTAAAACAAACATATTCTTCTTGTGAAGTCACAGCAATGAACTGGTATTTGTCCAGGAAAATATCCAGTCAGAATATCCTGGTCCATATCTAGTTTAGCCATTTTTTTTCAGAAATGTACAGGTAAATGTACATTTGTATTTACATGGGTGTGAACATGGTCTTATACTGCTGCTCTTCTGCTTCTGCACATGGACTTTCCATTCCTGGGGAAGCTGCAAATGCTGGGTTTTCCTGCTTAAAAAAAGGTCATTATTACTCCATCTCATCAAAAGAAGATTTTAGTGCACTTAAAATATGGACCATTAGAAATGGATTAACAAAACGGGTAACTAACGTCTGAGCAGGCCTTCCTATCCATTACTCATGGACGCTATTAGGACCAACCTGGATGAAAGACAAAGTCATAATTAACTTGACATTAACTGCACTGTACTGCAATACCACTAAATTTACTCAGAATAATCTTAAGGTTTTGAATATCCCTTCCTGCAGATGCTATTAAAAACCAGACCCAGGCTGAGATAAATGAGAGACTGCAATAAAGGCTGCACTTCTCTCACTGACAGAGGAACACCCTCTGGTTTCTGAACTGAGTATCCTGCAACAAAGCTTCAGCCCATAGTAGCTTTTGTGACAAATAAAACAAGCAAGCAGATGTGGCCAGAGAAGTGACAGTGTGCAGTTTTTTTGAGAGTTACATCTTAAGTTATGAGAACCCTTAGTTTATTACCTATTACATGAGCTGTATCTTCTAGTAATGAATAAAACTATCAATACCATTTATAAAGGCCAGAAGGTTTTTATCTTGAAATATATTCTTTGCCTTCTTGGTGCTCTATGATACCAGCCACCTCTGAAACACACGAAACAGAGAAACTACCACAGCAGTCCTGTATCAGGTAATATTTTTGAATAGCCTTCCATATGAATAAGGATGCAACAGGCAGTGCACAGTTTAATTAGTTTATTTTTTAAAGTTCTGTCAGAAATATAGCTGTGCATTAATTACAAAATATATTAAACTATCAATCAATACATCCAAGGGAACAGGAGTACTTTCATTTTGTTCAAATGCAAACCAATACAAACCTTTAACATTGACACAGAGTAATCTTTTGCATCCATCATCAATGTATTTGGTCTGCTGTCATCTCTAAATAAGAATAGAAAGGTCATCCTCATTTCATTTCATTAGCAAGTTTAATCCCTTGACAGCAAACATAACCAGACATATCATGAGACCACTTAAAGAACATCTCTATACATTTCACATTATCTGAGCTCCCACATATACATTACATACCAACATTTTTAGGAAAATAATTTTCCCTGCCCTGCAGGGGAAGACATTCAGAGGCAAAAAGATAACATGTTTATAATATATTATAATTGCAAAATTTGTGCCATAGCAGCTTTGCAAATACACAGACTAAGAGTCAGTGACTTAAAACATGTTAAAGACAACAGAGATTTGGAAGATAAAAGAAGTTAAGCCACTTTCTAAACCACCTTGAGATCTAGCAATGCTGCAAAGCATTAAGTTACAGAACTAAACCCCATTGCTGAACAAGTTGCACGGGACATGGGTTAAATCCCCATATTTCTTTGTATTTGTTTTAGAGACAACTCTCAATGCTGCAGACCTTTCTCCTTCCATCTAAGTAGTTCTAGCAATTATGCCTCAATCCACCATGGTAAAACAAGTTCTAAAAAGAAGAGATTTGGAGAAAGGGGAAAATGGAACAAGTACATGAATAAATATTTCGTTAACATTTATACTCTTTTCACGACCGTAAGATTTAACTGATACTTAGCAAATTAGCTCTGGCAGTCTCTCATGTAATACTCTGACATTACAGTAATTTGACACCACTCAGCGTTCTAGTTGGTAATATAAAAATACAAAACCAGTAGAATAGCAGCAGCGAATAAAGCATCCATATTACTATGGCCAATACAGCATGATACATGCAGTAGCCTTCTATTCCCTATTGTCTTGTATTATTGTACAATTTTAACCTGAATCATTTAAACCCTGCCACCAAAGGGAGTCTCCTCAGAGGCAGAAGTACATCAGATCTAGCAGATAAGGCTCAAAGCAAAAATTCCACTCAGAATACAAATCTTCAAAAGAGAATCAAGTGTTAATGCATTTAGTGCGTCTTAGGTATAAATGATATGAACAGAGAATAAGGACATTTTTCTTATTGCTGGGGTTGAGAAAGGACCTAGAGCAGAAAGAAGCTCTCAAACAACAAGTGTTTCTTCTCACTGCTTCCCCCTCCTGCCCTCGAAAAACAAGAAGGGGAACAAAAGAGAATGGCAGTTTTTAAGCATCCTGAAAAAACATGGATAGGTAACATAGCCTGAAAATGGAGAACTTGTGTACAGTGCCTTCTGTGTAGAGTGGCTCTGTGCACTGCCACCAACACTGACAGCTCTTGGGTAAGAATGGCTGAATGAACTACTGGGAGTGCTCCAACTGAAGACACTCCAGAACAATGCAGGTGATAGGATGAGGCTATTCATTGTGAAATCTACTTTGGTTATAAAGCTGAGATTTTTCCATATTTTGAGTAATAGATGCTCACCTGTCCCCCTAATGACAGAGAATACACTAAAGTCACCAGCAACTAACTGCATTTACCATTGGCCAGAAGTTCATGTTTCAGTAGCGACAATACTCCATTGACCACAATCCCTCTTCCGTCTAATAGGTTCTACTTGCAGAAGAAATTTTACACATCTGGATACGATGAACAAAGTGGTAGGTTGGGTCCTGGAACTTCTACCTCTCACACAGGCAGGCAGAGTATCCTCCCAAACCACTGAAGTATAGTGGTCTTTCTTTATACCTGTATATATTAAGCAATGTGCCTTTTCCCCACTGGTATTTCTTTGATGAGGCCACATGGTTGGAATACTCTTCACTATTTCTTAAGCTGCAGTGTCTCAAGTCTTTAGGTTGTTTCACTAGCTTGGATAAATAATATACACAAGCTCATGCATTACTTAGTTCTTTCTTCAGTATGGGAACGTGTACTTAGGCTATAGGGTGAACAAAATGTTTTTCTTCCCTCGTTTTAAAGACAGGATTCAGAACTCTATCAGCACCATGATAAATTAAAATTTTTAGCACCAGTGAACTTGAACTATTCAGCTTTGATTGGTCAAAACTAACATTTACATGGCATACAATCAGTCAGTACAGAAAACAATAATATACACAGCATTAGGAACCTCATGAATCCTTGACACAGGGAATCTAGTGTTTGATAAATGAGTAACTGTGGAAGCCAGATTTTCTTCCTAAAAGCAAACAGGATTACACTTTTTCCTCACGCTGCTGAATTAAGAGGCTTTCCTTATCATCCAAATTGCAAAGCTGGCCCAGCTTCAATTGTCTAAAGAGACAGGAAATACCCGCAGCAGTTGGATGCTGACATGGCCAGCTGCCCACAGAGAATTCCTAGGGGATGACAGGGGTCATACATCACCCACAAATCCAAGAGATCACTTCAACAGATGCAGGTCACAAGTTCAGCTTTGGTACAAATTCAGGTTTCAACAACAGTAAAACAAATTCTGCATCACCCTCTCTGGTGCATCCCCTTGCTCATGGGTCCACACAACCTGAACCATGTCCAGCACTAGGAGATCTCACCAGCACAAAGGGATTTCATTCAAATGCTAAACTTTTATATCTCTTGATGGTTGTGCTTGACATTCTGGGCCTAGAGCACACACTTACAGACAGCTTTATCAAAGTAAAGAGAATTAGGGAGGCACTTTCAAACCACAGTACAAATATTTCTTCAGTGAATGCAGCTCACAGTCATTTAGCCTTCTCCACAACACTACCTCATGTCTTGGATATACCAGCATCAACTCTGCATCAACTCCACATCAACATGCAACTTCCTGAAGGACAAAAGGGTCAAAGCATACCTGAACCCTTGGTGACATACACAAAGTCTTAACCCTAACCTCAAACTTCAAGAGACACACAGCCAATGCAAAATTCTAGATAAGTCAATACAGAAACTCTGTCAACTTTCCCAAGCTCTGTGAAAAAACAAATAAAAAAATCCCTCATCTTTATTAATTTTGTTACTTCCTTGCAACAAGGCACTGAGGAGAAGACTTACAGGTCTATTTGATATGACTGAAGTTTTACCAAACTGAGATGCACAGGCTCTGCAATAGGATTTTCCTGTAGGCAGTTAAGTTTTGACTAACACTTCATTTAGTTAATTTGCTACAGAAGTAGCTTACTATTTTAAGAGAGAACCTTACCAAATATTTAAACATATGACCTCATACAGAAAAAAATATGCCAGCAACAGCAAAGTTCCATTCAGGTGAAGATCAACTATGTTGGCAACTATGATCTTTTAAGAACACAGCCTTTGAGGACAATGAAGCACTTTTGTGATCTGTGTAGAACAACAGGAGTAAGGCTCCATTCCCCTGGCTAAGACTTACAGGCTACATGGCTCCATCAGTACTGCGGGCCTGGAACCCTTCTCTGCGGACACTGTTCAAGTCCAGGCGCGTTAGAACCTCGCAGCGCACCAGCAGTGTGTCATCCTTGACGAAGGTTCTGTGTTTCAAGTTCTGCAGGTGCATGAAAGTCACATAACCAAAACCTTTGGGATTGCGGTGAATCGTCGGTCTCTGGAAGGCCAGTAGCTCTGGCTTGGCTTCCATCACCTCTTCATGGTTCTGCCTTTCTGGGCCTTCTGACTGATCCAAAATAGAAAGTCGGATGGTGCCTTGGAAAGGCCAGGGCAGGTGGCTGTCATATTCCCCTTGCATAGTGTGGACAAAGAGAGAGATAAAATTAGCGCAGCGCTGAGCATTTGGTAACTGGATATGCAGGCGCAAGCACAGCTTGTAGCCAGGCTTCCCTGTATAGAAGCCAGGACTGTGTATCACTACAGGTCTCTCTTCTTCCTGGGCTTTCTGTAGTCCACTGAAGTTCTCAATTTTCCAGATATAAATACCATTACATTGCTGTGCCTCCATTTCAGTAATCTTTCCCTCCAAGTTTCGGATAGTACGTTTGAGTTCTGCCATGTGAGTGTTCTGTGTCTCCATTTTAGCAATGAGTTCCCTGATTTGGTGATCTTGTCTTACCAGACGACCTTCCAACTGCTGAATAGTTTCCTTGAAGTTTTCAACTTCTGGATTGCAGTCATATGCAGCATGTGACACGTGTGAGAAGAGGGCAGGCTCAAAGGGTAGGCCATTGATGAAGGGAACAGGATTTGCAGCAGTGACACTAATGTTCTGAAAACTCTGAGCCATCATTCTCATGTGAACCTGAGTGAACTCTTGCATATGTCGTGCCAGTTCATTTCTTTGCATCTAGGATTTAAGAGATGTGGCATTAGGAACATATCAAACGTCTGCAATCACATTTTAAATGTGGCTCTGAAGAAAATCAAACTAGTAGTTGCCTTTGTCATGTGAGAAAAACTGCAGTGTGAATCAAGGACAAGGTGTGACAATAGGAATTTACCAATGGAGAGCTCCAAAGTTAAGATCACTGTTAGGAAAAATGGAAAAAGAAGTTCAAATACCAGTGGGCAAATCACAGAATCTTTTAGGTTGGAAAAGACCTTTAAGAACTTTGTGTCTTTGCCCTGATATTGATGCAGCTGGAGTTCAACAAAAGTGTATGTCTGAGGTGGTTTCAGCACAGAATTGTTAACTTGGGAACTTCAGATAGAACTGACATAAATTACTGCAATGTAAGTCAGATATGTGCATTATTGTTTTTGTTGGCTTGGGACTTTGGGATGTCACAAAAATATTCCTGTTAGAGTATTTATCATTAGTAATAGCATATCGTATTGTTGTATAATTCTATGTGATGTTTAATAAGGGAGCCTTTGATTGTATTTTTACAGAAGTTGCAACATCTCCAGGAAAACAACAAAATTTAAATTCTCCGGAAGAGACTGAGAACAACTTCTTATTAAAGGCCAAGACCTGCACTTCAAATGGAGGCAATTTTAAGTAAAAGACAGAAAGTATTTCAGTAGTACATACAATGAGAAATAGGAACAGCGTATTTCAAACTGTGCACCTGAAAGTAAAAACAAGATATGAAGAACTACAGAGTATTTTATACTGAAAATGTTCTTGCCAAATATTCCAAAGGCAAGCACTGTGTGTATATTCAGGGTCACCTTCTTGTTAATAAGCATTCATGATAAAAAGATTCAGGTTTTGTAGGAGTGATAACTTCCTTATGAAACCATCATTTCTATGGCATACACTTTCAGTAACACTGTTCAACTCAAAACAAAGACATGGTGAAGGACTGTTGGTGATAAATATACATTTAGAATTTTTTCTGTGTTCTAAATTAGCACTGTACTCTTTCCACTCATTTGCTAAAATGCTCCATAGTACCAAATGGTGTATGAAAGCTGATGTGGAAATGAAGGGGAAAGGCCCATTTTTACAAAGAGGTATTAAAAAACTACAAATAAAGAGTATCTAGATTAATAATTTTAGAATCTAATAAAATTGATTTTCTTCATGGAACTCTAAGAGTCATAAGTGTACTTGACCACAACTTTGGAAGAAATGCTGGAAGCTACTTTACTGACACGAAAGCTGAGAAAACATGAAATAATAAAAGTAAGGTCATCAAGCAAATTGTTCCCAGAGCTTTTTAAATTTGAAAAGACAATTTTGAAATGCAATGTATTAACATGCAGTGTTTCAGAATTAAGATACCCCAAAACAAAAAACCCACAAGCACAAATCACTGAGGATTTTGGGCTGGTGAAAGAGACAAGAATAGGAAAACACATTTTAAAAAGCAACAGACAGAATCATGCAGAAGGTCTGCAGTTCATGGTACTGATAAAAGGCTTACCTTTTCAGGACACCCAAAGGCACTGTAAAAACACGGTACTGGGGCAGTAGGACAATCATTGTCATAATGGTTAGGCATCTAAAACAAATCAGATTTGATATTACTTCTTCATCAAGAGTATTCTCTTATCCAAAAAGGATACAGCTGGATGGGTTCTGAACAGGTATCTCAAGTCAGATCAGTTTATACCTACATAATTTCTTGTGGGAATATGGACGTTTTGAATAAAAATGTTAGCTGATGATAAAAATACTACATCCTACTTGTATGTACTATAAAAATTCATTGACTTTATTCTTACGTTAGGCCTCAGAAGGCATTCAGGTTTCCTTGCTAGACCAAGCACCTTTTGTTTCCAGCCTATCCTCCAGCCAGATCATGTCCCTTTCCTTCTGAAGGATTACTCGCACATACTTATTGTGTTTCTCTTCAATTTTTTTTTGTGGTCCATGTTTTCCAGATCCAGATCAGTCATCTTACTGCTCTGGATCCTCCCTATCCACTCTCCCTCAAAAGCATGGTAACTTCAGCTGATGCCTTACGAGCCCTAAAGAAAGCAAAGAAAAGTTCTGTGTTTCACAGGCAGAATCCCTGTTTATATAACCCCAGGTGTTTGCCTTGTTTAAATATCATGATAAAGCACAACACAAGGCTAATATAGGCCAGCTATTATTTAGAATGTTTAGCATTCTGTTCTCCACTTCTGCAGTTCATTATTCTACCTAACAACAGACCTTCTCCTTTGTCATTACCAAGCTCAATCCTGTTTTTCATAGTATTTGTGCAATTTTACAAGATCATTCTTTATTTTAACCCAGGCCATCAACATAGCTGCCATCCCAAATTAAATAAATCAATATTTATCATTTTCCTGCCAATGAAGTTATAATAAAGAAGAAATAATAATGGTTATTATAATAGTAATGGACAAACAGAATTCCAGCTGGCATCGCAGTTCAATAGTGAATTTACTTTCCAACAGTGGTTTTTCAAGTACAAATACTCTCCCTCTCTGCCCAAATCAAAGCCTCCTCTTATAATGTCAGCCTTAACTACTGGCAGTTGTTGGTATTATTTAAGCTCCATTCAAGATCAAAGACATGCAGCATGGCCCCTGTCAAGAAGCAGTACAACTGAACAATAAATATTATGTGCAGCCAAAATCCTACAGTGGTTTGCCAGACTGCAACTGCAAGCTGGAGCAGCATTTAAGGGGGATCACACCTGCACTGGACATTTTCAGAGAGAGGCAGGTAGTGATTTATTAGCTAGAAGACAAACTGCATCTCCAAGTTTAACTTCAGATTTAAGAAGCAATGTAAATATGAAACATCTGACTCAGAATAAACAGAGAAAAAGGGAGTCTCTTACCTGCTCTCTGATGAGCACCGTGTTGCAATATTCGCAATATACATTGGCAAGTGGGCAAGTTTGGTCATGAAGCTTAGTGATCAAACAGAAAAAAGAAAGGAGAGAAAGCATTAATAGAGTTACTCAATTTAAGAAAGGGCTAATCACCCTTGATCAGACATTAGATTTTTATTTATATTCCAGATTTTGCATTTAGCTGTATGCAACTGTGAAACAGTCTCTTTACCCTGAACAGTATTTTTTCTATTAGCATATTTTCCTGGGCTTATACAAGAGATTCAGAAAGTTGCAGATACTTTATTTCCTAAAGCTCTTATGCTCCAAAGAAGTCTGAATTTAACCAGAAGTTTCTAAAATTCACATTCAATTGTACTGGAACAATATGAAAGCTTTTGTTTGTTTGTTATTTGTATCATTGGACTATATGAGGTACGTTTGACTGACAATTCACAGTATTAATATAATGACTTTTAATAGTCCTTGAGATATCCATACAGAGATACAGAAATGGTAACAGCAAAAGGAAAGTATTATCCTCAGTATCACCCAAGTGAAAAATCCAGAGCCAGGAGAAGATTTCAGAAATTATCTTGGTCTTGCATGGTAGCATATATCCCCAACGGATTTATGTCCTGATACATCCTCTGTCCCAGGCATAAAAACTGCAAATGGAAATACTGCTTTTTGTATTCTATTGGCAGTAGATATTGGCCTGTCTGATGGTAAGGCCAGAAATCAATGGCTCTTACACAAGTCTCCTCACACCGCATGGTTCCAAATAAGTTTGTATTTAAGGACTATTTCTCCCCAGCTTTTGCCTGTTCTAGGCTCATGTCCTGAGTTTGTAGCATCTCAGCTGTGAAGCAGCACAAAGAGCTCTTCTAGACCAAAACCTTTTGATTGTTTGGTTTTTTGGTTTTTTTAACTGCTGTTCCCTTTCCAAGCAAACCCATGTGAACGCAGGCTGACAAACTGAGACTCCTGCTAAGTACCTCTTTATCTTCATAGGCCATAGATGTGCCACAGTTTGGGCAACACACTTGACGCCTTGGACACTCTTGGGTCATGTGCTCCTTCAGATGGTTCTTTGGGAAGGTTCCTTGGCACTGTGGGCATTCCACAGTGGAAAAATCACACTGCAGCTGGTGGTCCTGCAGAAGGGCAGAAGAGGGATTTGATACTTCAAACAAGAACCACCCTCTCATCTGCTTTCAAGAGAAAGCAAAGTGCAAGACACACAAATCACAATCATTCATTCATGCAAGGAAATCCTTCTACACTTATGCTGACTCTACCAACAGCCTCTTACTGTCCCATTACTAAGGTCAGGGTTTCATGTATTCAGAGCTTTAAGAAAGCTCTCAGTAAAAATTTAGTTTTATATTATCCTTTTAACTGTATATACTATTTTCCAAAACAATTATTTCAACTCATATATGTAGCTACTTTAGGAGACTATTAAACTGACTTTAAGAAACTTGTGTGAAGTACAGACATAGCTGATCAAAAGACATGAATGATCCTCAACAGAAAGCTGCATTAGTACAATTGTCATGCACTGTGATGTTCACTCGAGGATCACTTAGCTAACAATTAAATACTCATCAAAAAATAAATATGTGCAGCTACAGTCTTGAAAGAAAAATGCACTGAATCAGCATAAATGAGTACCACGTATGAATGTCTATTTAAGTTATTTGGAATCTTTACTTCTCCATGAAAACAAGATTCTGTATTTTCAAAAGCAATTCTCACCTCTAAGTGCCTGAGCTCCATCTTCATACTGCAGCCCTTGTTGGGACACTTAACCATTAATGAAAGGATTTCCCGTTTGGCAAAGTTGTCAGGAAAAAGTTGATTTTCAAGCAGAATTTCATTGTCTACAGGACATTTGTGACCTGCATCCCTACAACGCAGAAAAGCAAGGAAAGATATTCTAATATTACCAACAGATTTCCAAGCCCTTAATTTAAAATATTTTTACACCAGCAAGACATTAGTGGCTAAATAATAACAGTAAGAAGATCTTTGAAAACAATGGTATTTATGTGGCAATGACCAGAAAATATGGAAAGTATTTCAGACAAATTGAAAACACACAGTTTCACTGGAGGTGGAATGACTAGGGTTACAGTACTTTTCAAACTCAAACACATTTTATTTGTACAAATGCCATGTTAAGTACTCTGGAAACAGACTTGAGGAATATGTAAAGACTCTAAGAACTTACAGCCCTGTTTCCGTAAGTACTTCACACAGCTCAAACATCAAAGAATATTTCACATACTAGTGCAAAACAATTCTTTAAACTTTCTTGGACGTCCTCTCATTTCTTTCTCATTTTATAAACTGCCAAGGTGATTGCAGCTGAGAAAAAAAAAAAACAAAATTGTCTTTTTTTCCAGATTAATTTAATCTGTTTGGCATTACATCACACACTGCTCAGTTTGCTGGTTTTGTTACACAACCATTTGATCAGCTGGTCATCCTGCAATTTGATTATATAGCAAACAGGGTGAAAAACTCCAGACACAAAAATTATTAGTAACTACGAAAATTACACTGGATTTGGAACTGGGTGTTGCATCTGAAACCATTTTAAGAGCAAACAGACAGGAAGTCTGTGCTAACTGCCGAAGATTTGGAATCTGATGGAACATGAATGCATGCAACCTGCACAAAATAACTAACAGCCTGTTCCAGTTCATCAGGTTCTGTCTACCTGCATTTATATACAAAAATCATTAGAAATGTAGTGTAAAAAAAGGGAATCATCTCCATCCAATTTTCCACTATCAGCTCATTCTGAAAGCAGTAGGCTAACATATTGATTCACAATTAAGTAATGCAGTTAAAGAGGCATGAGGGATCAAAGCTCCTGAGTAGGAACGGAAACAGCAATAAAATGGAAAAATACATGGGGTGGAAAAATGTCAGAGAGCACTTGTGGTGCAAGGATCAAAGGCCAGATCATTGTCACTGCCTGCAAGCACGAGGGGAAGTATAACCTAGTGGGCTGTGGAGACCAGGAGAGAATTTATGTTCTTTGTTGGAAAAGGAAATAATTGCTCAGCAACTCCATCAGCAACGCTGCTAGAGGAAGTGGAGGTAAAGTTGTAACTTCAAATAGAGGCAATGAACTTCCTTTCACAGCTTTTGCTTGCAGAGCAAGCTCACCATATGTCTGAGTCATACTCCTAAACAAGTGGAAGAAAGAAAACACTTAGCTTGCCTTGTTTTAGAGCTCCCTGAGCTATGATCAGTGTCACAAGCCAAAAATGTTCCCCACTTCACAACCTACAGGAAATCAGTTTTCACAGGTATAACTTGATTACAAGAACTCTGTTTAGTGGAATATAGAGTTAGCTCAGTAGGTCTTCTGATAAGACAGCACCTTTATTTCTACAAAGAAAAGCTAATCATGAATAAGAGCAGCCAAAAACAAATAAATTTGAAAAAAGGATTACCAAATCTCCAGTTTAAATAACTAGCAGATAAAGGGCAAAATAAGAATGAATCGCAATTTTCCTAAGTAGGAAAGTGCAGTAATGAAAAAGCAATAACCCTTGTAGGATATTAAACAGGTTTCAAATACTATTTACAAGGATTGGGATTGTGTTTAAAATACTGCTTAGATCCACCTACAAAGATGTTGCTATACAGTGACAGAATTGAGTTTATGCACCTTGGTTCTAACTTACATTACAGTGAAGGCTTTCCTATGCTGGAATTATTTATCACATTGCACTCTGCCACTCACAGCAGTACCTGTGAAACAATGGCCATCTGCTACAAAGTACAGTGAATATTCCTATAATTTCCCTTGAGATTAAAATACAGGTATCAAGAGTAAAGCCAGAATAATTTTGAAAGAAAAGCCTGCTCTGTAATTTTAACAAGTGAGAGGTTTAGCCAAGAAGATGAGACAGTTGGTAGAGACTTCAAACGCAGCCATGCCAGATGTTGGATGAATTGCCAGCACCCAAAGATTTCCCTGCTGCCCCTTGTTACCTCATGACTCTACTCTTCCAATAAACAGAGGTTCTGATATTTGGCAAGCTCTACTACAAACCCTAAGTCAGCTTTGCCCTGAAGTATAGGAGAAGACTGGAGTGAAATTGAATTAGCTACGGCTAATTCAATTTAGAAGAACTGAAGTTAGTTCTTCTAAAATTTCCAATAACGTATTTTGTTGACAAGTAACTCTTGTAAACTCAGTGTAGTTACTTAGGTAGATAAGCTTCTCCTCTTCCATGACTTACAGCACTTCAGACAGCTTTATTTAAAAAGTTGCCAAGACTTTCTGGGGGCAAACATTTACTGTGACCAAATCTCATCTAATCATGTCCTTCACACTGTAAGATCGGAAAGTCCAGTTTTTAAAAGGTTTTAAAATCTTTTTCTAGTTGCAGCCACAATTTCATCCACATGAACAACCAGAATTGTTTGTGTAAGTCACAAGAAGCAATTACTCAAAAAATGTTTGTCCATCCTTCATCATTTTAAATCCTTAATCTCTGTGTTCACTTGAGCTAAAACAGTGGGGAAATGAGGAATAAAGAGAAGCAGTTTTTCCTGATCAAATGAAGGCTGTGACAATCACTTAGTGAAATAAAACAGTACTTAGAGAATGTAAAATATCACTTTCCATTTTCTTTTTAGTTCTGTAGAAGCTTCTCAATACCTCAATCAATCTGGTACTGTAGACAGTACATACTGCAAATCAATACTGTACTGGAGACACTACATAATCCAAATCGATAGCGTGATCCATGGATACTAATTAAGCATGCAGTTCAGCCCTTCAGGGATTCTGAGAGGTCTGGCACTTCAAGCTGTTCTCCCTGCTTTCACAAGCATTCACTCAAACTGTCCTCCAAAGACAGAGTTCAGTGGGGAATGAGGGAAAACTTTTACTGTCAATGAAACATCTGAAATATTACACTGATGATCTACAGTCTTGAAGGAAAAAATGCTTTCCACCTTGCTCAGTATTCACTGCAACAGTCATCACTATTCACAGAAATGAAGTAAAATACAGAAAGAGTATAAAAGAAGCAAAAGCTTCTGGTCATTGAAACTGTTTGCAGACCTAAAACCTTGAGGAGAGGAAATGTTCTGTTAATTTAAAAAGGAAGAGAAACCATTTCCCATGCCTGGGGTTTAAGAAGGAAGTTTCTCTACCTGTTCTGAGCTTGGGTTCACCGCAGTTTCTCACTCAGTATTGTAAATTTTAACAAGTGACTGTAACTGTGCAGCTCACCAGCAGAAGCACAAAGATTAAAAAGAAGATCACTGTAGGTCTTAAATATCTGAAAGACTGGAAATGAGACACCCATTTTTGGTAATTTTGAGTCATTTTCCCCTCAGTTTTCAACCTAAGAATTCTGTTGTCTTTGGCAAGTAAACATTTCTAAAGCTTTTACTACATTTAAGTACTAATTTACCTTCAGAATTTATAGACATCATAATCCCACGAGAATGTTTAGAGATTTATTTTCTTTCTCATAGAAACCCTCAAGTCAAAGAGGAGTATAAAACTGCTACTGCCAACAAACAGAGCAAGCTCATACAGAACAAGTAACGAATTCCAAAATCAAATGGCCTTTATCAGTACAACTGCCTTGTAATGCATACAAGCACACATGAAATTATGTACATTAACCTCTTGAAAAACTTTGGGTTGGAATGTGCAAAGCAAAGGCCAGCAAGTGAAGCCAGCTCCTTGTGCCAAGGGAACTGGATTACAGTCAAAGCTGACAGTTTCAGGTTTGGGGTTTTTTGCCTTCTTCCAGGCACCTGGATAACATGAATACCATTGAGTGATGCAGTTGTGTAAAGCCTGATGTACTTTGCTCACAAAAACAGGAAGACAATGAACAAGGCAAGGGACTAAGGGAGCAGGGGACCTCATAGTATAGTTAATGGAGAACTGAGTATCTCTCAGCAGCTTCCGCAAAATCAGTTCTCAGGGGTGAACACTGGTGGTGTTCTGCATTTTCTGGATCCTTTTCTCAGAAATATTGATGAAACTGATGCTAACAAGAACTGTGCTGTAAATCCACACAAATTTCTGCACTGACTAGAAGAAATCTGATATTGTAAGTAGGAAATGCAAAACTAAATTTGTCTTCTCATTCTCAGTTCCAACATTTCCTTCCTTTTTCCAAAAAGGATGCCATGACAAAATCAGCAGCATATGCTACAACAGTGACAGAATCACAGAATCACTCAGATGGAAAAGACCACTGAGTAGAACCTTTGACTGATCACCACCTTGTCCACTAGAGCATGGCACTAAGCACCACATCAAGTTCTTTCCTGAACACCACCAGGGATAGTGACTCCATCACCCCTCTGGGCAACCCATTCCAATGCTTGACAAACCTTTCCAGGGAGAAATTCTTCCTGAGAATTTATGTAGCAGAAACTACAGAGAAGCCCACAAAACACACAAACTACTGTATTCAGAGAACATCATTGCTGGCACACTATTCATTTAGTGAGCTACAAATAATGGACAGTGAAGAAGAAGAAATGGAACAGAGCTATGGACCAATGGTATGAAAAACCAATCAAGAAAGCACTGTCCATTTTGCATGCTAAAAGTAAATACCAGGGAAAAAGTCAGTAACATTGAAGACAGTTTAATGATCTCTACAGAAAAGTGTGCAAAGTAAGGTTGAAAATGAGACAATTCTCCACACAGAATTGAATAAATAAATTCCTACCAAAGTGACATTTGAGTAAAGTGAGCAATTGCTAAGAAAAAAAATTGGCTTATGCTGAGACAGAAAAATCCTAGAGCATAGTATCTATCAATGTAATCCAATACTAACTGATGACTTCATTCCAGGTTTAAGGGAAGTAGTCTCTACAAGGTATTCTCTGCCCTTTCTTGCTCTTTCAACCATCCATTTTTACAAGCCCAGCCTGCTCTTGTCTTCATATCTTATTCCCACTCCCTCATATGCCACCTGGTTTCCTCTCTCAACGCTTCATTCAAGACTATTTCCTCATCACATTCTCTCTTCCAGTTTAACAAGGAAGCAGTTAATTTCAAGTAAAGAACTGAAAGCATGAATTGTTTTATCTGCACCAAGAAATTGGGTTGTCTGTAGTTCCCTGTAGTTATCAAGAGAAACAATCATAGGCAAAAGTCAGGTTTTATAATCCTGGGCTGGAAACGGAATTTATTTGGGGGATTTTTCTATTTTTAAAAAAAATTAATATCTGAAGTTTAATCTTTTTTTTTTTTTAACCTGGGTAAATTTGTAAAAATGGTAAAATATCTAAAGCTCATAAAACTTCCAAACTCATGACTTTCTGGCCATATAAAGTGTTTATTAGAAAGCACTTTTGATGAATCATAAATTTCCAGAGTGCTGGTAGCACTCACTAGTAACACACCTTGGGCAGCTCTGTTCAGCTTAGATTAACCTTAAACTGCTCTGGTACATGAATTTTGTCTTAAAAGCAGCTTCCATAAGTTTTCCTTTACCTTATTGATTTGACAATGCAGCCTTTGCAGAACCGGTGGCCACACGGGGTCTGCACTGCCTCCCGCAGAGCCATCAGACAGATGGGACACTCGTATTTACTTTCCAGGGGCGGGTCGAACTCCACGTCGTAGCCTTGCGTCTCCTCGGAGAAGGAGCTGGGAGGGTTGCCGCTGCCGACGCTGGAGCTCTCCTCCTTGGCTCCCGAGCTGCAGGCGCTGGCCATGGCTGTGCAGCAGCCGCTGTCCCTGTCCCGGGCTCCACAGCTGCTGTCACTGTGCAGCAAGCTCATGGCAGCTGATCAAGGGCTACAGAGGAGTGCGCTGCAACACGGCAAAAAGATGTATTAATTTAAAGTATTTCAAGACCCTCCCTCCCAGGCAAGAACAAACTTTATTTCCAACCAGAAACACTGGAACAGAGTTACAGATTTGGCTGTACTCAAAAATCACTGGGTTTGTTTTGTCCCGTTATCTTTTTTTACTTATCCTGTGATATGTAGGAAAGGACACTGCATCCTGTCAGCACATAGTTCAAACACACACCCCCCTTTCTGTAATCTTTTTCATCTATCTGATTTCTGTAAAAAGAGGAATCCTCTTGGTCTTCGCTATGTCTACTGAAGATGTTTCTTTATTCCATCTGTTTTATTTATTTCTAAGGCATTCAAATAGATTTTCCGTGAAAAAATGGTGTACAGAATCAAGTTTTATTGGAGGGCAACAGCTCAATTCCATATTTTCATTGCAGTGTATATATGAAATTTAGCATTTTCTGTATAGAGCAATTCACAATATAGATTTCAAATCAACTCAGCTGCAGGACCACAAATAAATATAAGTCCAAGTACCTAAACCAAGCAACTGTTGTGCTGTAAATGAAATTCAAATATACTGCAGTGCTGATAATATTTTAAAACTGCCAGTAAGACTTTAAATTGAGTAAGAAGCTACACATGAGATAAGGATAATAATTCCACAGCTCAAAAGTTATCTACAAATTACTAGTACTCAAACAGAGCTCTTGCTCTCCTTTCCCTCTTCCAGGCTAGCTGGCAGGAAGGACAAGGGACATGATTCTAAGAACAGAAGATAAAAGTAGCCTTTCCCTGAAGAGTGGTGGATAGCATACTAAAGCTTGCTTTTACAACACTCCTCCAAAACAGGGTGAACTCATAGGTATGAAATAAAAAAGTGCTGGTATCCCCAAACAGATTGATAGTGTTTCTACACTGAATGAGAGAACCTTAAAAAAAGGTCTTAACAACAAATACAAATTCTAAAGACCAAGAAACCTTCCTCTCCCTTGATTTTTTAATGGTTAAAATAATTTTCTTAGAATCCTACTGTGGTTAGTTTTCTATGAATGACATTTCTTTGAAAAACAGAGATTATCACCAGGGGCAAGGCAGTATGAGTAGTCTGAGGGCTAAGGAGCCAGGCATGCAAAACAAGCCCAATAAGCCTGGATTTGATAACCTTTTGCACAGCAGTATAGGCAAAAGTCTCTTGCAGTGTTCACCTAATGAATTTACTGTAATATTTGTGTCATTTAAAATATATTAGAGATGGAAATCCAATCAAGAGATGAATTTTAAGAATTGTTTATCTGTATCACTACTGCAGATGCTGGTGGCAGCAAAATGAATAGGATTACCTTGACCACAAGCTCACAAAACTGAAAATTTTCTTCCCTATATCAGAATTTGCATATCACAACTCATTTTTACAAAATGTTTATGGATAAGAGGAGGACATACAGGTAGTTTTGTCTGGGTACTTATTTTATGACACCTGAAGATTACATCAAAAGAAATACTAATCACACAAGGTCTCAACTAGCATTTATGGGAAATATGTTTTGAACACATAAAACATCACAGAAATGTGCTTTTTAGCCATCCACATGATAAATAACTGGCTATTCTGCCCATGCTAACACTCTATGAGCTATTTTTCTCCAGCTATCCAGACCAAAAAGAGATGCAGATCTCTCTAAACAAAAACAAAGTTACCATATTTTGGTTAGATATACGTAGAATTATCAAACCAGAACTTTTATTCTGTTGTGCAAATATGTGACTTTCCATCTTGTTGGGGTATGCAGAGGTATGAGAATTATCTGAAGATCAGCATTCTTGACGTTCCCAAAATACCATTAAGGTATGGAGCCTCAAAGCACAGGCTGACAGTACTGAGTTGTATTGAACCAGTCAGCAATGCTCATTTTCTGCAGAAATAACTCTAGAGCAGAGCTGTGTGGAACTGCACCCAGAGTGCTGCTCACTTCCACTCCTGTTCTCCACGCCAGTGTATTGTCCCTATACATTATCTACCACAACTGGCTTTATAACTGAGGCTCCTGAACACAACAGCAATACAAACTAACCACCAAGAATGCTCTCGGCAGCTGCTCCAGTCATAGTCCAGACACGACCAGTTTAATCCCACAAAGGCACTAGCTCCCCCAATAACTTAGAATGGAAGCAGAAAAATCAATGCTTAGAAAGATGCTCTGTGACAGAGATCTTTTTTTCAGACTACCATCGGTAGATCTCTTCTCTCTGGAGGAAAAACCCAGCTTGTTTCCACTGTTAACTAATGTAACTTATTTAACAACTGCTGCAGAGGATATCAGCCCATGGGCCACATTTCATAAAAAATCACAGCAACTAAACTGGGTCAATGGAGTGGGAATGTTGGTATGCAAGAGATTAGAATCCACAGGCCAGCCTAGGACTGAAAAATTCACATTACTCTAAGGCACAGGGGTATATTTCGTGAGAGTAAGGAAGGGAAGAGGAACGTACATCCCTTTAGCAATGTCACAAAGGAATTCAGGAAGTCGCAAGAAGAAACATGTAACAGCTTTACTCAAATTCAGCCGTCACGTTAATTGCAAAGAAGTGCGTGACTCTGCTCTCGGGCTGTTCCTAAAAAAAAAAAAAATTCCATACTATTTAAAACATTGTTCTTATAAAGAAGAAACCAGGATCTGACTCGGTATAATCTCAGTAGCTGAACACTTTGTAGATTTAAGTGCTGTGCAAGCAGTGTTCTCTTTGCCCATTTTAATTGTTTCTACAGACATAGCAGGTATGTATATTCGGTTTACAGAAACAAAACTCTCTTACCAGAGTCAGTTTATGAATGAGTCACTGCAATCAGTCAACATCCCAGTCTCACACAAAAAGCCCCTTATTCAGTGATATACTCCACTCCTGCATGGAGCTTTTTATCTGTATATGACCAAGTGGTTCACAAAAAAAGTGCACGTATCTTTTTAAAATGGGAAATTCAGGCACAAAGAGGTAACTTAAACAAGGTAATTAAGAGCCAGATTTTAAACTCTGTTCATATTTCACCTAAGATAAGATGAAATGGATAAGAGTAGTAGGAGAAAGCCTATCTGTGAGCAAAAATCCTCCTTCTTCCACACATATTTTAGGTATGGCATAAGGTACAATTTTTCAAATCAAAATCCACACTGCTGTTACTCAGACAATTAACCAAGGCCTTATTACTTCACCACAGTTTAAACTAATTTCTCTATAAGTTGTAACTCCTGTACTAGGAATTAGATCTGTTTCTTGTGGAAGTTACTTTACCCTCCCAGACTAGAACACAGGTTTAATCTTTCTGGACAGAGCAGTGCTACAACAAAATCAGCTACAGAAAAGCGTACTTTGAATGGTAATGACAGGTCTTTGCCCCAGTGAAGGTAGAGCAAACAATCTGTGAGCCTACTGTAGCCATTTTTCATCTTCCTATCCTGGGGAATTAAAAAAATGCTTAGGCTGGATTTTAACCCCCAAACGAGGATATATCCCAAAATTCAAATCAAGTTGCTACCCTTTCTTTTTGATTATGAAACAGATTTCCAGTGAAATAAAAACTAAGATGTCCTAAAAACCACACCAGTTTTTCTTCATATTGATAATAGTTGCTATTCTTCCTCTGTGCTGAACAAAATTGAGTCAAATGCAAGTACAACAATATCCAAATATTCTTTTATAATACCTTATGTTCACAGCCTTGTGAACGTATCCTTTTTTAAATGTTAGTTAAAATGCTATTAAACTGTGTAATATATTAAACAGTTTTCTATACTGCTCTCCATACCTTTTTTGTTTGCACAACATCCAGCTTTCAGATCCAGGAACAATTGCAATTAAACTAGATCATTACATGGTAATTCTTGCTTTTGCTAGTGTGAAGTTTCTCAGGCAGAGAAAGCCTTAAACTACGTTTGGCAATGTACCTGAAACGGCCTTTTCTAGAGCTAGGAAGTGCTGCCAGACCTGCTGACTCTGGAGATAATGGGCTTTAGCTTGGGCACAGAGGTATCCCGGCCTTGGGCTGGCAAAGGTTGATTTCACTCTCCAAGGCAACAGCTGTATTATTTGCCAACAGAAAGGAAGGTGCTTTCCATGCCAAATGGTAATGGACAGAACTTGTTTGATCATTACCTGTGCTGCAGAAGTCTGGGAATGCCCTAAGGATGAAACTTTCACACCCCAGCAAAGACAGTTAAGACTACAGGAGTGCCCATCCCACTCTTCCAACTTTAAACCAGAATGAAAACTTTCCTCACTAAGTAACTTGTGCTATGTTGCTATTTGCACTGCTACATTACAAAGTGATTAGGCTGATGCGAGATAGCAGTCAGACCAGAAGGACCAACTCCTGCAAGAATAATGTACCTTATGAATAATGTACCTTATGATTAACAAAAACTATTTCAAAACAGATTTTAAACTGCCCATATTTTAAATTAATGCATGCAACAAAGCTGAGTACTCTGTTTTTTCAAGTCCCATAGTATAATGAAGTTTAGGTAGGACTTCCATAGATTTTTGAGCACCAACTCCTCTAAATCAAAAAAAAAAATTACTGGTACCAGAAAATATCTTCAGATTGCCTGCAAAATCCCACTATCCTATTAAGAGTATTAGGGAGGAAGTAAAAGTAGGCCTTGTATACTATTTACACTGAAATACAAAATTATAATTTCAAGCATGTGGAATACTGTGCAGGGAAGTATCTGTTACTCTAAGAGAAAACTTTTATTATAAATCAGGAAGTACTTAAAACAATTAATTTCCACATGACCTTTCCTGGGAAATTGCCACTGACTACCCATATAAATAAGGAATCAATAGAAAGAACTATTCCAAATATATAAAGTTTTTCTTACTCAAAGTTCACAAGTATAATTAATTTGCTTGCAGCCTGGCCAGACACACTCAACAGGGGGAAATGCCTTTAGCACTGCATTGACAGCAAAACTGGCCAAACTTTTCTCTTCATCTGCCTTCTATATGTATGCATAGATTTCTGGGTCATGAGACAGACAGACCAGTGGAGTGACTCTGGATAATTGTTTATGGAGTAATACTTGCAAAACCTATTCCCAGGCACATTAATCAATGGTCTACTGATAAGTGATAAGCACGAAGTGTTTCCACTATGAGGTTTGTAGCTATCATTACTATGGCCTCATCCAGGCAGAACACATGAAATAATGCTAATGCCTTTTAATTAATACCTATAAAACACTTTCATATCAAAGCTATCAAATGGCTAGACAAGCCGAAGCAATAGATTTGGGCAGAACTTGTAACTGCAAAAACTAAATTCTGGCTTCTTGTAAAACTCTACAAGCATGTTGCAAATATTTTCTTGAGAGACCAAGTTTCTTTTGTGCTAATAGCACTAACTATTAAGACATCCAAGTCTTATGGATAACCACCACGCTCACATCATTTTAACATGTGACCCTGAAGACTTGAAAGAAGAACTTTTCTTCAAGGCAAACACAATCAAACAACATTCAGACTTTATCAGATTATCAAGAGCTCCTGACTAGAGCAAAGCAGCCCTTGGGGGTTTCTGAAGCTTTCCAGGTGATTTCTCTTTATTTGTAAAGAATGCTGTCCAGCTTTAATCACATAAGTATTTTCCATACTTGAATGTTACTTAGGAGACATGGTAGTGGCACACTTACAGTTAGATTCATATTTTATCCTACTTATGTATGTCAAAACAAATTTAATTTTAGTGAGCAGTGCAAGCACACTATACTGTATTCAAAACTAAGATATTCTACGGGTTTTTCCATAACCAAAAAAAAAACCCAAGTCAAAATTCCCTGAAACTTTCTTCAGTTTATTAACTTTTAGATAGAATTTATTTGGGACTGTTCAGAGTAACAAAAACAAGGAAAGCACTGTTAGTGAGAAGAACAGTACTATTTAACTCTTTATTTTGGCAGTGACTCTGGCTTCTGTTCTCCCTTTGCACACTGAGAACACATTGAGAGATGCTTTATGCCTTTCTATACCTCTCAGTAGATCTACAGAAAATGTAAGATGCTGTCCTAGTGGGTACTAGGTCAACACCCATAAAGCACTTCAAAAGGAAGCAGGGGGCTGTGAACAAATGTCATTTCTGCAAGGCACAATTTCCAGGCTACATTTAAGTACCATCCACCTCTACAGGCATGAGGTTTGTATGTGGCATTAGTAAAATGATCTGAGACCCTGGGAATGCAAAATGTGAATTAAACACACATTCTGAAACAATTAAAATATTTCTCGTTTACACTCCACCTTACATTTACTTTTATCTTCTTTTTGACATGCTTTATGCCCAGTTTTCACAGTCTGGATCTAAAACTTTTTTCTATCTACATAGCTAATCTGTGCTACTGAGATACAAAAGTTACTCTTTTTGACATAGTAAACTCATGGAAGTTCAAGGGGTGAAGAAAAGCATGTATGTTCATCTAAGATATTTTTTCATGCTGAAGTTCTGTCAGCATAGGTACCTATTGTGTGCCTCGTCTTTTTAAGCACTTTATTAAGATAGAAAGCAGTACTGCAGTGTTGCAATGCTACAAAGCATAAAAAAACCTTTATGTCTGGACAAGTTTTCATTCAACAGAGTCTGACTGAGGTCCATAAACCTTCACCTGGGAAAAGCTGAAGGTAATGTGGAATATTCAAAAGAAGTATGCCCAGAGTGATACCACGAAAATAATCCAAGTGCTTTTATCAGCATACTTCTGCGACTTTATTCCCCTTCTTTTACTAGAAGCAAAAGTTTTACAGCCTTTTCATTCTACAGGAAAACAAAAGAGTTTGTTTGCAAGTCTTTTAACAGTTGGCGAACACAGTGCAAAATCCACCCAAAGCTTCAAATCAATACTTTATTAATCACTCACAGTGGTATCGAAGTCCACATAGCAGAGGGGTAGGTAGCGCTGCAGAACGTGTCAGAGGCAAACATGGGGGAATACTTTCGGCAAGCTTTAACGACTAGGTCTAAGGGATATAATTAGAACATTTTCCTCCCACCTACAGCTGAGATTTCCGTTTAAGTACGAAAAGACTCAGCGCGACCTATCTGAGCCAGACGAAATTGATGGAAACTACTACGGAAGTAATAATTTATTATTCGTGTTAAAAATATTTGCCGTGAGTATTTAATACTGCCAGGCTCTACTAGAAAATAAGAGCTATCGGGTTTAGAAACAGTAACCTATCTTGCAAATGACCCTTTAAGGTGTTCCTGAAGAATTTACTGAGTGTCTCCATTTCACAGCGGGACCCGCAGAGCCCAAGTTCAGCTGATGTGCTCCAGACAAGCGGGACCGCAGCAGGAGAGCCACCCGCTGCTCCCGCTGTCCGATGGCACCCCCGGGGCAGAGGCAGGACAGGTCGCTCCGGCCGGGTTCCCACCCGTCAGGCCAACCAGCGTGACTGCGAGCCCCGGGCCGAGCGGCACGGCTCGCTTCAGCCCCGCTGCGCTGGCCGCGACACGCTTTCAATTCTAGAGCGGCGCAGGCGGGCGCGCCCCAGCCCCAGCCCCAGCCCCAGCCCCAGCCCCATCATCGCCCTGCCCCAGAGCGGGCCGCCCTCCCCGGCACCCCCGGCCCGGCCCGGGCGTGCGCCGAGCCCCGAGCTCCGGGAAAGGGGCCGCAGGGCTCCGCGGGGCCGGGCAGGAGGCGGCTCCGCTACCCAGCTGG
>VZRF01009557.1:201363-331254 GCA_013396875.1 Vireo altiloquus | reverse complement strand
GGCTGGCAGGGAGCTGCGGTGCCACTGCCGCCCCTCCGCAGCGAACACACAACTGTGGCCACCGGTGGCTGTGGCAGCGCTGGGCTGGTGTTCGCTCCGCTCTGCTGATGCTTTGATGAAGAGCCATCAGGATGCGCTCCGCTCCCTCCTGAGCGCTGTTAAAAACGAGGCGCTGAAAGCCGGGCGGGTGGTGGGGATGTGTCCCGGTTTGAGACACGTTCAGAGGAGGATATCCCCTGATGGAAAGCAGGCCGTAGNGGTGTGGTCTCTCTCTTCCCGGAGCGCTGGGGGGGTTCCCTCTTTTCGGGCCGATGAAGAAGCCTCTCACTGAAGTTCTGATGTTCTGAACGAGTCCAGAAGAGGGAAAAACAAAAAGAAACCCAAAGTCCCAGAAAAACTCCGTCTCTCTCTTCTCCCGGAGGATAAAAAAAACCGAGAGCCCGCTGATAAGCAAAAAAGGTGTTTTCTTCCCTCTCTGCCACAGCAGCCTCAACAGAGAGGAGTAGCGACCTTGGAGCACAAGAACTGTTTTGAAAAAAGTTCCTCTGGCTGTTTTTTTTTCTCTCCCCTCTCAGGCTCAGTTTAAAGACACAGAATAGCATAAAATTCATTTTTCTGGGGACAGAGCAGACGATATAGGATATGATAGAGTCACTCCAAGACAGGGTGGCGATGGGTGTGCGAACGGCTTGGGAGTCCACAAGAAGCCGTCTCTCGGTGCAAACCAAATGCTTATTAGGAACAATTGGCTCTCCCGCTCAGCTGTGCCGTGGGGACTCCTGTAGGCACCGGAGCCGGGTGCGCTGCCTGCCCCGGGGCGAGCGCAGAGGGAACGGCTCCCGGTGCTCGGACAGCTGGCCATTTTAATGAAATGAAATACCGGCACAGTGTGAACACAGCTTCATTTCCTTAGGAACGAACGAGGGAAATTTGGTTGGTTGCACTGGGGAGTTTTCTTGGCAAGAATCTCTGATTAACACACATTTAAATCCAACAAAAGCTTCTGTTCCCCCTCCATTTGGGGGATGTAAGCTGGAGAGGCTGTGGGCCACTGAGTTTTCCAGTGATTTTCAGTGTTTCTGTCTGCATGCCATGCTCCCTGGGAGCTGGAAATCAGTGGTTTGTTCCATGGCTGGAGTGCCTGTCTCCCTCTGCAGGGTGCTGCTCCCGGAGCCAAGGCCATGCCAGACCCTAAGGCACCCCTCAGAGCACTGCCTGCATCCAAAACGTACTTACATTTTTTCGTTAGGACCTGCCAGGAAGCTAAAGAGTTAGGGGAGAGAAATAGCTGGGCCATCAGATAGGGCTCCAAAGTATCACAATAAAAAAATTAAGGATAAATAAATAAATAAATAAACATTAAGGATAAATAAATAAATAGAAACTTTGTAGATCCACTCCTAGACAACTGGCCAAATTTCAGAGCTATCCTTTTCCTCCTGCCAAGTGAATACACTGTATGCTACTTTCATTAGCTGTAAAACAAGGAAATTTAGCATTGCATGGCTTTGTAAAACAGATACCCTTAGTTGGAGGGGTTTGCATGTCTGAAAAATACTATTTTTAGTAATCTGCAAGGTGTCAAGGGCACTGATGTCCAGCCAATTTTAATTGAGAATTCAAGGAACTCATCTGGAGTTTTTATTCCAAGAATTAATGAATTATTTTATTCAGAAGAGTTTCCAAATCTGTACAGCTTAGGCCCATGATCACATATTGATGCCCAGCTGTAACAGAAAAGAATGCAAAAATGCTTTTCTCCACTCGGTGGTGCCAGCTGCACAGGGAAAACGTTTTCCAGTACTGGAACGGTGCAGCTCAAACTGTTCAGCAATTGTGCTCTTACCAACATAAAATACTCTCAAAGCTCTAGCAATTTGAGATCAATTAAAATCTTTAGCTGCCTGCTCTATCCCTATGAGACAATATTTTTCCAAGGTGATCCTGGGTACGTGTAGGAAAAGCAGTTGACTAGGCTTATGTATGCTCATGTGGTTCCTTGGATAAGGAAGCTGATGCCTGTGCAGTGTAGTTTTGCACGGGAACTCAGGCCCCTGGGGGGACAGGACAGGCAGCCAGCCACCTGGGTGAAGTTTTGAATAAGCACCCCAGAGGCAGAGATCTGCTAAACTTCTCAAAGAGCCTCAAATTCCTCAACACTAACAATGCATATTGTCAGGGAACAGTGCCTGCCATTTCAGGATAAGAGAGGAAATCAGTATGTGACTGCAGAGAGTGATTTTGATTTATATCTGGCATTGTAGCTTGATCTGATATTTTTTTTTGGAAAACATCTTTCCAAATGCTAGGGAGTGAATAGTACAAATAGACAGGTTGTTAGGCAGTCCAGGCAAAACAGCAGAGTAGTGAGATCAGGCCTTAGCCATCTAATGCTCTTAGAGGTCTAGAAATGGCTCATCCATGACATCCTTGTCCCACTCTGCCTTGGCCGGGAATGATATCTATGACTTCTTTTCTACTTTATCCTGACACTCCCATTCAGATTTTTCTGACTGGGATTTATTTCACATAAGTGTTTTTTTGTGTGTCAGAATCTGAGCAAAGATATCCATATTTTTCTCTGAACCCTTTTACTTTCTCCATGTGTTGCATATTCCATAAATACTTTGTTTCCTTTCTCCATACATTACTTGCTTTGACATGAATCATTGCACTGGTTTGTAGGTGCTCTTAGACTCTTGTGCAGCACAAAAACTCAGGACTAACCACTTCTCCAAGACATCATCTAACAAGAACAGTTTGAGTCAGAATGGTGGGAAAAGGATCTGGAGGTGTTGGTTGACAGCCAGCTCAAAATGAGCCAGCAGTGCCCAGGTGGCCAAAAAGGCCAATGGCATCCTGGCCTTTATCAACAAGAGCGTGGCCAGCAGGACCAGGGCAGGGATTATTGCTCTGTTCTGGGCACTGCTGAGACCCCACCTTAAGTCCTGTGTTCAGTTTTGGACCCCTCACTACAAGAAAGACACTGAAGCGCTGGTGCATTTAGACCGGTGAAGGGTCTACAAAACAGATCTTATGAGGAGCAGCTGATGCAGCTGGGGTTGTTTAGCCTGGAGAAAAGGAGGCTCAGGGGAAACCTTATCGCTCTATACAACTACCTTCCCTTCAAGGACATTGTACTAAGGTGGGGTCGGGTTATTTCCCAAGTAACAAGTGATAGGACAAGAAGAAGTGGCCTCAAGTTGCACCAGAGGAGGTTTAGATTGGATATTAGGAAAAATTTCTTCACCAAAAGGGTTGAAGAGTATTGGAACAGGCTGGCCACAGAAATTGTTAGGTCACCATCCCAAGGGGGCATTGAAAAGACATGTAGATGTGGCACTTAGGGAAAAGATTTAGTGGTTGACTCAGCCGTGTTAGGTTTGTGGTTAGACCTGATGATCTTAAGAGCCTTTTCCAACCTAAAGACTTCTATGACTCTAAGAATTGAAAGCGTAGATAAGAATTGATGACAGTAGATAAAAGAGTATGAGTCCTCTCACCTATTTTAGCTATAGCAAATATCAAGTTTTACAACTTTTCCTCTGGCTGACGTCAGGTGCTGTCAAGTAAGAGGTACATTAACTGAGAGCAATGTAAGCACAATGGCCTCCCTCAGCCACCTTCTCAGGGAAGAGCGTGCAAGTCAGAAATGGATTTTGAGTCTTGCAGGATCACAAAGTCTCTGGAAAAAAGGAAATGCCTGGGTGTTTATGTAGTTTTGCTGCTATTGCAAATTCCTACTTCTGGAGCATAAACTTACGTTGACATTTGAAAGGACTTGATGGATCACTAGCTGTTTACACAATGTTATGTGTGGAGACTGAAAACTTTCAGAGGGCTGTTGTACCACAGCATCTTTTGACTTTGAGTCAGTTTTTGAGATAGTTGCTCTGTGGAAACTAAGCATGGGTTTTCTTCTTGGCCTTTCAGGAAAAAGACTACTGGCCACTGTTTGTGGCCACCTATGGTCTGTACCTGGTGTAATGCCTACCACTTACTCAATAATCATATAAGTAACTTTTATATTGTTGATTCATCCTGCCTGCCCAGGGCCTTCAAGACCCCAGATACACATTACTAAAGAGGTAATATCCATGAAAATTAAAAACTGGTATCAAAAGCAAGGACGTTTTGTGATCCATGTTGTCATTCACCCAAACCGCAGAAGCTTGGCTGGAGAAGTGGGACATTGACCTTCAATGAAATAGCTTTGACATGGAACACCAGTGTGACCAAGTCTAGGTTATCCTCTAAGTGCGTTAACAGTGAAGAAACCAGTTATGAAACTATAAAGAAGAAAGCTAAATGCAAACTTTGTGTTAAAAAACAGTGCAGGTGCTCCTTAGAGAGAGTCTGCAAACTTATCTCAGAGCCCAGGAGTCTCACAAAAGACGACCTTGTTTATATGAATTTTGTGGTTAAGCCTCATAAATTGCCAGGTGCCACCTGGATTTGAGAGTTCTGTATTGCGTTCAGTTCAAATAAACTGTGGTTAGCACCAGTGTTGTACGGGGAGCTCAGAGGGAGAGGGATAAGTGAGATAAACAGCACTGCAATGTCTTTAAAAAGCAGAGGGAACACAGAAAGAGTGAGAGCATGCATGAGAGAGAGCAAACAAGCTTGACATTTGGAACAAACTGGGCAGACATAGCAGCAGCTCTACAAACTGACAGCTGAAGGTAGGCTAGTGCTATTAATGACAGCATCCAAGATGCTTGTAGGACATCCCAGTGCTGGTTCCTTGATGTGGTTTAATGGGAAGGTCAATGATTTTATATGTGCTTCCTCACTTCAGAGGTTGTTCTGTTCATTTTGGTGAGCCTTTTTATAAAGCAAAGTCTTCCTTGATGTGAACAAAAGTATTGCAATCTTGCTTGTCTTCAGAAATGTATGAAATACTGTGATCTGCAGGAAAAAAGGGATTTCTTTTCCCTTTTCAAGAGAAAAAGAGGCGATACCGAACACAGCTGTTTGAGTTGATTAAGTAACCACAGCTGGAGATTCACGCCTGGGGTTCCCTCTGTAAGAATCTGAGCAGGGTAGGCAAGGTGAAAAAAGATTGTTCAGTGTGACCCCCAATTAGAATAACAGAACACAGACAGATTTTGCATGAGAAGCAGGAAATATTCCTAGCACTGGGAATATTTCTTGCTCTCCCAAGAGAGCTGCTGTAATCTCCACTGCCTGGGAGCTAGACAATTCAAAAGCATTTGATGAGTAGCCTGTTGGCAACAATTAACTACTGCAGAAGGTGAAGGTCTGATAACCTGAGAGGGCTTCTTTGTCATTCATTTCTTCCAGGACATGTTCAATGAAAGAGAAAAAAGAAAAAAAATGCTTGAACTTTCCTTTAGCAGGGGTAAACCCTGTCTGACTCATTTGAGTTGGTGATTAGTAGCAAGAGTCAGGTCACAGGTTTGGAGATGAGTATGGCACTGCAGTGGCACTTAAAGGGTTAGAAGAGCAGAGAAAGTATTAAATATTTTGCATTAAATGTACTCTGTGCTGGCTGTTTCTTTACAATGACAGATATCATCCTGAAGAGGCACTACTCATGGGTTAAGAGACTCTGAAGGTGCTGCTGCTGATGGTGAAATTACACAAAATTGCTTAGGGCGTTACATAGAAGAGAAGGATCTGTGGGCAGTATAGGGCAACTAGGTATTCAATTATTCTGCAGGTGAGAGGAACACAGAACTGTTTGGGGGAAATGGGTTACTGCTCAGAGCATAAATTTCACCAAGTCTGTCATAAGATGCAGACAAGAAAGTGAGACAGTAATAATGCTCTGAATACCTCTGTGCACAGCTGCACCTCACAGATCTGTGAACAGCAGAATACAAGCACGCATGTGGCCAGGCTGGATCAGCAATGGACTGCAGGGGTCTGCAGTGCAGACAGAGAAATTTAGGAGTACGTGCAGCTGGATGGAGCAATGTGGGCAGATGGGGACAGTGGGATGGGCAGCTTGTTCTCAGTGGGATGGAATGAAGAGAAGCTGGGAAGAAAACAAACCTAAAATTTAGTTGCCAAGCCTAATGAATGATTTTAAAGTAAAATTCAGCTCTTCAAGAAAGAGCTAATCAGACTGGTATGTCATTCTAGACATGGAACTTAATGCATGCAGTCCTTTCCCAACAGACTCTGAAGGGCTGTACTGAAGTGATGCTTTATTGAAAGGTTACAGATGATATAATATCAGAATCATCACTTTGGGCATCATCACTTTGGACCGTGACTTGGATGTATTTCTTTATGAAGGACACCTTCTGAAAAGACCGAACTGAGATTTCTAGTTAGTTATGTAGATTGCTAAGTGATGATATAATCAGTTAAAGAAACCACAGACATGTAATTTCTAGTTCTAGTACACTGTCTTAAGGTATAATTCTCCTCATTTTTATTACTCACAGCAACCAGATCAGTAAAACTGAAATAAGTCAGAAAACATGACTGAAATAAG
Source organism: Vireo altiloquus (assembly GCA_013396875.1). Lineage (NCBI taxonomy): Eukaryota > Metazoa > Chordata > Aves > Passeriformes > Vireonidae > Vireo > Vireo altiloquus. The sequence continues at coordinate 324,788 of VZRF01009557.1, read as the reverse complement.
TCAGAAAAAAATTTCTCTATACTGTTTGTTTACCTTGTGCATTTCTCATAGCCAGGTAATGAAAAATAGGTTAGTCACTCTTGTTTCTATACAATTTTATATTCTGAGTCTGATGCAGTAGCAAGAAGTTTCTGTGTTTGAGGTGAAAGTCTTGTATTTATTTTTATACACACCATATTTCCATGGAAACCATATTGATATTACTTTTGGCTTCACTTCTATGAAAGCTAAAACTGGGGTCAAATTTAAACAGACATTTTCAGATTTCAGATCTGGTACTTACTGATTTCAGATCAGTACCAGTAATTCTTACAGAGTTCTCAGCAAGGTACTTAAACAGACGACTAGTGTACAATGTATAAATACTCTCTCTTGATCAAATCTGCAGCCAGTATGCATTGCTGTATCTCCTTTGGAGTTCAGGGAACTGTAGTGCTTTGCATCAACAGAGGATATCCTCCTCCTGCTTTAATGGAGCTACTCATATTCATAAAGCACATGCTAAAGTACCTTACAAAACTGGGGCCTGAATAAAGTTTACACTGGGGTTGAGCAGTGTGTGCTCTGCCCATGTGGAATGCCATGGATGAAACACTTCTGACCAGATGCAGAACTAACAAGTAGCGTGAGAGCAGTGGTTTTGCTGATTTAGATAATATAGCATGAACACACAAAATTCTACCTTTCAGACACCACTTGAGTTCAGTTTCATATTTAAAAAATCACCAGCTTTCAGAATGTAATGCTGTTGTCTACAGTAGCTTTACTTATGTGAAGCTCAGTCAAGCATAAGAAGGAAGGGGCAGATTTGGATATTTACAACCAGATGACTAATGGCTTTATATAAGGTGCACAGGTCATCAAAGAGATATATGATGCCTCAGGATCAAAGTCAAAATACATATGGGAATTTATCTGATACATTGAGTGGACAGCCTTTTCTGGGCCTCTCCATTCAGCAGATATCTTGGATGAGTAATGCACTTTCAAAGTATTTCTTAGTTAAAGTGATTAGAACTGTTCTATTAAAAATCATGGAATTATTATTAATTTTGGAAAATAAGCTAACTTACATCTTTCTATTTCTCAGGTGATCTGGTTTCTGTGAGATTTCAGATGTCAGTGGCATCACAAATGGACCTACCTGAAGAACTTCAGCATCCGTATACAAAATTTTCTGAATGGAAATTCAAGCTCTTTAAATTGCGATCATTTGAAAAAACACCCTCTGATGACAGCCAGCACACAAACAAAGATCAGGCAGAAGAGGCTGCTTCTTCAAACAAAGAAATCATCCTGCATAAAGATGAAGCAGTGCCAAGAGGAGAAAAGATGGAGTTAAAGGGCAATAGGCAGGGACTTGAGGAAGATGCCCATGCCATGAAAACACAAGACAATAGAGCTCATCAGAACAATTTGAAACAACTCTGCCGCATCTGTGGAGTTTCATTTAAAACTGATTGTTACAAGAGAACTTATCCAGTGCATGGGCCAGTGGATGATGAAACTCTGTGGCTTCTGAGAAAGAAAGAAAAAACAGCAACCTCTTGGCCAGACCTTATTGCTAAAGTTTTCAAGATTGATGTGCGAGGGGATGTCGATACTATCCATCCCACTCAATTTTGTCACAACTGTCGGAGTATTATACATAGAAAATTCAGTAATACTCTATGTGAAGTATATTTTCCTAGGAACAGCACAATGGAGTGGCAACCACACTCCCCAAACTGTGATGTGTGCCATACTACCAGACGAGGAGTCAAGAGAAAAAGCCAACCCCCAAGTGTGCAACGTGGCAAACGTGTCAAAACCGCTGGGGAACGTGCTCGGCTAAACAGAGGTGTAAAGAACCAAGCACAGATAAACAACAAAAATTTAATGAAAGAGATTGTCAATTGCAAGGATATACATCTCAGCACCAAGCTGCTTGCTGTTGATTACCCAGTAGATTTCATTAAATCCATTTCTTGCCAGATTTGCGATCATATTTTGGCAGATCCAGTGGAAACAACGTGCAGACACTTGTTTTGCAGAACTTGCATCCTTAAATGTATCAGGGTTATGGGCAGCTATTGCCCCTCCTGCTGGTATCCTTGCTTTCCTACTGATCTGGTAACCCCAGTGAAATCCTTCCTGAACATCCTTGATAACCTGAGTATAAGATGCCCTGTAAAGGAATGTGATGAAGAGATCTTGCATGGAAAATATGGCCAACACCTCTCTGGCCATAAGGAGATGAAAGATAGAGAGCTCTATAGCTACATAAATAAAGGTGGCCGACCGAGGCAGCACCTCCTGTCTTTGACGAGGAGAGCTCAGAAACATCGTCTGAGGGAACTGAAACGTCAAGTCAAGGCTTTTGCTGAGAAAGAAGAGGGTGGTGATATAAAGGCTGTATGCATGACTTTGTTCCTGCTAGCTTTGAGAGCAAAAAATGAACACAAACAAGCAGATGAACTGGAGGCTATAATGCAAGGGAGGGGATCTGGACTTCATCCTGCCGTCTGTCTGGCCATCCGAATCAACACGTTTCTCAGCTGTAGTCAGTATCATAAAATGTATAGAACAGTAAAAGCTGTCACTGGGAGGCAGATCTTCCAGCCTTTGCATGCTCTTCGCACTGCTGAGAAAGCCCTCCTACCAGGTTATCACCCATTTGAGTGGAAACCTCCCTTGAAAAATGTATCCACTAACACAGAAGTGGGAATTATAGATGGACTATCAGGACTGCCACTCTCAATTGATGACTACCCAGTAGATACAATTGCAAAGAGATTTCGATATGATGCAGCCTTGGTTTGTGCCTTAAAGGACATGGAGGAGGAGATCTTGGAAGGCATGAAAACAAAAAACCTGGATGACTATTTGAATGGCCCCTTCACTGTGGTTGTGAAAGAGTCCTGTGATGGAATGGGAGATGTCAGTGAGAAGCATGGAAGTGGGCCTGCAGTCCCAGAGAAGGCTGTTCGCTTTTCTTTCACAGTCATGAACATTTCTATAGCACATGAGAATGAAAGCAAGAGGATCTTTGAGGAAGTAAAGCCCAATTCAGAATTGTGTTGTAAGCCATTGTGCCTTATGCTGGCTGATGAATCAGATCACGAAACTCTGACAGCAATCCTGAGCCCCCTGATAGCAGAAAGAGAGGCTATGAAAAACAGTGAACTCCTGCTTGAAATGGGAGGCATCCTGAGAACATTTAGATTCATCTTTAGGGGTACAGGATACGATGAGAAACTTGTGCGGGAAGTGGAAGGGCTGGAGGCCTCAGGTTCCACTTACATTTGTACCCTGTGTGATGCAACCCGCTTGGAGGCGTCTCAGAATCTGGTCTTCCACTCCATAACCAGGAGCCATGCTGAAAATCTGGAGCGATATGAAATATGGAGGTCCAACCCATATCACGAATCTGTTGATGAGCTCCGTGACAGAGTGAAGGGTGTTTCAGCCAAACCTTTTATTGAGACTGTTCCCTCCATAGATGCATTGCACTGCGACATTGGCAATGCAACAGAATTCTACAGGATTTTCCAGATGGAGATTGGAGAACTTTACAAGAATCCTGATGTGTCTAAAGAGGAGAGGAAGAGGTGGCAGTTGACTCTTGACAAACACCTCAGGAAGAAGATGAACTTGAAGCCTATGTTGAAGATGAGTGGAAATTTTGCTAGAAAGCTCATGTCCAAAGAGACCGTAGAGGCAGTATGTGAATTAATAAAGTGTGAGGAAAGGCATGAAGCCCTAAGAGAACTAATGGACCTTTATCTGAAGATGAAGCCAGTGTGGAGATCCTCATGCCCTGCCAAGGAGTGCCCAGAACTGCTGTGCCAATATAGCTACAATTCACAGCGGTTTGCGGAGCTCCTATCTACAAAGTTCAAGTACAGATATGAGGGCAAGATTACAAATTATTTCCACAAAACACTTGCTCATGTTCCTGAAATAATTGAAAGAGATGGATCCATTGGGGCCTGGGCAAGTGAAGGGAATGAGTCCGGAAACAAACTGTTTAGGAGGTTCCGAAAAATGAATGCCAGGCAGTCCAAAGTCTATGAGATGGAGGATGTCTTGAAGCACCACTGGTTATATACCTCCAAGTACCTCCAGAAGTTCATGAATGCTCATAAAACATTAAAAAGCCAGAGCTTCACCATTGATTCAGGGGGCAGTTTAGCTGACTCATTGCCACTGGAGGTCATGGAAAACAATGATTCAGCAGAACTCTAAATGTATAGCACCTTTGGTTGGGTTTGTGATGGTGCCTTCCTGCAAGGAAGCAGATTCTCTTTCAGACCTGTAGAGGTACAGAGAAGTCTGAAATTTACACTCCCTGTTAAGGTGCTGAGAGGAGTTTATTTAATAAACACCGTGTGTGTTGGGAGTATCCAAGAGGCAATGCTCTGGCGCATTTACCAGTGGTTATATGAGATGAAAGCAGAAACAAATTGCAAAGAAGGGTCTTTGTTTTGTTCTGATCATATTGTTTCTAAGGGATAAAATCAAAGTAAACAAGGTTTTATAGAAAGTTTTAGTTTGGAGGGAATATGATACTGGAGAGTTATGACAGTTGCAAAAAAGGAGCATGGCTGGTTTTTTTGTTTGCATTTTTAGAACTATTCTGCTATTTACTTTTCAAGAGGGCTTGATTATTTTCTTGATGGTTCTTTGGGTTTTATAGGTGAAGATTTGTCAATGAGACACTTGGATAATTGTTTTGGTATAAAGTTCAGTTATTTTTGTATAACATACTTAAAGATGCAAACTTTGATGTCACATTCTCTAGAAATATGATTATTTAACATATATATTGTAGTACTGCTTAGGAGCAGATGATGGTATCATCATGCTAATTTACTGTATGAAGATATAGAAAAGGTAGCTGAAGTTTTTTAAAGATATTTTTATCATAGCCTGTTTACTCTGAAATGCAAACTTGTGCTCCTAAACCAGGATTTACAGTTCCTTGTGGTTATCTCATTATATAAAATACATTCAAGCTCTGCTGTGTAGCTTGTTGTTTCATGAGCATTTTAGACTTCTATGGTAACTTCACTATATAGTACAATTTGCATTAGTACAGTTTTATTGAATGAATTCCTGGCCTCACTGAAGTCACCAGTAAATCCTCATTAATACCAGTAGGTGCACAGTTTCACCAGGTTACTTTAGTCACAGCAGTCCCATTTCTCAGGAGATGGTTATTACCTTGATCAGATACATGCCAGTTGGCTATTTCCCTGACTGCTGCTGCATCTGATACCAAACTTTTTCACACCTGGGATATACCACATGCACAGCCTCATTTTCAAAATCTGTAAAAGAAGGTTAATATTTATTACCCTCAAAGATATTTGCTTACAGGACGAGTTAAAAAGCAATAAACTCTCTTGAAATTTCTGCATACCATATTTTTCACTATTACAGTAGTGTTTAGTTAGTATTTGTCTTTCTGAAGTGATATTTAGTATATTCATAATTCATAAAATTATGACTTTAATTCACTGACATATTCATAAAACATACTCAATTACCTGAGATGCCTCCAAATCCTCCAGCCTTTCAGATTTACATCTGTGGCTAGAGTGTTACTGTGTTTGGAGTAATGTTTCTGAAACAAGATTAAATGCGGAAACAATCAAAGCACAGATCTAAAAGAATCCCCTTTTTTTTTTTTTTATTTTGATGTGGCAGAAGTTGGTTTCTGAGTGTAAGTGAACAACAAATTAAAAAGAATTAATGGTCTGAGGTTTGTTTTGTAGTATCTTGTTCGTGTTGTTTACTATATTCCTAAGGGTCTGGCATTTACCATTTATGGATAATTGAAAAATAGAGTTAAGTGATAGTAATTAGTACAAATATTAATATTATTCTAATTATGCCTTTCTTTTGGTTTCTATTAATTAAATCACTATTTTAAAAATAGTCTGTAATTTAGGATTTTGGTTGAGCATGATTTCTTTAAACCTAATTTAACACAATGTCAAAAACTGCAGTTGGAAATAATGTCTCTTTTTTGAAGCAGTCATAAGGACTGCAGTATCTTTTGTATGGTGTATCATGTATACCTTCACTTACTGAGTGTTCATTTCTAGATTAACTTTTTAAAAATTTATTTGAAAACAAGTATTTCCTATATAGCATAAAAACTAGTTTTACATAAGTATCATTCTTTACCAATAAATGTAGACCACAAACAGAACTGTTTCCCAGGGAATGTAAATAGCAGGTATAAAGAACATTCTCTAACAGTTATAGTTTTACAGATATAGTTTTCCTATTTGGTCAGCATACATTTCATTATACAAATAGTTGCACACTTTCCTTTCTTCTCTGTATGTATATTTGGGACTGCTGTTTTACCTTATGTTGTATCCTTGACTTGGTTGAATAAATTAGGGGTCTGTTTAACAATCTTGACTCATGGTGATTTTCACTGCATTTAAGTGGTATAGAGTTTTCATTGCCTTTTGCACAGAAGTGAATTCCCACCCCACATAATCCAAAGTCATCCACAGCAATGCATATGTGTCATGGAGTGAGATTGTTAACATCAACTTTGTTAATTTTGCACATGTACTTTCAGTGACTCTAACTGAAACATTGTCAAATTCCACATTCAATTTAATAGACTGCTGATATAACAGCAACTGCTTTGTCTCACTGTCTCCATAAAGGGCTGAGTGAGTTTTATCCTCATGCATATGATTTCTTAAGACAAACCTTAAGAAATCCTGGGGTAACCCATCAAAGTGAACAAAACCTGAGTGGGAACACAGAAATGAGGTGGCATGTGGCAGTATTCTTTTGTGAAATATTCTAAGCCATAAAGACACATTTCACACTCTACTAGCTCTGGGCAGGTTAGCTGACACAGAGAAGTACTACTATTTTTTTCCTTTTCTGTTTTTTTCAGACTTGAATCTAGTTAAATCTTCTATTTCCCCATTGTTGACATCTTCTGTAAATCAGTTGAGAATTTTGAGCTCATTAGAACAAACAACACTGAAGGGGTAGGTACCTGCAAGTGAAGCTTTTGTAAACAGAGCTGAAATAACAATGCTGCAAGCACAGAGCCATGCACTGGAAGGCAAACAAATTCTGACTGCAGACAGGTGCATCATTTGGTTATGCAGCCTATTGTTAAGCTTTCTGACTTTGAAGAGGCTTTAGAAATATGGGAACACTTCTATTCATGGTACTCTTTCAAGCCTTCACATTCTCTTTTTTACATTAATAATCGGTACAAATCCTTCAATAATTCACAGCAAATAATTGCCACCTTGTTCTGAAATTGTATTGACTGTAGTTTTTATACAATCACATTATGTATTTTGTTTTTTTTTTTTTTTTTATTCAAGGGCTTTGTATTGTGAATTGCCATGTTATAAACAATGTGAACTATGTTAGAAGCCATGATTCTGCTATCACATATTTTTTTTTCCTCACAGGAATAATTCTATGGTCTTTACATAAATAACCTTTGACTTTTGGTTCGGTAGTTCAGAAACAAACTCTAGACATTTACAGGATCCTAATTTCTGACTACACTGAGTTATTTGCTTTGTTTCACTGCATGGCTTCATAATTTTACTTTTTCTTACTGTATTACAGTTTCTTATTTCATTAAACCAGTTTAAAATAAAGGTCTTATAAATATTTAAGTTTCTGTCTTTTTATTTCTTACAGTTTTTCAACGATACACATAATTTCCTGGTGGCACTCTTAGTTTCACTAAAATTGTGGATAATTTCCACAGTTAGACTGTTCTAATACCCAGAGGCTGCGATTCCAGCCCTGTTCTGGAAGTCACTAAATTACACAAATGAAGATTACTCTGTGAATCTCAGCAGTCCTTTCAGCACCCTTCCTCAGAGGCAATTGCTTGACAGAACACTAAACTGATGTAAAACTAGTTTTATTTAGTCTGTAAATGTCTTTTGGTTCATTTGCAAATACCACCCCAGATTTTATGTAAAACCAACCTTGCAATGTTATCACCATGCTATTACATTGTGTCTTTACTGGTTTCTGTGCATCCTTTGATTCAAAGTTTGGCTCCTCACTAGAGGTTGAGCTGTCATGATTAGTTCCAATCTACCTCAGTCCATATTTGTAGCTTAGCTTTATTCTACTTCAGAAAAATATTTCTTTCTTCCTTACAATAATATCTACAAGTTAAAAGATTTATGTAAACCACCTGATTTGAGTGGAACTAATGACGAGCAAATTAAGCTACCTGATTTTTTGTGTAATCAGATAACCAGACATCTAGTATCAGGACTTCACATCACCAACTTATCTTTTTCATGTGATATCTCAAGAAAAAAAAATGTTGGATGGAAAAAAACAGAGCCCGTATAAAGCAAAAAACTAAGCGTCAGAGAGTTTTCTGATAAATTAGGATGATTTAACTCCTTTACTCCTAAATCTGTAATAACTGACTGAATTTTACTTTCATGTACTCCTATGGGTTAAGATGAAGAATAATGAGGCCTGTCACCGCTCTTCAAAGTACTGTTTTAGGGACTGAACATGGTGTAATTGTAAAGCAGTTGACCAGCTACAACTCCTAAGTGTTTCCTTAAGTGTTAAGGAACTTTTCTACAAGCTTAATATTGTCCATGATACAAAAAGACACATTAGAAGAGAGGATTTAATTAGCAGCTTTTCTAGCAGCATCAGGAGAGAGGTCAAGAGGTGCATTTTTAATGCTCTTCCTCTGGAGATGGGCATTCTGAGCAAGTGGACAAGGAAATACACAATAACTACCACCTCCACAAAGGAGATCCTGCACATCTGTGGAGTGGCCAGTGCCCTGTTCTTCCTGTATATACGTTTATGTATTGAGAAACTGGAGGGTTTATAACGTTATTGCCTTTTTCCCAAAGTAAAAATGGGCTCAAGTGCCACAGTTTTCAAAGCAGAGACAACAAATTGGAGTTTTATTTTCAAAGGCTCAAGCCCTTCCCAAAACTTAGTCTTGTTTGAAATAGAATAGGGTAGGAAATCAAATATGGAGGGAGCTATAGCCACCAATCATGAAAAAAAGTAAGCCAATCCCTCTGTCTTTACTACACAGGTTCCAGCAGTAGATAACAAATTCCTTTTCAATCTGAATTCAATATTTTCCTTCTGCTTTGGGCTCCCAGTTGCATTATTTCCACTCCTTTCAATGGTCTATTGGTGCAATGAGTCACTCTGAACTATAACACATGCTTTAGTGCTACTGGTAAAAATTTGTGCTGTGCCTTTCCTGTAAATTAATCAAGTACTTCAAGGTCCAAGCACCTTTCAATAGCAGTAAAATCCATATATCATCCTCACAGAAGCTGATAATAGCAATACAATGTTACTAAAATGTGTCTGGGAACCATGATACTGCTTATTGTGATTACAAAACACACAGATCAGTTGGATGCAGATATAACAGAGACTTACTTCTGCACTCAAATCTACTTCATTTTATCTGTTAATTCTAACCTGCCTTAGCAAGAAACATCTTGTATTGATTAGCTGGTTTTAAAGACAATGAATACGTTTAAAGTACATGACTCAGGAAATTAGGTACTTTCTGCAGTCTTGAATGCTATGTCAAGTGTCTTCTTTCCAGTTTGAAGTTTTTATTTTACTTACAATTTCTTTTTCCTGCAGTAGCTACAGTCTCTGAGCTGTGATTTAATGCTGCTTGTATAGCCTTTCACTGTAAAGCTGTGACATGGTTTAACCAAGCAATTTTCCCCTCCTACTCAAATAAACCATGCATTTTAAAAAAGCACAGCTCAAATACACAATATGCTAACATTATGGGCCCAATGAGGTATAACATAAAGTCTGACCATGAATTGCTTTTTTCATAGCCACAGTGTTAAAGTAAAGAACAACAGCTCAGGTAAGAACTGGAAGGGTCCACAATGTGTGCTTCTACTTGCCTCATGCTGAGCATCTGTTCTCAGCTCCCAGGGGCTCAGGGGTTCACTGGAGCTGCAGGAGTCAGTTCTGGAAATTCAGAGTTGCTCCCAACGCACTGCAACCACACCACAAGGCTTTATCTCAGGCTGAATGTCACTTCTGATAGGCCAGTGTCAAGCTTTCCCTTTACAAAATGTTTCCATCCTTTTATTTGTCTGCACCAGCAGACAAATTTGTCATACAGTGTGCTGTCCAAGGAACTCGAGATAATGACAGTAACTGAGAGAAGTAGCAGCCAAAAACTCAGACTGGCTATTGCCAGGGAATTCAGTAATTATGGAGAGCCTAATAATTGTGGCGAGTCCTTTGTTGTTTTAAAATGGCAAAGTGGCAAAGGGTGGAGTTTTGTTGTGTGAGTATATTGTCCCTTTTCATTGGTGTTGCGATGATGTGGCTTTAATGTCAGTGTGGATTTCTTTTGTTAATGTAAATAAGTGCATGATGAAGATATATTTTAATGACAGTTCAGCTCCCTAAGACCTATGACTTGCCTACAAAAGGGGACATTGACTAATGATTTTCATCAGTTTGAAGGGACTTTACATGAGCATTACTTGTTGTAAAAACATATAGCACTATGTACTCTGAGCTTACATAAAGTAACATGTCAAAGGAAATAGGAAGCTGGCATTGAAATCTATGAATTTATACCCATATCAGGCTGTAAAGAGGAGAATCAGGGTGATATGCTTCCCATTTAGAAGCTCAATCCAAACTTCAAGCTCCCTCAGCACATGGAAAGGTTGTAAATGGAAACTTGTATGGTTGCCCTTTTCTTTGCTGTTGACTTGGGATGGTAAGGTTTTAAGGGGAGTACTGCACAGACATGTCTGTGTTGACAGGAATACTGTGCTCCACACACTGCTTTGTGCAGGAGTGGCTGCTCAGGGTCTGCACATAGTGATCAAATAGCTGACAGCTGCTCCTGTTTTTCTTTTTTATGCAGGAATCCAGCATGAGAGTTGGACTGTGAATACTGAGCTATTATTGTTGGCTCACAAATGTTGAGCTGCTGGTATTGATTTTCTGAAAAGATGTTTGGAGCAGTAATAAAAATAAAAAATAAAGTCAAGAATGATGAGGCTTTACAAATAGCCAATAAAAGAATCCACAAAAAACTTAGTAAACTCTTGGGCTATTCAACCTTGACAATGTCCTTTTCAATCTGAATCCAATCTTCTCGTGTTTTGAGCAGCCAACTGCATTTGTTTCTACCCTCACAATGCTCCACTGGCTCAATGAATCACTCTGAGCTACAGTTTGCACTTCTAAGCTTTCACACTCGTACACAGTCACCCTGGGAAAGCAGAGAAAGAAATGGGTAGTGGAGGACCTCGAGTAAATGATAAAAATCCTGTTCATCAGAAGGAATTTCTTCTGAAGTCAATGGGAGTTCACAGCACGGGGTGGCTGTGAAGCTAGAACCCTTATCAGGCTTCATATGGACCTCCCAAGCATACATGCCATCCTTTTGTATGTAAACTTCAGGATTTACAGTGTTTGATTTACCCATGAATACATGAAAAAATGCAGCCATTTTTATTATAAACTTTATTACCTTACTAAATTTTTAAAAATACAAACACAAAGCAGATGATGATCACAGTAGTTTAAAAAAAGCAATTTAATTTTTGCTGTGAGATGATATTCCACAACTGTAGCCAAAACTGACATATAATCATTCCATAACTTTCAAAATAAAAAATTAATTATCCATAATTAAATGCTCCATATGTAAGCTTTCCATCAAGGAAGTCCCTGAAGAAAACTGACCCTCAGTGTCTGAATATTTCATTATTTCTGACACAAGGGACTTAAGCCACTACTTTTGTTTAAAAGCAGAATAATTAATCTCATTTTATTTCATTACACCAACATAAAACCGGAGTAATGCAGCTATAAATTAGGTCAAATATTTCTAGAACTACTGACTAAGATAAAAAAATAAAATGGGCAATATAACGTTCTTTATGGACAGATGGTAACAGCACTGACTACATGGGATAATGTCTTATCCTACCAGCAGTTCCATTAAACTTACTGGGGAGTAAGTTATAGCATAAAATACAGCACACAGTTAACCAGTTATCTGGCTGTGTGTTTGCACAGTGCCGTCTAGGATGGGGTCCCTGTCTGGATATTACAAAAATACACGAGACAGAATAAATGCTTTGAAATGTAACAAAAACATTGAGATAACTGAAATAAGAAGACCTCTTTGAGCTCCAACAGCCCACTTTGCTTCAACCATTGTTGCCTTTGACTGTGATTTCATTTCCTCCCATGTGAACACGAATCAGCAGTGTAAATCTATTCAAACAGTCTCCGAAGAAAGGACTTTTTCGTGGACGTTGATAACTTCATGGTTTTCTTTTTGCGCAATGGTTTCATGGGTTGCTTTTTCAGGCACGCCACCTTTTGGGGAGTCTGTAGCCCTTTATTAAGGTCAATGTGCTTGTTGCAGAAGTACTTGACATTTGCTTCTGAGAGACGAAGAAGCATGGTCTCTGACAGATCCATACACTGCGCGTGGACCCAGTGGCCAGCCCCACTGGAGCACAGGATCATTGCTGGCTTGTTCAGTTCTGTCGAATAGAAAGGGACCCAGGTGTTAATGTCAATATTGCAACTGGCACAGCAGGTGATCCAGTAGCCTGTTTCTGATTCATCTTCTTCATCATCTTCATTGTAAGTGTCAGCATCGTCAACATCAAAGCTATTGGCTTCAGCACTAAAACAAAACTCCTCTGAGTCTTCAAATGGAGTGGAGTCTCCAGGGTCTTCACTTGATGTCTGACTGCAAATTTGCGTTAGCGATTCTTCTTCCTTGTCCTCTTCTCCTCCTTTGCATCTCAAAATGTAGAAGTAGTTTGCATCTGGGATTAATTGTTTGTTGGCCCCTGGAATGCCCAGTAATACAGACCCTTTACCCATATCACAGCCAAACCACGTTCTGCAGTGTTTAATATCTGGTGTCCACTCTGGGCTCACACTTTCAGCAATCTCTATCTTACTATCATCCAGAACTATGGTGTTACACACCAACCGTTTCTGGTTCTCAGAGTGGTAGCCACCGACAAGGACAAATTCAGCATCACTGATTTGGGTCACTATAGCACTTGACACTGATATCCCCCCTGGCAGGATGGTGCAGGTCACAGCTGGGCTGCCCAGGGGCAGATCAATTTTTAGCTTGTATAAGTTGGGGGACCTGGTGTTATTTTGAAGTGAGTAGCCTCCCAAGATGTAGATTGTATCATCTCTGGCAATTGAAACGTGGAAAGAAAGTCCATCTTGAAGCTCTGGAAGGACGTATGATGTACAGCATCCAAACTCAAAATCAATGAGAAACACAGATGGCAAACAGTCAACTACGCTGTTCCATTTTTCAGTGGTTCTTTGTGCAAGAGGAGTATACGACCTCCCTCCAAACAGAACACTCATGCTTTTTCCCCGGCTATGAACTACATTAATTGTATGCCCATATCTAGCTTCAGGCACATCTCCACCCAGGTCTTTCTCAATGCATTGGAACGTCATTTTCTTGTTAGTTTTGCTTACCAGACTCATAAAGTAAATCTTATCAGAAAGGTCATTGTTAGGTGTTTTACCACCATGGATGATATACTGGTACACATCATCGCTTCTGAGCGTGCAAAGAGCAGGGTAGCGGAGAGGGGGAAGGTAACACGAGTCTTTAGAGAAGAAGGCAGGTTTCATTTTGAGCTCATTCTGCTTCACATCGAGGAGGAAAACACCAGTGGGGCAGGATCTCTTCGGCCATCCTTTCTGACCAAAAAAGAAAACATGCCCATCAAAATTCAAGAGAGAGAAGCCCGGCTGAAGCAAGGATGAGTTACTGACGGTGGATACCATCTGCAGCGACATTTTGTCTGTTGAGTGCGCCATACTGTGGCTGAGAAAATAAAAAAGAAACCAAAACAAACAGATCAAACATGCATTAAATCCTATCGCAATTATTTATGAGAACTTGAATAAATCGTATGGAAGCTGCACTGCAGTTCACGCTCTGAGACCCAAAAAAGACACGCTTTTCTGTGACTCAAGACATGAATCAAGCATGAGGTGCGCACCATTTCGGCGGTGTTTCGGGGATTTTGTGCACACTACGGGCGGCAGGCACATGCACTCCGCACACGCCGGGGCGGCTTCCCGGGGCGGCTCCCATGGGAACGCGGCCCCGCGGGCTGCTGGGGCCGGTAGTTCGCGCTGGGCTGCCCGGCCCGGCCCGGCTCGGCCGCCGCTTGGCTCGTCCCGGCCGTGGGGAATCGGGACCGGCGGGCTCAGAGAGCCGGCGGCGGTGAGTGCGGCCGCGGAACCGGGGCCGGTCTGCTGCCGGCGGGGTTCGGCCCCGGAGCTGCCGGGGCGGAGGGCGCAGCGCCGGGGATGCCACAAGCCGGGATTTCCTGCCCGTTTGTCGCCCCGAGGCGGCCGGGAATGCCGGGCTGGAGCCTCCCGGATGCCGCAGGGGCCCCGCGGGTGCGGGAGCCGCATCCGCCCGCGCCGGCCCTGGTCCCGCGGGGCTCGGGCTCGCCCGGGGCGGCAGGAGGCTCCTGCCCATCCGCCCCCGAACGGGGACTGCCCCACGGCACCGCAGTCCGTGCGCTGGGGGACGGGCGTGAACGCAGACTTCAGATTGCACGTTTTGTTTACTAGGAATACGTCAGGATTTGTTGAGTGCGTTCAGAAGCAGGCAGTGCCCGCAGTCTGTGCGGCCGTGCAGCGCTGCCTGGAGCGGCACAGGCCGCGGGCCACAGGGTGAGCCTCACGCTTGTGCTGAACAGCCGCTCGGCATCGGCGCTTGCGAGACCCCTGCCGCGGGCCTTCAGCGTGCTCCAGGCCTTTCTCTTTCATCTCTGCTCTTTGCTCCTGCTTTCATGAGCAGGTTTCAAGGGGTGTCTTGTATAAAGCTGTTTGTTTGAGGACTGAAAGGAGTTTATGTAATCAGCCTGGATATTGACTGTGAAAGAGTTGTGGAGAGCACAGACACCGGGGAGGGAAATAACTGGCTGATTCATTGCTACTGTCCTTTGGTGGCAGCAGACTTGGGCCCTTCAGTAAATGTCCAAGTTCTCTGTCCCAGCCTTTGCCAAATCCCCAGCATTTAAGGGTGTGAGCTAAATATTCGAAAAAACCCACTAAATCATACATTTTAAAATGTTATTCCTTTCTCTGAAATCTTTAGGATTCATATTTTCCTTGTTTCTGCTTTTCATTTTGCTGTAGCAACAAAAACAAGATCCACAGGGTTTCTTTTTTAAGGAGGTATTGGTATCCTCTAGTTATGTGACATCAAAACCCAGGGGAATCTGAACAACATCATGTACAGGAAGAGTCCCTGTAAAAACATGGTAACTGATGACACTGACTACATCAATTGCCGTGTTGTACCATTGTGCAAACTGCTGTGCTAAAATAGGGATCTGCCATAGAATGTTTTTCGAAAGTGAGATGTTTTCAGGCCAGAGCACGCAGACAGAGTAGGCATAGCCGTTACTGAGCCTGTTTGAAAAAACAATCCAGTCTTATGTTGTGGAATCATCCAAAGATTGAGTTGAGTTCAGTTCACTGTGTAGCCTAATGCCTCTGCCCTGAAGGTGATAGTTTTTTCCACATTTAGAATTCTTTTCAGAAGTACTGCACTGTAGGTGAAGTTCAGTTACAAGTTAATTAAATTAGTCAACCCTTTTCTAAGCATGTCAGCATACACAGCAGGTTTTGTCTTTATTATGCATGAAGAAAGACTTATGAAGTTATTTACCTTCAGGTGATATGCTATACAGGAATCTGCTGCTTGTTTCTTAAAAGCATTCAAAAAAATGGCATCGTCAGAGGAGCTTGCACTCAGTTGGATTTACTGGATTAGATGTCATTTGTAGCTTAGCTTCTTTGGTTTTACAGGCTCTTTAGAAAAGTATAATCTTCAGTATCTTCCATACTGAAGATGCCATGAGAAAATTTCTGTTCTATATCAGAAAATTAGAGTTTTTTATTTTGTACCACTAGTGTTCTGCATTTGACTGCTGGTTTATATTTGAAGTCTAACGAGAGTATTAAAAATGGCCAACAATTGAATTGATATATTGGTATGCATTTTTTATTTTTATATATACTTCAAGGATCTCAAAATATGGCAATTATTAGTGTCCACAATGCAACAAACTATATCCCAAATACTGAGCAGTACTCAGTTCTGAAGAGTTTACTGTCTGAAGAGTCTGCAGATACAGAGTGGAGAAAAGATCAGTGAAAATTATTTGATTGATAAACACACAGAATGTGCTGGTTAAGTACACTTAGACACACTTCTGTGTCATCTCGTAATATTTCTTGAACTTTACATAAGCAAGCAGTTCAGTGAGTATTGGAAGGAATATTTATCTGAGACTTTTGGACAGAAGTAGCTCCTTAGGCATTGACTGGAATTGCTTTGGCTGTCTGTGTATTTTCATGCTAATTACAGTGTGTTAATACAGTGTGATTGCTCTTTGGCTATGCTAACCTCCATCTCTAACCTTCCAATCCCACTGATTCCTTTGGGCCGTGGCTCATCTAACCCTGAACAGCTTTGGGAAACCCAAAAGGTAAAGATGTAACCTTATAAGCAGAGAGTTTAAAGTGCTTTTTTGTGGCTTTATGATCAAAACTGTCACCGTGGAGTTGGATTAGCTTTTCAGCTAATGTAGAGGGAAACAGACAAATGCCTTTGTTGTGGTGCAACACAAGATACCCGGTAAGAGACACTACAAGGAGTAAAGATGAATAAAAAGAGAAGGGGGGAGTTACATAAACAATTACCAGTTATGATGACTTGAGTCATGCTTCATCATATTTGGTGTTTTTATAAAAGGTTAAGCTGTAAGGATTATACAAATAAATGAGAATCTCAGCATTACTTTTATAAGCCCCTTATTTGGGAAGCAGTAGAGACCTGAGCTAGAAGCTAAGCTAACAGAAAGAAGAAAACTAATATTCTCCCGTGTTTATTTTGAAATCAAACAGTATTTGAGCAGGTTTTTTTAGGTAAGAGTTGTTTATATGTCAAGAAGAGATTATAAGGTATTCAGATTTAGATAGCTGCATTGGGAGATACATTTATAGAAGGATCAAATGAAGAGAGAAGGTGTTTTTTAAAAGCACTAGCTAATGTAATTTGAAATGTGCTTACTGTGGAAATAGATGAACATAGTTACAATTTTGGGTGGTGTACCATTTCAGAAACCATATTAGGCGTCCACAGAGAAGGACAGGATGAACATCTTTTAGAGACAAGGGGTGGCACTGAGTGACCTGAACAGCAAATGACATTTCATATACCTTTAGATATTCTTCCTTCTAGCTTCTCCTATGTAAGCAAATCTCCCATTGGTTTTGTGTCCTAGGTTCTACTAAATCTAGGGTTTATAAAATGTCACTAGATGACAATGTTTAGGCGCTGAGTCGCTCCCAAACTGTGTGTATTACTTATTGTCCTCTTTGACCGTATGCAGAAATTGTTTGTTTACCTATGTGCTTTGCCTGTTGCCCAATTAGGCAACAAAAACATTTTAATCAGGAGAACAATGACTAATCAGTGCTGCTGTTTAGTGTGATATCTCATATTTTTCAACACTGAAAGTATTATTTGTAATAATTTTCACAGTAGTTTGAATGCTACAAAATAATGGATGATGGATGAGTTGATCTTATGAACTGTAGCAAACACAAAGAACCTTTTTTCATTTATACAAAAATAAGATATTTGAGCTGTACTGATTGGACAGTGAGAGAATGGAATGCAGGATAACATGGAGTCTTAGTTGGTAAACACCCATTGCTGACCATTAAATTAGTTAGTTTGCAGTTATTTTGACATGAACACAGATATCTATGATAGAATTAAATTGATTTTGCAGTATTTTTTTCTCTGACAGACCTGTTTTTTCATTTCCAAAACGGAAAAGCATACCCCTGAAAAGCAAGTGCTGTTTCCAAATTCTCCACAATCAAAATCATATCCAGACTCATAGAGAGGTTTGAAGTCCTCCATAAAGAAGCTTAAGGAAGGCAATTTGTTATATAGTATTTCTCAAAACATTTGCTAAGTGTATCAACCAAGTTTGCTTTGGGCAAAACAGCAATTTAGACATACCTGGCTAATAGCAGTTTTTTGCGTCCTCCGTAATCTTTCTGTGTAATTGGGATTCAAATGTGAGCAATGTGAGGAATCTTCTGTGACAGCACAGGGGGCTCGTGGCATGGAGAGACAGCCTGATGGAGGGGAACCTATCTGCTTAATTTGCAGATGTGCTCTTGAGAACGCGATCTGCTGTGGCTAACTGGCTGTGACTGGTTTTTTTCCTTTCCTCCCTTGTCTTCAGATGGCACAACAAGAAACCCACCAGCCTCCAGAAGCTTTAACTCTTTGCAGTAGAACAAGCTCAGAGTGACAGCGGATGCCTCTTAGATTGTCAATATCTGGCAGCATACGCTTCTTTATGGTTAAATTTTTTTACACTGTTAAACCTATTAACCTTGTGATCATCTTCAGATTCTTTCAGTGCTATTTTAAAATGTAATTTAAAATAAATTTTGAGTTAAAAGAAAAAAATAATTTCAATAGGTAGTAAAAGAAAACAGCTCTTGCTGATTGGCACACTACTTTCCCCAGGAATGCTCTGCTGCAAGCAGGCAATAACACTGAAAGGGAGCAAAGGAAATGACAAATACATGCAGCTCACTGAGTGAGGGCTGACTAAAAGTCCAAGTCAGAAGTCCACTGAAGTAATTAGAAATGTCTTTTTTTTCTACTTCAGTGGCCTTCTGATCAGACCTTGAAAGACTAATAAAACTTTGCACCCTTCTGTGGCATTTTTCATCAGTTTCGCAGTGCTTTTCTCCAACAAGAAACAATGAGACGCTGAGAAGTCCACTGGGAACATATCCTTTCAACAGCTAGCAGTTCTGGGGCACAGAGGATAAGCCACTTGCATAACACAGCACAACAAATAAATAGAAAAACCTGGAAAACAATTTACTCTTCATAGCTCCCTTCTTTTGTTTTCCTGGCCCTCCTTCACCCACTCCTGAGTTACAACATCTGCTGCACAGTATTTTAGAAATATCTCAACTCCCATTTGAAACTGCTGTGAGAATAGAAATAGAAGGAACTTGAAGTGGAATTTGATTAGTACAGCAAAGCAAACATACCAAATGTTTGCGAGAATTGTCATGAGACATTGAATAACTGTAATGCAGATAGGATATGGTGATGTTTCTCATCTGAAATACAGCAGTGCTAAGGCACTGTGCCCTGTAGCATCCATATGGGCCTTTTACTTCTCTCCTGAAACAAAGATAAAAGGAGACTGTAGAGCAGACTTGAATGCTGAAGAACTTCCCCCAAATTTAAGGGCATTCAGATCACATTTATTTGTTCTTTCAGCAGGGCCTGGATAATAATTGACGGCTTCTTATCTAAGTGTTTGACATATTCTGACCCTTGTTTGGGTCTGTGATCAAAGGTCTACTGGCAAAAAAGATACAAATATATAAGTGAAAAATCTGGTCCCCCAGTTGTGTCACTTTAATATTTTACATTCATTTTACTCTCTTTCTACCAGTTGACGTGCCTTATCTTTAGAAATTCATTTTCCAATTACTGTGGTTGAGAAGATGGAGAAATTGAAGTTTTTTGGCAACAGCATGTCATTTTTGGATGAGGACATGGTCTGTCCAAGCTGCTCTCTTTAGCTGTCAATGACAAAGTGCTTTGGAGAATCTGCAGCAAATAGCTTCAGAATAATGTATCTACATGGAAGGGAAATTATGTTCAAAACTGTCCCGGTCGTAGCAAGAAGGTCCTGGATTTCCATCCTAAATTTAACTGGGAGACAACCCATGTGAAAAGGAATAAATAGACTTTTCCTTCACAATTTCTGTTTTAATAACATTGACATAGGTAGTATGTTTTCAGCAGATTGCTCACTGTTACGGAAATGCTTTATTTCACTTGATTTTCTTCTTCTGAAATTAATTTCTTAAAATAAATTTGTTGTTTGCATCTTCTTCATCCCAGTCATTCCAAATTGCATTGAGATATTTTCAGGCTTTTCAGCATATTTTCTGCCAGTAAAACCCAGTCATCTCTGAGCTGAAATGTAGCTGGCTTCCTGTGGGTTGCAGTAATGCACTCCAGCTCAGCAGGGAAGGGGAAGGCTGCCTTACTCATTTGTGTAGGGTTTGCCAGCCAGAATGCAAATATGCTGGATATTTAGCCAGGACCCACAGGCTGAAACCTGTAAAAAAGGGCACAGGGAGTCCAGCATCCTACAGTCTTCAATTTTCTGTCTCATCTAAAACTGACAGTAAACAGTATTTAACTTGTGAGGGAGAGGCCTTTATTTGGAGGTCTTATCTAAAATATCTGATTGAATCCAGCTGTGCTTTGACTGTCAGATCCCAGACAATCACATTCCAGGGGAAGTGGCTACTGTGGTTTGGACAAAATTCTACCCTTGCTGTGGGCCTCCAGATTGTCTTTAAAGGGAGCAGTACTCTTGAAGCCATTGGAAATTCAGTAAAAAAAAAATTCTGCTCAGGTATGTGGCTGGCATAATAGCACTGAAATCCAACAGAATCAATATGCTTACTTGCAATTAAAGCCCTTGGATATATCCTTTAAAAGCTCATACGAGCTGGGCATGAGAGGCACATGTTTTTGTCCATCTAAAGGTCAGCTCTCAGGCTCAGTAATGCACTCAGGCAAGCAGATGCAGCTCCCATCCACACAAATTGCTGATGCATTAAGTGTGTGCCCTTAAGGCCTCCTGCTGAAGGCAGTGGCAAACATCCAGTTGATTTTAACAGGATTAGCTGTCGTAGATCACATTGAATTGTGAGATGTTGGAAGGTGCCTCATGTGAAAGTTTCTGTCCTTTGTAACTTTTAGTTTGTTCCCCCAGGTGGCTGACCTGCACCTGCTTGTGGCCAGAACTCAGTGCCTTCGGGTTCGCTCCTGGAGCTCTGCCTCCCCACCGGTGGTGGTGGTAGCAGGGAGGAGGAGGGAGAAAAGTGGGGCAGAACAGTAATTCAGGGAGGGTTTTCTTCTGCAACTGTAGATTTGCAGATGTCTAGACAAGCAGGAGACAGTTTTCTGCCTTCAGGAAAGTGGGTAACCTTCCTCTGCTGTCTGACTCAAAATGCTTTGTGTCTTTCTCGAACAGGAATTCCCAGAATCACTCCTTTCACTTGGCCTACTTTTAAAACACCATCCCGGGATGTTTGTTAAGGCAGCAGCCACGGTCCATAGCTAGCAACAAGCACTTGTGAAGGACAGGCTTGAGTTGCAGCTTTGCCTGCCTCTTGGCACTGTGGGGGCTGCTGATCTGCACTGCAGGCTGCAGCTCAGTGTGGTGGGTGCAGGAGTGCCCTGCTGACATCTGCTTTTGCAGTGTGGAGGAAGCACAGCTTTCTGGGCCGTTTGTGAGGGTGCTTCTGATGAGGCTGAGCTTTCATGGTTGCATGAGCAACTGAGACAGGCTGCCAAAAGGGCAGTCCTGCATCCTTCCCTTGCTCCCACTGCACGGTCCCACTGTCCCCTGGTACAGGCAATCACGGTTGTACAGCTGTAAGGCACATCAGAAAACGTGTCTTTAAAGCAGAATATATGCATTTGTTTTGTTTACTCTCAGGTTTTGTATTGGTATTTTATTTGGTCTGCCCAAGCCATGGACTGGAGTGGTAAACCAGGATATGAAGAGGAAGGGAAGGTGGTGGTGGCCTTTTTGGGAGCAGCCAGAACCTAGATAGACTTAAATTGATTCTGAGTGCACTTGTCTGATAAAATCATTCTTTTTGCGAAGCTGCTACCTCATTCTTCATTGCTGTAACAATATTGTTAAAGGTGTAGTTACTGTGATAGCTCTATAGGAAAAAGAGATGGGGCATTGTCCAGTGGTAACAGAATATAAGATTTAAAGATAGTGTATTTATGTTCAATCTGATTTTCACAGACATAGATTATAAAACCTTGATAACAGGTATACCTAGTGGATATTTTCCATGAACCTATGGATGAACTATAAAAAACCCATGTATTAATCAGCCTTTTTTTAAAATTGAGAATGACTTCTAGGAGAAAAAATTCATAGCATGAAAACTTGACTGGAACCTATGCCAGAAAAGCTAGTGAAGTATTTCTTTTTGCTGAAAAAATAATTTTTTTTTCTTATTTTAAAATAAGATTTTGTTGAGTTTGTAGAGCTTATTGCTCTTTCCATTTAAAAATTCATAATCTTGATATTTCTTTCGTTGCCTCTGTTGTATTTTGAAGAAACATAAAGTGCTTAAAAATGCAGCATAAACCAGGAAGTCTATATTCCACCACATTTTGTGTTGTTTAATAGAACTAATCACTGTGTAATTGAAATCATGCTAATACTTGCTTGACCTGCCTCTGTGATTCAATGCAGAGATTTCTGATTTATCTTAAACTGCTCAGAAGAAGACAGCATTTTGAGAAATAAAATTGATTTTGCACAATCTGCTGATGATCAGCAAGGCTTAATGAATGATTGCCTCAAGAAACCTCATTAAAGTCATTTGGATGGATGAGCAGGAGTGAAATGCAAAAAGAAAACATAGTTGCTGCTTTCTGCATCACTTACTGATATTTGACTCTCTCCAAAGCAGCACAAGGAAAGGATCAGATACCCTTGCTTTACTTTCCTTGAGACCTCCAAGTTAGTTCAATTCCTTTTGGGAGAAAAGAGTATAAGTTTTTGATTTTAGTAGTAGCTATTCTTTAGCAGAACAATGCAGTAATTTAATTCCTAGAAGTGTCATTTTACCCACTTTATAAATTGTGAAGGATTCCAATCCATTACTGTGTATTTTTTCATTTTTTCAGGTCAGTTTAAAGAAGTCATTGCCTTGAGGCTGTGAATTGAGTGATTGCTGAAGCCGTTTACTTATGTAGAATCTAGTGGTTAGCTGCCTAGCTTCTGGTCAGCCTGGTTTCAGCTGGTTTCACCTCACGAAACTTCTCTGCAACCGACACAGTGTGGTGATCATTTAAGAGAGATTCTCGAATAAAGAAGTTTGGAAGCAGCAGAAAACAAAGTGGAATGAAAGTGAAAAATACTAAAACCTCGAAGGATTGAGATAAGTTTTTGAACACCCCTCTTGTACCATCCGTCCTAACCACATGTTCAGTTTCAGGGATAGTAGGTATTCCCCACATACCATCCTCTGACTTGCTTTCATTTAGGACCATGCTACAGCATTGGGCATTTCTTCAAAGTAATTGAAAATAGGGAACGGGTAGTTCTAGCTGCCAGTCTCTGCTCTCTGTTGTTTGAGAGAGTGGCTGTTTTTCTGACAGAATCTAGGCTTTCATTGGCACCTAGCTGGTTTTTCCTCTCCGTGAGGAGATGATTCTGGAAACCTCAATAACAGCTGTGCACAGGAATATCTGAAGTGAAGTTTCCCAAATTCTCTAGGAAGTAGAAGCTACACAGCAGAATAAGAATTGAGATATATGATTTTGGTACCACCTGGTCTGGGTGCTGAATCTCAGGCTGATGATCTGGTGGCTGTAGAGCATGGCATTCACCGAGAAAGCTGTCATGCAGCTGGTTAAGGATATGACTATGTCCCAAAACTGCATATTAATTTTCTAGTTTCCTAGAGCATTTTAGAGTGAATTAATCTAAGATTTGCTGTCAGCCCTCCACTAAGCTGTTTTTAAATAATTTAAATTCGTGGTGACTCATTTTCTTCATCTGTTATTGGCAATAATATTTGCTCTTCCTTTTGGGAATACTTTTATGTTTATTTTATTCGTGTTTGTAAGGGAGTTGGAGATCCTAGACACCAGACTCCAAAGAAAAACAAAAAGTTACAAACTTTTTCTTGATTAGATAGATATTTTTTTTCTTTTACAGTAGCCTTACATATCACAGCACTATTTCAAATAATGGTTTTAATAACCATAATGAGGAACTGAAGGCACTGCTTGCTTCTCAAAGCACTTAAATATACAGAAACAGCTCTGAGAGTCTGGTGAGTTATATTCTGCTTGGTCAGTCCACAGAGATTAATAATGGTTGAACTTTTGTAAAACATTAGAAAACTTTAGGTCATGTGGGTGTGCATGTATTTTGATATCTTCAGAACATTAGTCTTCCTTGGAAGCAGGCAATTCAACAAAATTGAGGCTTTATGTTAGAAGTCACGCTTTAATTTTCTTTCTGGGCTCCGAACAATTCTCTTTTGATCTTATTTAACTTCAATATCAGGTTGGCAGCCTTTCCTTAGTATAGTTGATTTGAAGTTTTGCTGAAGAATTAAGCTTTCATTCCCAAAATCCATTTCTCAGTGTTGTGGTAAATCAAGAGAGGAAACACAGGAACACTGCAAATCAAGCACTTACTGTATAATGCATTCTTGCATCTTGATCAAGTTTATGTGTGTGAAATGATTCTATTAGTGTGGACTTGTGTATATAAAAAGTAAGTAATGTGGATAACTATTTAGCATCATGCAGCTGTTAACATGCATTTACACAGCTTTTATGAGTACGGGGCAAGGTTAACTTCAGCAGACTTCACCAAGGGACATTTCAGGGCCACTATTTCCTGTAGAGCCTGGTTAGGTGATGAAGGTGGGCTGGAAAGCTGTTGCTGTGTGACTGGAGAGTGGAGCTTCTTCCTTCAGCTCTCAGCATTTGTTCCCTCATTCTCACATTCCTGTGTGGCTGTCCAGCTCCAGCATGCTCTCCCTGTCCCATGTGCTGCCTCAGCGTACGTACACACAGGTGTCATTGTAATTTAACATGTGGTCCAAAATCTGGGTTTGTGGCTTTGATGGTCCAGTGAGTAGTGCACCTGGAGTTGATGGATTCAGTCCAAGTTTTGAATGTACAGGTGTGGCCGGGTTGTCAAATACAGCATGCTGATGAGGGGTGTCGCTGTTTCTGCAAAGAAGAAAAGGGTTGAAAGACTGAACAACTTAAGGGAATGAACACCACTAAGAGAAGCTGGCACTTCTGTGGTCCATATTACCCAAGACTGTAAATTTTGAGCATAAATGATCACAGTTTCTCCCTTTGTACTTAAAATTTCTATGTCCACTTGAATTTTTGGAGAAGTGTTGAATAAAGTACCACTGACAAGATCAGACCTTCCCAAGGAGAGAAGAAAAATTTCACATTCTAGTGCCCATCTGTGTGAGCTAGGAACTTTTCTGTTGATCTGTTTTCTGTCTGCAGATATACATAGCTCTTCTCTTTCTCTTGCAGAAGCAGCTTACTAAAGCAGATACACCTGTTCGACTCAAGGTGTGGATGATCATGGGAGAACAACTGTTAGAGAACAGCATCCTTGATCAATTTATTAATAGCCATGAGCAGTCATATGAAGAGTTTCTAAATACATTCACATATTTTTCGAAAGGTATGTAATTTCCCAAATCTCCCATTAGATACCACAGACAGAAAGGAAGGTAAAACAAGAAGCAGTAGTATTTAGTGTCTTTGTGCTACTCACCTGCTTTGTGACATTAGGCAAATCCTTGTGCTGCTTTTATTTTTCCACTCAGCAGTGGGAACCCTAAGGACAGCTTCTTACAAATTGGTTCACAGGCTGCTCTGTCTCATAATGGTGGTTAGCCATTTTTGCTTGCTGTAGGGAAGTGGGGAACATGCACTGTTTGGAAGGATAGATGTTTCCTAAGTACATCCTGCATTGTTTTGCTAGAGAAGTCTCCATAAAAGAAGAGTCTAAGGAAAGTACTTAATAGTGATGCCTTAGGATTTTGGCTTTTATATTTTTCAGATCCTGTACTGCTTTAGTGTGTAACTCTAAAACTCCATATAGCCTGTTAGCTGCTCTTCTCCCATTCTGGTTAGACATAACAAATCCTCTCTAGGCCTGGATTCAAGGACACCTTACTGTCTCAGGCCTTGAAATATGTAAATTAAGCCTCCAAAGGGGGGGTAACAGACTTGGGGTAAATGACTTAATTACCTGAAATTGTAATTGGAGAATTAACCCTGATATGCAAATGGACCAAACTTAAAAAAGTATGAGAAACTCTTGAGTGTGTGATGGCCTGAGATTAGGAGTGTGCAATTTGGGTACTTTCACAGGTTTTCTAACACTAGCCCACTTCTCTGTGCCTATATGTATGCCTTCTACAAAGTGATTACAAAGTGATACAAAGATGTATCACTTCTACAAAGTGATTATCTTCCATGATGAAACAACTGCCTGGAGGGATGTGGATACTGTCTAAATCGATTTCAACAAGGTTTTCAACACTGTCTTTCACAGCATCCTCATAGGCAGACTCAGGAAGTGTGAGCTGGATGAGTGGAGAGTGAGGTGGGTTGAGAACTGGCTGAGTGGCAGATCCTGGAGTGTTGTGATCTGCAGCACAGGGTTGAGTTGAAGGCTCAACTGGTGGTGTCCCCTGGTTTTCAATACTGGGCCCACTGTGCTTTAACTTCTCCATCACTGACTTTGCTGACACAAAGCTGGGAGGAGTGGCCCGTACCCCTGAGGGCTGTGCAGCCCTTCGGAAGGCCTCGACAGGCTGGAGAGATGGGCAGAGAGGGACCTTGTGAAATTCAACCAAGGCAAGTGCAGGGTCCTGCTCCTGGGGACCAGGACAGGCTGGGGACTGACCTCTTGGAAAGCAGCTCTGCAGAGTTCCTGTGGGGGTCCTGGTGGAAAACAAGCTGACCATGACCAGCAGTGGACAAGAAAGCCAATGGGATCCTGGGGGTCATGCCAGCAGGTCAAGGGCCGTGATCCTGCCCCTCTGCTCAGCCCTGGTGAGGCACATCTGGAGTGCTGTGTCCAGTTCTGGGCTGCTCAGGACAACAGAGACATGTTGCTCCTGGAGTGGGTCCGGCAGAGGGCTACAGAAATTGTTATGGAACTGGAGCATCTCACAAGGAAAGGCTTGAGAGATTTCAGCCTGATAACCCTTAAGAAGAGATGAGTGAGAGCAGACCTTATCCATGTCTATAAGTATGTGACAGGAGGGTGTCAGAAGATGGAGCCAGGCTCTTCTTGGTGGTGCCAAGCAACAGGACAAGAGGCAATGGGCACAAACAGCTGCACATAAGTTCCACCTGAATACGAGGAAGAAATTCTTTACTATCTGGGTGAATGAGCACTGGAACAGATTGCCCAGAGAGGTTATGGAATCTCCATCAATGGAGATATTCAGGATCTGTCTGGACACAATCCTGTGCAAGGTGCTCTAGGATGACCCTGCCTGATCAAGGAGGTGGGACCCACTGGGGTCCCTTCCAACCTGAACCATTCTGTGCCAAGCTAACTGGTAACTTGGATGAAGGTACATACAACAGGACATCAGATAGATTATTAGGCTGAAAAGATCCCATGCTCTGCAGATGAAATAAAAAGAGGAGCTTAACCTTGATCTGAGCATTGCTGAGTTACAGAATTCCAATTCTGTAGCTTAGGTTCAGATTTTTTAGCCATGGTAAGTCAGGTGCCATGAAAATGAGTGCAAGCTACATATTACTCACAATTCTTTTTACCACTGCTTTGCACTAGAAGTGATATCCTCATATTATTGCAGAAGCACTGTATTTTTCAATTACAGCATGTGGCATGCCCTGTTGATTTGCGCTCAGAAGTCTGTCCTGTCCTTATCCTTCAGCCAGAACTAAGTGTCAGTCACAAGCATTGAGCAGAAAACCACTGGGGGAGTTGAAGCTGCCACAGAAATAATCTTGTGGCAACTTTCTGTCTCTCCTCTGTATAAAATATAAAAGAGAAAGGAGACACTGGGGGATGAGATAAGAGGATTGAAAATCCGGTTCTGGTCTTCTCATGTATGATTGATACACTGGGCATAGCTCCTATCGTAGTAGCATGCTGCATATCATGATGCTACTTGCAAAAAGCCTCAGCATGTATTTCAGTCACTTTCACTGTCACTGTAGCATTCTCCACTAAATCATATAAAAAGTAGAGCTTTACCTGAATCAAATGCTTAGAAATACAGTTTCCTATGATGGTATGAACTGAACAGTTCTGCTTGTTTTCCTCCCACTTCCATTTTCCTTTAAAAGTACCCAAAGTGCTGGTTTGCATTATAGACTAATGACCTGCAAAAATTCTACTTAAAGCATAAGACATACATTGTAATCTGATAGATTTTCATCTGTAATAACATTGGAAACAGAAAACAAACAAAACTAATTGGATCCCATTGATTTCACAGAGTAACACAGAAGGTGATTCTCACTTGTGCATGGATTTATACTCAGTGTGTAGTTTTGCATTGCAAGGATATTTTCACATGAAGTTTCCACGATATTCTTGAAAGCATCTCATAAGAATCTGATAGCCTAGTGATTTTTTAATTTTTCTTCATATGTTGAATATACACACAGTAAAGCTGTAAAGAATGTACCTTGAGTAGAAAGACCCAAGCATCCTTGACTGTTCTGGCCAAGCTAAAAAGAACCCTTTGAGGCTATAGATAGCCTGGAGTGACCCCCTGTGAACACATTAGGTTCTTCTGCTGAGAGTATAGTTTCATTCTTACAAATGTGGGAAACAGGATTAATGCATTTTTACATTACTTCCATTTGACTTTTCAAGAATTGCCAATATCCTAATCAAGAAAATCACATTTCTAGAATGTTGTCTTTTTATTATATCTGAATGTGTGATAGTACCTTTGACTACTTCTATTCTTCCTTGTGCTATTTGAGAAGATATTCTCTTAATTCACATAGAACAAGATCTCGAGTCAAAATAAGTCCTAAATTCTGTGTAATTGGTTTTGTGATGTGTATTTGGTTTAACTAGCACAGAGATATGTTATAACTTAGCTGGACCATAAAATTGCATCTTTGATATGGCATTTTAATCTTCCAGATTTTAGTATTCCTAGAAATTCCAGTGGTTCTGGTTTTTAAAATGTGCATGGTGCAGTGAGAAAATGAGAGTACATAGACTAATTGACAAGTAAATCTTGTAGTGGAAAATGGATAAACATACATAAATATGTGTTTAAAACTCTTACCTCAGCATTTAAAACATTCTGCTCCAACAGAACATGACCTATATATCTTAAATAAAGAATATTTTAAAATTATAGGAGTGCTTCCTCCATAAGTGGAAAAAATTTAAAACCTTTTTTTATTGATTCTGTAATGGACAGACATTTGAGGGCTAGGTTAAGATTCTAGTTAAGTCCCTTATTTTTCCTCTTTAGACTATCCAAAGTGTGGTTTTTGTCATAGGGATATTATTAGCAAGACTAACATATAGGTGAAAGGGCTGGTGAACCCATGGGAATGTAATTTAGCAATTAGAGCATGAGTCCAGAAAAATGGAGTTTTTCATACTCACTGTAAAGCTTTGCAGTTGAAGGAGCCTCAGAAAGCTGAATTTTCAAAGGAGTGGATGATACAGATTTCTGTAGGTGTGGTCAATGAGTGTTCAGAAAAACTTTGGACAAAATCTCATGGAAATGCATCTAACCCCACTTCTGAAAAAAATTCCACAGAGGACAAAAGTCTCTTTCAAATCTTAGGGAGAGTGTTTGAAATCTGGTGCAGGCAGCTATGATGCTCAAAATTAGAAGGCAGCATCTGCTAATTTTTTAAAACTCAGAGGAAGAATGGGAAATTCACTGGAGCACAAAATATCTCATTTGACCTTGTACAAAAAATACAGAAAAAAAACCCAAAATGGTCCAAGCTTCAGAATTTTCATCTAGATTTTAAATTGCTCTTTCCCACTTCTAAAAATACAGGATTCTGGATCATTCAGCTGCATAGGAAAATGCTGTCAGGAGTAAAATTCTTACCAAAATCCAAGTTAAAATTTGTAATTTTTTTTGTGGTTCTGGGCATTTTACCACTAGGATTAGATGAATTCCATTCCTGCTGTTAATTTTGCTCTATTTCATACACCTCCCACTGCCTGGCAGTGCGTTGAAGTCCAGGGACCTTGATTAGACCCATCTAAGCAAACCATACCTTGGATCGAAACTTCATAGCCTCAGCGCTGTTGTTTTGGTGCTTCTGTGCTGAACAAACTGTCAAGTGGAGGAAGTTTGGAAGTGACTGATCACTTGTGTGCTTACAGGTGGCATGCAAGAGCCATATTCTGTGTTGTGATTAGATTAACTTAATTCCCCAGTGAAAGCTGGGCAAGGTATTCAGTTCACAGTCCATTTGACTGTAGCTGTCTGCTTCCTTTTTTCATTAACCACATTTAGGAAAAACAACTTTAAACATCCTATATAAGTGTCAGTGGAGGCACTTTACAAATGTGAGTCTTCACAACAGAAGGCATAGCAGAGAACTATATAAGAAGTGACAGTAAATGCACTTTTATTTTTAAAATGGACCAGTAGGACAATGCTAACCCCAAGAGAAATTTCAGCCTATGAGTAGATTTTCCAGTAAAAGCAACTAGACAGTTCAATAAAACTAATCAAATTAATCTGTCATCCCCAGGGAACTTAAACAGGGCATGAAATAGGGAAACAGCATCAATTCAGAGCTTTTTATTGATGTGCTGTGCTGGATCATTTGATAGAATTGGTTGGGAGACAAAATTTGCAATTTTCTATTGATCATAAATTCAGTAGCTATCTCTATGTAGCCTTTATTCAATATAATATAAAATCAAATATCATACAGAGCCCCTAAATGTAGAAAAAAATCCCAGACATAGACATGCAAACTTAATAGATTATTTTTGAAATAATAATAACTGATCTGTTTTATGGATATTTGTTGTCCTGGTATTTGCTCTGTAAGATACTTCATCTCCATTTTCTAGACAGAAAAAAATAGGCCTAAAGAAGTGAAATTACTCGTGTGCTTTTTTGCAGTAGCTCAGTGGCAGCACCAGATAAGTACAGAGGCACTCAGACTCCTGGAAGCTTGGAACGCCCTTCAACAGTAGTGTTTACCTCACAGCAATTCTTTGTTCTTTTCTGTGATGCCTTTATTTACGAAACAATTTCTAAAGATTATTCAGATAGAAAAAGAAAAAGCATTTTCATTCTGTTGCATAACTTAGATTTTCTAAAACACAGAAATGAAGATATTTAGTAATTTTGCTGTTGCTCCTTTGGGACAGGTTCTGTCCTCTGGTGGCGTATTGGCAGTGATTGAATTCTAGTACTATAAAAAGCAGTAACACAGAGTGACCTGTGCTGTACCTCATCACCTTGTCTAAAAAGGCATCAAAGTGCACTAAATGCAGCTGTTGGCTTAGTTTCATGTATTGCAGTGGGGTGAGGAAGCCCTCTTTCCATATGTGGGAATGACACAAAGCAAGTAATGTCAGAGCTGTGTATAAGTGACTCAACAGGACAGTCAGAAACAGAAGTCGAGCGACCTCACTTCCAATTTAGTGCTGAACTCTTAGAAGAATTGGGTGCTTTTTAGTGTTCAGTATAAAATTAAATAGGAAACCCTAATTTCAAGAAAGTAGGTATTTGCCTTAAAAAAAAAAAAGGCTTTTTAAGGATGCCTTAATGTTGAGATTATAATGTCCAACTTCAAGCATTTTCAAAACTCTTGGGTTTTCTGACATTTTATTTTGTTCCCACCTGCTGTCATCTTTTTATATTACTTGTTAAGAAAGGAATACTTTGTGTGGAGATGTCAGATGCTTTTAATTATATACAATTTGCTTGTTTCTTACGGCACTTATCTACTTGCCTATTAGTGCTGAATTCTTCTAGGATGCAAGCCCACAGAAGGTTTTCATAATTGATTCTGCCCTGGTTTATTAGTATATTGAATGTTCTTTTGAAGCACTCCCAACATATGTATTTAATGTCGTTTCCTTGTGCTGAGGAGAACTTTAAGCATATTTGAAGTTTCTTTGACTGTAAAAAAAAAACCCAACAAAATCAAGTATTTAAGAAATAAACTCAAATACATTCCGTTTTTCTTAGCTAAGATTCAAAGCATGGCTTAGTATAACTCAGCCTCAGAAAGAAGTCTGGAGTTCTTTTACATCTGTTAAAAGAAACAGGATTTTGCTTGTACAAGCTACTGAAATGGTGAAATGCACACTTGCCTTGCTATTTAACTGACAGCATTAGTATTCAAATGGAGAAGGTATCCAGCTACAACACTGCTGAGCTGTGAAAGAATCATATGAATTTATAAATGATCAGATGGGGTGAATGAGGAATAAACAGGAAATATTGCCCCTTTTCTAACACTGAGACTATCAAAAGCACAACAGAGACATAGATACTGATAAAGCTAAACACTACAGAAAACCAGAACACATAGGTTACATTAAATAAAAAGGGAGAGATACTGATACAGTGAAAAAAGTTAAACTTCTGAAAATTAAGAGCTCAGTTAGTTTTAGAGAAGTATTGCTGAACATTAAGCTAAAGCAGGTGTTTGAGAGTGGCTGAAATGTACTTGAGAGTAGGAATCATTCATCTTTACCTTGAAGGAGCACATAAAAAAAAGGTCTTTTCCTGACTTATTTTAAACATACTACAGTAAGTATCCAAAAATGGCAGTCAAAAGTAACAATTGAGACTTAAGAGTTTACCCTTTTAGGTTAGAAATAGTTCCACTGAAATTACTTTTCCCAGTCCATGGAATATGTATTTATCTTAGCTGAGGAGTGATACAGTGGAATTTCCTTAAGAAATTGGTAAATTTAAATAAAAGAATCAAGCCCATAAAACTCGACCTTTTTTTGAAGGGGAAAAAAAAAAGCTAAACAATACTTTGTGCTGAATATTTGTCATTTAATCAGGATCAAAGACATTAGGGGAAAAGGCTGCAGCAGCTGAATTTTTGTGTTACAAATATTAATTTGCACACTGAGTTAGGTGTTTTAGGCAAGTTATTTTCTCTGCTGTAGAGGAGTTCTGCTTGCTCAGTGCTACTGTGAGATCACTGCCCTCAAAATTAGTGTGGATTTTGCTAGATCAAGATTGGAATGGGCCTTACATGAATTCAGATAGTTATGGGATAGAAAATTGAGATGCTGAGCATGGGCAGATATACTACAGTATCTATAAAACATCCACTGCCTTTTTGGGTGACATCAGGATGCTCCTAAGACACTTAAAACAGGACTACATGATGAAGTTCAGGTGCCTGAATTACACCTGAATTGCTCTTAATTCTGAATAGGCACAGGACTCTAATACTGAAGTCCACCAGGTACATACTACATGGGATAATTGAACCTTTTGTGTTGAAAGGTTCAGATTTACAGCCATTTGTACAGAAAAATACATGGAAACAGAAGGGTATCTGGTGAACATAAATCAGAATGGGTTTTTTGGGCTAAGCAACTTTGAAACTCTATGTTCTGTTCCCAGCAGGACAACATACAAGCAGAAGGAGGCTGCAAATTTTGGTTGTATTACTGCAGAAAATGTGGGAGCTGTTTTGATTGAGTTGCCAAAAATTAATAGAAGGCTTTAAAAAATATCTTCTCAGCAAACTGGATTTTCAGCCTTGAAATTTCTTGTTTTCCTCTTACAGTTTGTCCTTTAGGGTAAATGAGCTCAGCGCTCATAGTTGCAAATAGGTAAATACAGGTAGTTCTAGAGTATGTTACCACCTTGTGAACATGTCAAAGTGGTATTCTATGGAAACATTTCAGTGACAGGAAACAGACAGTGACATTTTTTCTTGTTTTAAAATGTTTGCTGATGGTGTGTTTGAAGAATGGAGAAAGCTAATGAACATGACATTTCTACTTAGGACCTCCATTCAAGACAGTTATTATGATACTGTGATTAAAATTGGGTTGTTTTTTTTTTGTTCAGGAGTCCTGAAGAAAGTCACTGTAATATTTGAATTCCAGGTTTTCCATCAAAGCATTACTTGGAACAGATTTAAGGGATTCATAGGCCTTCTGTTGGCCCTTAGTCCAGGATTTGAGGACAAAAAAGTAAATTGGAACTTAAAATAGTAACTTTGCTATATGGGGTTTTCTTTGTTGTTGTTTTTCAGTTAAAGGGCCAGTTTCTAAGTGTCAACCAGTTTTTCTTTTTGAAATTAATTAATTAAATTGAAAAAACGTGAGAAGTACCTGGTATTTTGAATTGTTTTGTCCAGTGTATTATCCCAAGACAGGTATTCTATGTTATGTTATTGATAGCTGTGTCTGGTCTGGCTTTGAAATGTTTCAAACCATGAGAATTTTATCATTCTTCTGGGGCTTCTATGTCATCTAAGAGATTTCACTGACAGTAAGTTTTTCCTGATAATACAGGTAGCTCTCTTCTCTGGTTTTGTGATAAGTGACTCCATTATTCTTTGAAATATGTGGGTGATCACTAGATATTCTCAAAAAATTCTCTTACAAATTGGAATACAAAGAGAATTTTAGGCAATACAGAGGATAGATAGCAGGAGAGAAAAAATTTATCAAGTTGGATATCCTTTCTGATTGAAACATGTTTCTTAAGTCTGCACCATACTTTTAGTGACACACAATTTTGATGGATACTACTCTTGAGAGACTCAGATATACTTTTCTAGAGACCTAAGTTGGCTTGTTATTTCATTTTTAAGATACTGACAGTGAAATTACTAAAAAGTGAGACAAAATCTGTCTGCAGAATAAGTATGTGAATCTTTCCATCATTTCAACTTTCTTCCTCTGCTACATTTTGTTGTGTTTGTATCCCTTATTTTTGATTTTTATCACATATTGTGAAGGCCAGTGTTCCACAACAGGATCTTGGCAGGTTGAGAGCTATGACTGTGAATAATGAGTCAATTATCACTTAGTCAGGGGAAAGGCAGAGTGATCCTCTTGCTGTCTTGAGAGTGATCCTTCCTTCTTCCCCTTCTCTTTCAGTAGTGAGGACAGGAATGGTTGAAATTCAGAACACTATGAAATACTCTGATATTTGTTTGCACATTGTAGTTTCTTTAACTTCAAGACAACTTATGCGGGGTTTTTTTAATAATATTTTTAAAGTTCATTCCAGTTGCTGCTTCAAGGGAGCCAGTTAGGTGATGCATGCATTGGGAGACTGTAGGTGTCAGTAGTTACTTTGGGCAGCTGAAATTGGCTCTTACTGGTCCTGAGGGACTGTGCTCAAGGCTGGCAAGAGAATGTGTGAATCTCCTGCCCCCCTATAATTTATATGGCATGGCCTCATTATGCACATGGTTGCATAGCTGATATTCTGTCCACAGAATTGCATTCAGCAACTGCTTTGGGTTGCTTAGACATTTTTCTTCTGAATTTTTCTTCACAGGCAGTCATGAATCTAGTATCACATTGCAGTGGTGAATGTTTCATCAAATGTAATGTTTAATATTCTCTAACCCAATAACTCTGCCATGGTCTTAACCAGAAAAAGGTTTCTGTCAAAAGTTTATGACTGATCTCTTAGGAAAAAGGATAGTGCTTCTAAGCTGTAGTCTGGGGTTGGTAAATGGCACATAAATACTATGAATGCACTTGATTTCTTACTAGCTCATTTAATCCATCTAGCTTTTTAGCTGTGACAATAGCTCAGGTGTCCAGAAAATATATAACCTAATAAAGCTACTTTGTCAGCCCATATGTGTTGCCTAATTATAACTGCCCAACTATGTGTCATAGGTCTTTTGATGCTAAAAGTGGTATTATTGTCTTTTGAGAATTCAGAACCTATGTTTTTGAGAAGGATGATCTGATTTATATCCCAGAAGAATGACTACAGTGGTATACAAGAAAAGCATGAGGTAGTGCGGGAATATCGTGTTTATTCAGAGTCTGTTGGCTATGTGATTTATGCTTCTGATCATTCCAGTGATGATTTCTTTTGTCTCTCTGTTGGTCTGGTGAGAAAAGTGTGTATCTTCCAGAATCTTTTTATCATTTCTCATACGTAAATTCTCCTGATGTGCTCAGGGAGGATACTGGGTTGGTCCTCAGGCCCTGTGGTTACTCTATAGGTCTGCAGGTGTTTGGCTGCATTATTTGCCACTACACATTTACCCCAAAATACACTAATATTCTTTTGTGGCTTGTCAGTCTTTAAAATAAAACTTTCAAGTTCTTAGGATAAAACAGGAAGCCCATCCTGTTTTACCACTAAAGTAAAAAAAGATGCAAGGTTTTGAGTTAGCCATCTAGTTCTTCCTATAAAGTAGGCTGACAGTAAAGTTATCTTCAAATATTAGGTGTCCATTTTACCAGTCAAGAATTTAAAAGAGGGTTTTATGTCTAATACTGCTTTGTTTCCATGGCTTAAAAAGAGAGTATGTTGGAGAAAGTGATGGCTTGTATGTACTGCTGTATCTAAATACTGTTTTAGGAAAGTACTTGCTAAAAAAGCAGGGAGAAGCAAGATGTTACAGAGACCTGGGATTTAGGAATTATTCAATGGATCCATCTGTTATCTGAGCATTAAAACCTGTTTGCTAGATTGCTCTGGTGTGTGCAGTTTTGCTTTCTATGAACCCTGACTCTTGTAAGTGTGGACTTCAAGTTATGCCCAGCCTGCCAGCCCTTTCTGTGTGTCATAGTAACTGCAGCACAGAGCTGTCCCAGGGGATTAATAATTCTTTGCTGTATGGCTCAATGTAGTAACCCCAAAGGCATCATTAAAACTCTCCACAAGAATTACTTCAATGCTTATAATACATAATTATGCTTTAAAAATGCAATGCAGCGTTTCTTATTGTTGCAAAGTAAATTTTTCAAACTAAACCCAAAAAGCTTTGTTAAAAGAACATTTCTTTTTCATTGGGAACATGTGGTGTGCAGTTCATTTTAATTGATTGGCCTATAGCGTCTCCTTATTTGATAATGGGACTCTTAAAATAAAAAGTACTGCATTTTTATTTTGGCCTGATTACTGTATTTTTTCCCAGGTTGAAGGAAAAAACCCCAACCATTCAGCCTGGGTTTGGAAGTCCATACTTCCATGCACATACTTGGCTGTAATCAGCTTCTAGATCCTGTCTGTGCTGTTGTGATTTCAACTGATGATGAGCTAGCTGTATCCTAATTCCGCTGGCTGCTTTGTGCCCCATGATCCTGGCTGGTGGGATAATCAGAAGCACTTAGAGTTGTCTTAACTTTGCTCTTGTTGTCCAAGGAGTTGTTAAAGATCTGAAAGATGTCAAAAAGACATTGAAAGACTC
This sequence comes from Vireo altiloquus, assembly GCA_013396875.1. Lineage (NCBI taxonomy): Eukaryota > Metazoa > Chordata > Aves > Passeriformes > Vireonidae > Vireo > Vireo altiloquus. The sequence goes on along the minus strand of VZRF01009557.1, from coordinate 287,662 downwards.
AGTTCTGTTTCTGAATACTTCCCTATTTTCAGCAGGGACTCAATTAGCCACTATTAATGTACAAAATAAGCCCAAGAGAAGTTATTCTGATACTCAGTCAATACAGAGAGTATCTGGAAATGCAGTGTATCTGGAAATCCATTTTTCCAGTTTGTCTTCCAAGACCAAAGGAGTCCCTTGAGGGAACAAACCCTGCTTGAACATCTGTATTTATTCTTTAATCTCAGATCCTAAAGTTAGGGTAATTCAGTATCTGAATATGCCAGTATTCAGTAACTGGCATGTTTGTTAGTCTGATCCCAATAAAAAAGTATTTATTTGCAAAATTTTCTCACTCAGATTACCAACATAGGGAGGAAATCAAATTGGTGATAAGGTGATTCAGGAGCATTCTATAGCTGCTGAACTCTGAGAGCAGCAGTGTGTAAAGAAATCAGCTCAAATGAGGTGTTTTACTAACTAAAAATAGAGGGGTAAGATTATAGACCCTGTCAGTGCATCTCATCATGTGGTCCTGGATTGATGGAGTTTCTGGGAGTGGTGCCTGTGGACACCTAAGGGCTCTGTGGATGCTGGCCCTGGACCAGCCAGTATCAGTATCAGCTCTGACAAGAGCTGCCAAAGCTCACTTCTGTACTAGACAACATGGGCATTTGCTTTAGTGGCTGTGGTTCACACATGGTGCACGTGTTTGTGCTGGTAACCAGTGTAAACAGGGTGATACCAAGATACTGGTGCACAAAATACAAGGGTTCCTCCATTTTTGGTCCAAATCATCACTGTACTATGATCAACATCCCAGCCCTTCTTGATAAGAAGGTACACCCTGGATTAGGTATGTAAAGGAATAGGTGCACTTGAACTCCTTGAGACGTCGAGTGATTTTGTGGGCACAGATCCCATGTAAGCACAGTTGATGGACTTTTAAAATGAGAGCTGAAGTGTTTGGAGTGTGTGTTGGTGTTGAGGAATGAGGGTTATTTTCTGGTTTTAATGACAAAAGTGTACATCCACAGTGGCTCTATTGACTGTGCAGTTGCCAGTGGGCTCCTGTATACTGGTGTCTCAAAGAAGAGACTTCCATCATATATCCTGGTGTTTGCAGTGTCAAATGAAGACATGGGCACAAATGTTATATGCATTTTCCCCAGAATTCAGAGAGAATTTAAACAAAGTTTTAAAAGAAAAGATAAGGTGCAACCTTACTGTCTTGCTTTTTGGAGTATTTCAACTCTTGCTTGATATTATAAATTTTTCTGTATATTGCATAAGCTTTTGTGATAATGAATTCTTCAGTATTGAGGAATAGATGGGACTCTGTGCACTTGAAGTTCAAACTGCATATTCAGTTTTATGGTAAAGTTTCCAAAATGCATGTATATTTTGTATGTGGAAGCTTTCATGATAGGAAAAGTGAATGTGTAAAAAGTCAGTATTAGATCTAATGAAATACATGCTTTTCTTTTTCTTGGATAGTGCATTTTGTTTTCTGATCTGGTGCGATTCTTCTTGCAGAGAAAGAGGGAAAGAAAATTCAGGGAAGTAAAGTGGACTCCTTAAGAAAAACATGTTCTACTTTTGACTTACCAAGCAGAAATAAACAGGATGGCACACCTGAAAGAAGCAAAGAAATGTGGGTGTCATTTCCACCACAGATGCCAAATGAGACTGAGGTAATGAGTTAACATTTGTCCGCGTGGACAAGCACCACATTCAAAGAGGTGAAAATATGGAGAGATACACTGTCCAAATGTTAGAGGCTAGTGGTATTTATCCAATTTGAGGCAAATATTTAAAATACTACCTAAGTGTTAAATGCTTAGAGAGGCACCTGCAGGGATCATGTTTGGCAGTGGCATTTGCCTTGCTGAAGAGCTGCCATAATCTGACTAACAAATAAGGCACCCTGCAATGAGCTATGTAATGCTTTCACTGGAGGATGCAGTTAGTGGTCAAGGTTGGCAAAAAGGAGAAAAAAGCTCCCGAGAGTATGGATGCCACCATCAGACTTGTTTCTTGTGGATTTTAGGAAGTACAGAGTTGTGCTACTGAAACTCTGTTACTGCCTGAAGTAAACAGTAGGCAGGCTGGGGGCATTTTTGATCTTCTGAAACGTAGGGGATTAGAGATTTAATGTGTAGGGACAAGAGAACAACAGACATCATCTGCAGGGAGTGAGGTGGAAGTCTGAGTCAACTTGTTAAGAACTTCTGCCTTCCTGCCTGAATAACAAATAATTAAGCTGTGATCTAGCTTGTACTCAAAATTTCCCTTCATTAAACTTTTATTAAAAAAGAAGTAGCAGGTCCTTTTGTGAAATACACACTGAAGTGCTTTCAAATGAGGGCCTGCCAGGCCTCAGAGTAGAAGCTTGCACTTTCTTTCTTACTAGGACGTGTCTTTGAGGTAGAATCAAGCAAACCTTTTAAAACAATTTCATTCTGTCAGTTGATTGTGTAATAATAATGACAATATTTTTGCCGCTTTTTCATAAAAAGTATAATTTGTCTTTGTGTCTCTCACTTTAGCCACACTGAATTGTCTTTCTGCCACATAATACAATGTACAGCTTCCATTATCCTTTCTGTAAGGGCACTTCCATAATCTGTTGTGTATGTCTTTGTTTCTAAAAAGTAAAAGCTTCAGAGATGGCTGCATATTCTTGTCACATTAGCATTTTAAGAAACAAATACAATAATAGTAGAATGCATCAGAAGAATTGCAGTGTAGCAGCAGGAAGAGGCTGTAATGCAGTAAGGTGACAACGGTAACCTTTAAGCCTTCCCTGAGAAAGGAAAATGGGGAAAAGACTGCTATTGAAAACAGTGCTGCTGTTCTAAGTGCTGCTTTTTAGGCATGCTATGATTACTTGCACTGTTGTTCCAATTGATTCAGTCTGGTCCCATGTAGGTTTTCAGAGAATTACCTATACCTGTTTGGTTTTCAGGAGTATTCCATTCGCTTCTTAAAAATTTTTCTATGAAACATCTATAAAGCTGTTTGAACACAATGCTGAGTAATGTGTTCTGTGGGACTCTTCTTGAGCAGGGAGAGTGGACAAGGTGACCTGCAGTGGTGCCTTCCAACCTTACCCATTCTGTGATTCTGTGATAAATCAGTAGGAGCTTTGATTGTGATTTTGATTCTGTTTCATGCATGTAAGCATTTCTGCCCATCTATCTACAGACAGTGATGAGTGAGAGCTCGACAGCTGATGTCTCTGATAGAAATAATCTCAGTTTGTCTGAAAGACTGAAGGTGAGGTTTTCTTTGATTTTCTTCAAAGTGGGGATTATGAGCAGAACATGACTGATTTTTGCTGTAGTAATTTACAAATTACTTGCAATTTGTTGATGTATTTCTTTCTTATCTGTGGGAAAGAAGAATGAGAGCAATCCAAAATTTTTTCTAGTGTTAGTGAGTATGTACTTTTAAAGTGTAAAGATTATGTAAGTCTCGATGAGAATGTTTTCAAACCAGGTTGGAAAAAATTATCTAAGAGCATCTTTGATTACTTCATGGAAACACAGAAGAAAAGCCAGGGCATATTATAAGTTACTCCATGGTAACACTATGTGCAGATGGGCTGAGAAAAACCTTTCGCTCTCACCCTGTACATCTATTCAGTGATACCTGAAATGAGAAATGTCTTGTCTTTTCGTACATTTTAAATAGTTTAGATTGTTCAAGGGACGTTAGCCTGAGAAAACAGAGAGCAAAGCCCCAGGTGAAATACTGGAAATGTAATAATTCTTAGGTTTTTTACTTCCTAATCAATTCACCATTAGTGTCAAAACAGAAGGATCAGGCTCTAGTTTGCCTGCAGCATGTACTGTCTTTGTACCATATGAAATGGGCTTGCACAATTGCATAGTAACTTACCATGTCTCATTTTCCTATGAAAATATTTTATTTCTCCATCTTCCCACTAAGTTCCCAAAAAAGTTACTGTACAGCTTGAGCTTCCTTCCCATCACTTAAGTTGATATTCAGCAATTTTGGCAGTAAATCTTTGCCTAAAACTAGCAGTATTTCTTTTGGGTTACACATTTCAAAGAAAATTCATATGCTTTCTTGGAAAAATGCAGGGCAAAATGGAGAAGATGAAGCAGACAATTTAATGCATTTTCACTTTGCTCTAGATTGTACTATAAGAAATGGAATTGATATATTTTAATCTATTTTCCAATTTGGTTTTTATGGCAGGTGGACAAGTACTTAAACTTGGAAGATGTAGACACAGATGAAGAGACATGCAGTGGTAGGTTTTCCCCTTCATATTCACAATCATTTTCTATCTTTAAATGCAAGTGTGTGAACATTGATTAAAGAAGTGTTCTCCCCTAAAAGAGGTGATCTTCCTCAGTTCTTCTATTGCTAGAAAATTTCTCACATTGCCCCAATTCCCCAGACTGAAGTACTAATTTCCCCACTCTAAGAGGTAGTAAGATTATGAATTAAGAGGAATATTTATTGTACTTTGTCCTGATGAACAGTTGGGAGTTTTTTTCAAGCTGTTCTAGAAGTGAAGAGCACTTCTTGTTAACAACATCTGTCCATTTTTCTGCATTTCTATTTTGTATTGAAATTTCATTGATTACAAAATTTTTGTTGCAAAGTAAAGTTGGTGCTCAGAGACAGTTCTGTAAAGTGGAAATATTTAATGAAAATGCTGTCCCTATTGAAAAAATTTCATCCTGGGCTTAAAATAGGTGAGACTAATTTTGAATTCACAGTGAACTTCTTTAAGAATTCCAATTATGAGCATTTTGATTTGTGTTGGAACTGTTTTGTACATCTATAATAATTTTAACTCTCCCACTTCTAAAAGTAAATGGAATACTAATGTCTAGTTATTTGTCTATCATAGGTCCTTGTGTGGTCTTTATTACAGCCAGAACTGACAACCTTTTAGCATTTAAATTTATTTTCCTCATCTATACCTGTGAGTGTACAAGGAAACCGAGCCACACAGATTAAGGAATTTGCTTGAGGTCACAGACAGAAGCTGCAGGGCTTTGATGCTTGATTTCCTAGTTTTTGCTACTTGGTTGATCTCTCCACTCTAACAGTGAAGTTTTGATTAGTCTTTCCTTTCTGTGTGTCCTGAGTTCCTGTGAAGTCCGAGGGCTTACAGACTTCCAGTATCTCACAAGAAAATAATAAACCAACGTAAGTCAAGTTTATGGCAAATATTCTTTCTTCAGCCTTTCAGAAAGGAGGTAGTAAAACAGCAATCCCAGATCAGGATTGGATGTCAAAGATTTCTTTTGAGTGCAGTGTTCGTATGTGCCCGTTTTTCCCTTTGTAGGGCATTGTTCTATGTTTATGTCTTAAATTCTGGTAATACCTATTAAAAACCCCTGTAGCTCCCTGGTGGAAGCACAAACCCACATTTCACTTGTATCATAATCAAAGGAGAAATGCCTATATCTAGTTCATTAAAGTATTGTTAGATGTCTCTAGTTCCAAACAGGCCACAAATTGGTTGATGAGAATTAAGCCCAATGCTAAAATGCCAAGCAGAACTGAGGAAAAAGATCTCTGCTAAAGCTTGGGGATAACTCACTGCATTCAGTACTGTGACAGACCTTGACTCCCTCCAGCTTTTGGGTCATTTCTGTGTGTTTATGTGTGTCCAAGAGTAAATGTTAATCACATACATATGGAAAGCCCTGGTAAAACACGCTTCATTTGAGGCAGGCTGCCTCAGTGCAGAATGAGGCTGTATCAACAATGCTCACTGACAACATTAAGCTTTTAGATTGTATTTTATAGCATTGAAACACTGCCTAGCCAGAAACTAATTATTCCTTCTAAATGCTTCAAGGAAAGTGAACAGCATCCAAATTTATACCTGGGAAACCCAGGAGCCCTAGGTCTTGCTCAGGGCTTCTGTGGTGAAGACAGAGATTGAGTCAGGCTAAAAAAATTCCCCTTTACTCCTAAGTGCAGAAAATAGCACTTACAATTTGGTAGTTGTCTTACATGTCAAAATCTACTTGATGGCTTCATACTAAGACCGGTAAAATCTTAGTCCTGCAGAAACCATAGCAACAAAGTGCAATTTAAAATACAAAATGATGTCAATTCTATTGTTTGTAATGTTAAAGTAATCTAGAATAATATCACTAGTGAATGCCTTAATAAAGGATTAATTATGAAGAATTCCAGTTCATTTATAAATGAGGCAAAGTGTGACACAAATTAGAAAGACACTCTGTTGTTGACCTTTTTAAATGCTGCCACCTTATGTCAGAACAGATGATTGATTTAAGACTTCATATGGTCAAAACAAGCTAAAAAAAATCATAGCTTATTCTGCCGAGTAAAAAATATCATACCTTGCTAGTACAATTGCAGCAAGCCTTTATCTCTCCTTGTTATTGGCAGCAGTTCAGTATATCTGTGCTTCACTTGGCTTTAAAGGGCAGATCAGTTAGCTGAGTTAGAAACTGTATATTAATACAATAAATATTCACACTTAAGGGCAACTGGCTCAAAGCTGACAGTATGAGAAGCATGAGAGAAAATAGGTGTTAAAACATCTTATCTCACCAGTGCTGTTTGGCAGATGTCCTGGAAGAGTCATTCTAGTGAAGGATTTTTTTGTTGTTGTTGGTTTTTCTTTTCCAATTTTTCTTGCAAAATTCAATGTCTTTGAAGGTGTGAATGAATGTGACTGCTTCTTAAGAGTAAGAAAAGCAGCCCACAGATTTGGCCAGTATGCAAATTCATTGTAGCTGTTTTTGTTTGACAGCACTGGACTGAAAGCTTGAAACAAGGGCAATGCTTTGCATTGTGGGACTTTGGCACAGAGAACCATGATTGGCAAAGTGAAATTGCTGCCCTAAACCATAGCTTTAATGAATTGTGCAGAGACAGCATGGGTGCAATGTGCTGCCTAATCTCTGTTGCTCCCTGAATTTAATCTCTAACTGTAAGTAGCTTAAGGCAACAATGGAGATGATCAGGCTTTCTCCAGGGATGGATGGAGGCTGCCTAGTGCCTGTGTTTTGGCAACAGAATTCCTCTCCAGGACTGGTTACAAATTTCTTGCAGCAGGGCTTGAGGGATAGCTAGGTAATAATAGGTAATAGTTGAATAAAATACAAAATATGTAAAAGAATGTCTGGAGATCTTGAGTGTGCTGTTGTTTAAATAAAAGAGGAAATTGAAACAGGACTAATTAGGTGTATGGGCAAGGATATAATTGTCTCATCCTAATCCAGCTTGGAGCACTGAAGTACTGCAAACTTGTCTTTTCAAGGTCCCAGTTGCCTGTAACGCCTCAGAGGCTGAGGAGAACCCAATTGACTCAGTTACTTTGAACCTGAAGCCAAGCATAACTATTGATTATTTAAATAATTCTTTAGGCAAATTATATCAACATCTGTTATTTTTCATAATCTGTGCCTTTCCATTTGTATTTTGAGCCTATGCTTACATCCAGAAAAATCAGGTTGAGGAAGAGGATTCAGAGTTAAATGAGGTAGATTTTTTAAAGTATGGGGCTCCCCCCCAGCTGGTGAATCCCTTTCTTGTTTTTCTTTTCCAGTCTCTGCAATCCATTTAACACTGCCTTGAGATGATTTCACACTAGGCAGCTCTTTGGGACTAACAGCCTGAAGCATGAGAATTAGAGGAGACTGCAAAATTTAGCTTTTAAGCTTTTTTTGTTATCACTCTGTTCTCAACTCTCTATCAACAGCATTTTTGTGAAATGTAGTGTCTGAAAGTGGTAAAACCAGTGTCAATGTATATATAGCTGTCAATGTATATGTAGCTGGGCATCATTTGGCTACAGTAAAGTTATGCACTCTCAAAAGTTAAAAGCAGACTTGTGCCAGTAGATTATTTTTTTCTGTAGTCATAATTGATGTCTACGGTACACAATAAGCAAAAAACTCCAACTCAGCAGTGTTGACAGATTCAGTAATCACTTTCTGGGATGTGGTAGGGAGGGACTAAAGAGAATTGTTCACTTTCCAAATATGCTGTCATTAAAGTATGCTGGACTTGAGTAAAATTGTCAGCCATATCATCCAGGGAGTTGATTTTATGTGGTATGAGAGGTGCATTTCAAAATGTCTTCTCAGTTTTTTTGGTATCAATGCCTCTTCAGTTATCTCTATATATGGTGCCGTTGGCAGTATCCAAGGCTTTCCTGTTGCTAATTAATCACCTCCACAGAGAACATAATTAGCAGCTTAATTAGGATCATCATCCAGTAGTGCTGTAGCAGCAGCCTAAACAAGCTGTGAGGTACTGGCTAGAACTTACAATAGCCTGGAGTTCCTTTGGGTGTTCCCACTGAGAAGGAGGACTGTCAAAACTCTCTAATTTTTCTCTCTGAAGGGGTTTCTTTATTAAACATTATCAGGGAAAGCAGCGTTTACCAATTAGACTTTCATATGCTGTCACACAGCCAGGATAGAGAGAGACAAAGCTAATTTCTGGCATGTCTACTGGCAAACAAAGGTTGATTACATTCTTATGGGGTGATTGAAGGGAATTTGAAACATTGTTTGCATTACTAACAAGCCTTAAAAAGTGGAATTGACATTCGGAGTATGACAAGCACTTCTTGCTAAAAGCAAAAATAAATTTCCTTCTGTTGTCCTAATTCTTAAGAGTTATCTTTCTGAGCCGTTGCCAGGCTGTTGCATAACAGTGCTTCCTCCTCATCTTCTCTCTGCAGATTGGTCTGTTGAGGGGGAGAAGTGCTTAGAGCAGAAATAATCAGTGTTTGTATCAGTAGGAGATAAAAACCTCTTGATGTCCAGACTTCCCTTACTTTCATAAGGGTATAGATTTAGGTTGCAATTTTGAAACAATAGTGGAAGATGCCATTGTCTTTAAATGAGCATTTACGTCTTCTGTACTACAAATACTTTTGACCCAAATTATGAAAAAAGCAGCTGCGGAGCATGTGAAGACATAGCCTAGGTACCTGTGAACTGTGCTGTCCTTTTCAGAAAGCTTTCTCATATAACTGGTGCAGAATCAGAACAGATGCTGTGCTAAGAACAAGGACTGAAAGCACTTAGATGGCTGGAGATAGACATAAACAATCAAGAGGATAGGGATGAAAACAAACCCACTTATAAGTGAATCATGAACCAAGAGACAAAAATCCAGAAATGAAATACCCATGGGAATTAATTCAACTCATTTTAAAAGAACATTCTACTTCATAATTTGAAGTCCTGCTGGCTTTTAAATGTTACACTATTCCCAAAAGAAAATTAAATGAAGAATTTGATCATGGATTTTTTTACAAAGACCTAGCTAGAAAATCTTTATTTTCAATTGCAGATTGACAGGGGAAAGAGAGGTCTGTAACTCCACTACTGTGGTAAAATTGTGCAGATAGAGATAAATAGCCACTTCATGCTTTTCACCTTGGATCTATGTACTACTCTCTTGTTGGTTCCATTAACTAACATTTAAGCAGTGCTTTGAAAATTTATTCTGAGATTACAAGAGAAATGTAAATGCAGTATAAAACTGTAAAGAAACTTGTGTATCAGCTGAAAAAAATAGTAGGTAGATTTACATAATCCTTTGACAAATTGCAAGACATATGGTCCCCTTAAGTTCTTTCATAAAAACATTACTGAGACACGATGGACACATCTGTGCTGTAGCAGAGCTGAGATTGATTCATGTTAGAAGATATTTCTAAACCTAAGGCATATCCCTCTACTCTGTCACAGAATGCAAACCTACTGGTCCCAGTATGAATGTTGTGCTGAAGTTTGTAGAGGAAAAGTGATTCAGAAAAGCTGTGCATTTGTGAACTGTGAAACAAATCCTGTTCATAGGGAAGGGTTACATGTCACTCCATCCCAGATACGGGGAGGTCCTCTCAAGTACCTCTATTTGGAAAGATCAGGGAGAAACAAACATCTGTGAAATACTCTTAGACAAGAGAGTCATATTACACTGTAGTGGGGATTATTAGTACTTCTACCAGGTATTTTTACTTAATGTCTTATGAGAGTCATACTAAGATGTTTTGCAATGGTTCTTTATGGCCAGCTGATGGTGAAGCTGTAACAAAAGAGAAATGAATGGCCCTCCTCAGCTCATTAATGTCAGATGAAGTATCTTACAACTTCTAGTGCAGGCATCTCTGCTGGGGACCTCCCATCTTTGTTCTGAAAGAAAGGAATGTAGCCCCAGGTGTTCTCTGAGTTTAAGAGCATCTGCACCCAGATTTTAATTCAGCGCCTTTAAAAAAGAAGAGCTACCTGTGTGTTTTCAGCCAGGTTTGATTTTTCCTTAGTACAGTATTACTGTCTAGATTTTAGCTCAGGACTGTATGGATCTGTTTTAATGATAACTTATGCAGCAATAAGTACATCACACTCTGACTAGCGAGCCACTGCCCATGTCTGAGCACTACAGGATTTTAACAGGATTTTGCTAATTTTGCATTGAGTGAGAGATTAATGTTGACTGTTTTTTATTCAGCAGGATCATTACTTCTCCCAGGAGAGGTGGAAGAGACAGTGGCTTACTGTACACCCTTCTTTGATAAGCCTGTTCAGCAGAAGTTCAGAGCGTGGTCAGTTCCCCAGCCATCAGACAGCGAAGCCCAAGAGGTATGAGGTCAGATGTATTCATTCAAACTTTGGGGCTTTGGGGTATTTGGTTTTTTCCTATTGGCTTCTAATATTATTTCCACAAGAACAGAAGGATATAGATAGAGTATGTGGAACTGCTGTGAGTTAACGAGTCATATTATTAATTTTTAAATGAATAATGAATTCTTAAATATGTTAAGAATTGAAATAAACACTATTTTATCTCAGGCACTGCTACTATATAATCCTACATTTTCAAAATGTGCACTTCAATACTTCAAGTGGTGTGTGGGCTTTTTAATATTTAATTTGTGTAACTCACAGAATAGTCAAGTAAGCTCTTGCACCTTTAAGCCTTTTAGCAATCCTTACTTACGTAGAATGATGGACCATTTTATTTTCCAGTTATCTCATGATCTTATGGCATACTCATTGTCTTAATGTAGGAGCCATTTTCTGCATCAGGGAGGTAGTGAATGATCCCTTTAGCATGACACTTAAAAAAAAAGGTTTTAGAATATATAATATATTGTGTTCAGAATTAAGATCTGGTCCCTCGGAAATGAGTAGTAGCAAGATCCTGCTGAGAAATTGCATTGTCAGGGTCTAGTGTGAAGAGGTTTGCTTTATGGACTCAGAGCCTTTTAATTGGACACAGCCAGTGCAAGCTTTAATTTAGAATTGCTGCCTCCCTTCAGAAATTCAGTTCTTTTCAAACTGCAACAGAAGGTGTGGATTGCTCACAGGCTTATTTTAAGTCATTAAGCTTCCTATCCAAATAGTCAGCATGAGCATTAACTTTTGGGGGTGTTTCTATTGCAGAGAATTCTTCACTGCTCTTTTCCCCTGCCTGATCACTGCAATAGAAGCTGAAGTTAGCTTCCAGCTAAAGTGGGCCAGTTTTGATAGTTTCATATCCTTATTGATGTTCCCGTGAGGCTTAAATCAAGTCTATAAATGACGCGTGACCAATGAAGGTTTGGTGTTATAGCACTGCATATGGTGCCTCCTTTCCTGGGCTCAATTGTGTTTAGTTCCTTGCAATAAACTCGTTACTATAAGGAACAAGTCTGTTTTGGGAAAAAGTAGATGTTCTAAAATGACCTTTCAAGCCTTAATACCCACCATTCTATGAATAAAAATACTCACTCTTTTCCCTAAGGATTGACATAATTCAAGGTTTTTGCCTTTAGATATATCCATTGGACACAAAATAACACCCCAAAAACTAGAATGAGGTTTTATAGCTTTCTTATTTCATAACTTCGGTATAAAACCAAAGAAGAAGGAGGGTTGCAGCAGCCTGCAGCGTTCATAAAGGACTGCATATGATTCTTTAAACTATAGTTCATGAAAAATAGATAAAGATCCGACTGCATGCAAAATTCATTTCCATTTGAGAGAAAGTTGGGTTATGAAAGAAACTGAGTATTATTACATTGGCTATGAGTTGCTGCATTTTTCAAGAAGAAAGACAATTTTCACTACCATTTGGTTGATGCCGGGCTACTTAAAATGAAGGCAGTCTTTCCCCTAAATTATAAACATATTTTTGCCTTCATTTAGATAATATAACTGTGGCCTGATTTTCAGAACTGTCAAGACTGAACAGGTCAATTTTAAAATCTCTCAGTGCTTCAAATTGTCATTGCCTTGAAAATTAAGTCTTGCATTGCTTATGGCAGGACTAGTTTAGAAAGAGAAAAAGATTTTCCCTGGAGACATCTCTGCTTTAAAATGAGACTGTTCTCTGTCCATCAAAACAAATCTGTTAGCGAAGGGCAACAGAATGTGTCTGCCTAATTGGTTTTCTTAGAGAACAGAAGACCATTCTTTATGAAAAATAGCAGGATGAGAAATGTCTATGCTATGGAAACACTTGTGAGGCACTTCAGGGTAAATTCTGTATCTCTCAACATATTGCTAGGGAAAGTTTAAAAAAAGAAGCTTCGCTAAGACCCAGTTTATAACTTGAATAATTGTTAAAGAACAACTTGTCTCCTTGAAAATGTTTTTCTGTCAAAAGGTGTTAGAAAGTGGCTTAGTGAAGAGCAACACTCATTTGTGTTGTCTACTGGTGTTGCTTCATCTTTCTTTCCTCACTTTAGACATAAATATATTCCAGGATTTCAATATCAACAGTGGAACATACATGAGCTCCCACAGGCCACTGCAAATTGAACCAGCATTCATTCTATGTTTGAAGTGCATTAGCACAGAACATTTCCCTCCCCTACCCAGAAATTTATTTTCTCCTTTATTTCTACTTAATATATTCTTTCATAAAAAATATCATAGTATTTTTATGTCTTAATGCCTGCTTCCTCGTGTCTTTATTCGTTATTTCCCTCTCTGCATACACGAGTGCAGTTAATGCATATTTTCCATCCACTCACTACAAACATACATTCAAAGTGGGATTCATCTCACCTAACTTCAGCTTTAAATGTAGTTTTAGTCCTCCAGTCACCAAGAGGCAGAGAAAAGCAGCTGCAGAAAGTGATTAATCACATTTGCTGTAGGAATTTGTTGTAACATGTAATGTATCTCCATCCACAAGCTCTGCCTGGTCCATTTTTGGCTAATTGACTACCTTAGTCTACAAACCTAATTTTTGTATGGCTGGGATTAGGAAAGAAGAATTCTACCCTTCTATAGTTCTTTGTCTGTAGTTTGAGCATTCAAAAAAGTATTTGGCATGTCTGTCATTTTATCTTAATCTGTGGCACAGCAGCATTTATCCCCTAAAATACAGCTTCCATTGAGTTCCTTTGGTCTAAGGTTTTACTGATAGGCCTCAGCTGAGGTTTGGCTCTGCTACGTGCTATGCATGAGTGCAACAGAACACAGAAGAACTTAAAGACAGGATTGACTAATTGAAAGAAGATGGAAGAGTTATATCTTCTCAGAGGCCAGTAAAGACACAGAGATTGAATGACTTGTCCAGGATGATGAAGCGGAAGTAAAAAATTGGTCAAGATTTATTGACTTCCAGTCCAGTGCCCCAAGCTCAGGACAAACTTTTTTCTCCAGTACCCCAGTGAATAAGCTTATATGAGATCATCATAGCATAAAGCCTTCCATCCATTTTCTTTTTTTTAATTTATTGTTAGTGAACTAGTAAGTTTTCCCTTGAGCATGCAATGAAATCATTGGTGAGGGTACATGCATGCTTTACCTAATTTGAACAAGTGAATCATAGAGTGCCATAATTACACAGAAGTACAAGTTTTAGAAGGACAGAGACAAGCTGTTCAGCTAAGTGTAACTGCACAGATAATAAAAGAACTGAGTTGCCAATTATTAAGAGATTTTTGAAAATGTCAACTTTAAGGTATTTTATTTACAATATTACTTTGTAAAACAACCTCTAGCAAAATACTTCAGTTATTAATATGAATATTACATTCTTTCCCTCCTTTAATTTGGACATGCAGGAACTGTAAATGAAAGTGATTTTTTTCTTCAGAGAGTAAATCACAGAAGCAATCTTAAGCAAACTGGCAGTTTTCTAACAGAGCAGGAATCTATTCCCAGAGAGCTCTCAAAAAGATTTCAATTAGATGTTAAATTAGACACCTGAAATTCATATATTTCTCTCAACTCCTTAGGCAAAAATAATAAGATAATAACTTGATCAGCTCAGAGGATTCAGTGTTCTATTGTAAAACGTCTTCCTTTTGACATAGAACAAAATTGCGGTTTGCAGTATACAATTGCGGTTTGCCTTCATGGAGGTTTGAAGTCAATGGCTTCTTGGGAGAAGAAGAAAAAAAGGAATCCCTAATGCTTTGAGTATTCATTTGAGAGATGAAGCACGCTGATAAATATGCAGTGTGAATAAACTTTTCAAATGTGCAATGAGTGGGTAACTGAAAAATGATTAACAGGGTGAAGTTTGGTATGTTTTATTTTGGCATCTTATTTCAGTTAGCATTTTGGGGTCGAGTTTTGTAAACAGAAATTTTTCCAGTATTTTGCTGTATCTGCATAAAATGTTCCTGGAATGACGTGAGGGCCAAGACGAGGTCATAGTGGATGTGTGTATACTTTCTGTAACTCTGTTGACAGAGGAAAATAGATTTTCTTTTGTAGAATCCTTATAAAGGTTTACAGTAGTTTGAACTCTTCTTAGCTCAGTTACCTTAGATGTGTGTCGTGGTTTAACCCTGGGCAGACACCAAGCCCCACAGCTGCTCACTTGCTCCCCACCAGTGGAGTTGGGAGAGAATCAGAAGGGTAAAAACTGGAAAACTCATGGCTTGAGATAAAGACAGTTTAATAGGGAAAGTAAAAGCCATGCACACAAGCAAAGCAAAGCAAAACAAGGAGTTAATTCACTGCCTCCCATGGGCAGGCAGTGCTCAGCCATCCCCAGGAGAGCAGGGCCCCACCACGTGTCTCCAAACTCCCCTTTTCTCCTTCGTCCTCCACCTTTATACACTGATGGCATATGATGTCATGAGGTGTGGCATGTCCCTTTGGTCACTGGGGGTCACCTGTCCTGGCTGTGTCCCCTCCCAACCTCCCATGCACCCCGAACTCCCTCATCACCACTGTGGCTGTACAAGAAGCAGAAAAGGCCTTGGCTCTGTGTGAGCCCTGCTCAGCCATAACAAAAACATCTCTGTATTATCAACCCTGTGTTCTGCACAAATCCAAAACACAGCCCCATACCAGCCACTGTGAAGGAAATTAACTCTAGCCCAGTCAAAACAATGTTGTAAAAAATATTGTTATGACCAAAATAACTGAAAAATATTTGTGCCTTGCATTGTATTTTAGAAGAGTGCTTTGGATTTCTGCAAATGAAAGAGAGGTAGTAGAACCCTGGTTGCTGCTACCATTTGTTACCCAGTTGCTGGTAACCTTACTGGCAAGGAATTCTAGGAGGCTCTGGAAAAGATGAAAATAAACATGAATATGCTGTGGAGGTCAAGGAATTGGCTTTATCTCTAGTGGGAATGAGAGCTTGTGTGCAGGTTTTATCTCCTGTTAACATTTTTCAAATGTGCTATTTATAAAAGTTAGTGATGATTTACCTGAAATAGTTTATGGATATAAGCAAGATAATCTTTGTGTGCAGAATGAGTAGTGTTTTCTAGACCAACTCTATCTACAAAGTTTTTCCCATTTATAAATGTCCATGGTCTACACATCGGCATCCAGGATTACTGGATGCTCCAACATCTGATGAAGCCAATGTAGGCGAGATCCCTAGAAAACTGAGCAATACAGATGATGAATAAAATTATACAACCCCAGAGAAATTATTTCCTGATTATTCGTGCAACATTGCAGTTTATTAATAAAGGATGTAGATAGTACCCAGATGCTCTCTGCCATGTCTATCAAGAACTCTGCCACTAGAGAGGAATTCAGCTACCACTTGTCTCTTACTGACTGTGTCAGTGCTACTTCTTACAAAATGTCACATCAAATTGTGCAGGATGCTGTGCCTTCTAAACTGAGCAGTGATCATGGGATGCTGAGTGTTCTTCGGGCTTTTCAGCAATTACGTGTGCTCTTAATTTCAAATACATCAGTAGTCATGGAGGACTTGTCAGAAGCTTGAAAAAATAAGCGTTTGTTTAGGCGTTTTGCTGATTTGGTGCTAAAGTACTAAATCTTTGAAATGCATTTCTAGATCTTTTATATTAACTTCTCATGGGATAGGGAGCATTCCTATACAGATTTAATGGTGAAGATGTGTCTCCTATGTTGCCCTGGAATTCATTTTATGTCACTACTTACCATAAACCTTTTGTGTCGTGGCCCCCTGCAGCTTCTTATCAGCATGGAGCCTGCCATAGTTATTTGTTTTCATTATTTTTTTTTTATAGGCAGAGTGTTTATTCTAAGATATTTCAACCAGAAGCAATACAGGAATGCTATACAATATGTCAACAAAGCACATATTGGCAAATGCAGTAAGATTCTTATGTTCATTATGCAAGAAATGCAAACTAGCCAATTCCATCTCTCTGAGATGGTGAAAAAAAATAATTGGAGTCTGAAAATTGATTATGTGTCATTTTGCTCATTGCAGGCCTTTCCTTCACTGAATCTGTGTTCTGAGAAGCATGTTACATTAGTATTAGATGCATGTATGCTGAAGCTTTATGTAATGCTAACCCAAATTTTGAGGATACGTGTCTCTGAAATTTAACATAGCTGCATATAACATGTCCATATCCCCACAGCCTTGCTGCTACAAGTGGCAGGAATATAATAGATGTGTGCAAGGGAGGTTTTTAGTTTCCTTGCCTTGAGCAAAATTAGTTAATGATATTCATTCAGATACAGTACAGTACAAATGGGGCACATTAAATGGCTTAAATTAGGTCAAATTGAATAATTGAATTTATTCTTTTACTTAAAAAGAGCTTAATCAGCTGAGAGTGTTAGAGTCAGAAAAAATAGTTTAATTAAATATTAATTAGAAGTTTACATTTTGAGCTTCCTTGTTATCACTTGCAGCAATATTATTTATGTATCTGTTTTTCCTCGTTACAGCTGCTGGGTGATGATGTTCAACCATTCTCACTTGACGAAGAATTTGATTATGACAATGTGGCACTGACCCCTAAGTTCTCTGAAGCTGAGCTGAAGGCCATTGTAGAGTTGTCTGAAGAGAAGAAAACAGGTAGAGATGTCAAATAGGCATGAGATGAAGACTGAGTCAAAGGTGTCCTGTGCAGGGCTGTTGGAATGACCTTTCTATGGGATGAATGTAGCTCCTCGTTGTACCCTTACTTAGTGTTCTTATCTGCATGGCCAGTAAATGAGATTTGTCATTTATTCTGCCAAGGTGCCTTGGAGCCCCAGGAACAGTGTGCTGGAGTGACTTCTCCGTAGGACCAAAACAAGCTGGTGGATTTCAGAACAGGATCTTGGCTACTCTTGCTTATATCTGGTCCTGGCTCACTTCCTGAGTAGTACAAAGACAAAGGACAGCTGGTCCTAAAGCTGCCTTTTACCTCGTTCTTTCAGAAATACAATTAAGAGCTTTTTAGCAGCTGATAAATCAGTCTATGAACTCTTTCCTTTAAATGTATAGAGATACATGAGTGAATAAATCTGGGAATATTTTTTTTTCTCTGTCTTTTGACTTACTTCAGTTCTGCAAAAAATAAATATTCCTGTTTCCAACAAACTTTTTGTGTTGATCAAAATTGATGTGGTACAACTCCTAAAATTAAAACAGTAACTGCTCAAAAAACCCCTCTTCCACACAGAGGAAAAAATAGCAATCTCATCCATTAAAGGAATTGGCATTGAAAGGCTGTCAGATTTTACATTTTTTCACATGGAGATGATTCCAAATAGCAGCTTATAGCTTACACTCTGCATCACTGAAATACAGCAAGCTGGAGTTGAGTAAAGGTCAGCTATTTGGGTGGGGGAGAAGAGTGTGCATCTCTGTGTCCTTCTCTGGAGAGTTTAGACTCCTTTTTTTTTTCAGCTAGCTGTAGAAGCTTTGCTGTTGAGGCTTGGTTTAACATCACAATGCTGCATTTTTCGGGTCGTTTTCTGGTATTACTGCATTCACTGAAGTTTACTGACCAACATTTTGTCCTTGGCCTCTCTCTGTTATTTCTGAAGTGGGTGATTAGCATGATAAATATGGGAAGAGTGCCTGAGCAGACTGACAAGGCACCAAACCACAGATTTGTTTAAAGGCTGTGGATGAATTCTCTGTGGCCAGTTGGCTGCTTCATTGTCAGTAATTTATAAAAGCAAAGAAAGGTGTTCTGATGTTCCAAAGGAGATTTTCTGGATCAGTGATTTTGTAAACCATAATCATGCTCCACTGAAATCTGAATAGCACTGGTTTTGAGGAATGGTATTTACCTTGATTAGGAGATATAATTTAAGAGTGAGATTCAAAAAAAAAAAAAACAAACACCCCAGAAAAGAAGGAGTTCTCACAGAAGATATTTAAGGAGACTGATACAAAATTACAAGTATGTTGTATAGAAAAACTGGTTTGTACAGGACCTTGCTGGTAGAAGGTAATGAGAAATTTTTTTTAACACCTACACTCAAAAAAATGCCTGTGTGTAATTAAAATTTTTTTAAAATGCAATTGGCTGTGTAGCAGATTCTGCTGGGTTTTCTGAAAATTTTTTTAAATATGAATTTATTTTAATTTGATGAAGTGTTTTGTTGGACCCAAGGTATTTTAAATTAGGTGGTTTAGATCCAGCTGGAATTTTCTAGTGAAACCTTAAAGTTAAAAATTTCTGAACAGATCTAATTATTAATTCATCTTCTTCTGAAGGACACAGACAATGTGTATTAATCAGAAGGATAAGAAGTAAGTTCTGGAAGAGCTCCATAACAAATGTGGGAGAAGGAAATGGAGAAATGCTGTATAATGATAGCAAGGTCAGCCTTTGAAATCCTCAACAGAAAAATAAGGGAGACAACCTCATTTACATATGTATGTATAGCAAAGATAAAGTAAGGACCCTTCTGTCTGAGAGACCTCTCTGTACAGAGTTAGATATCCTGCAGACAAAGAATCAGCCATAAAGGTGAACTTCTGTGGCTTTGTGGAATGTGAGTTAGGTGCTTCGTGTGCGTGGTTTTTTTAGAAAGGTGTGAGTCACACAAACCATAGATCAGTTCTGTGGGAATCCTACTGCCATTAGAGTCAATGAGAAAACTTGTCTAGGGGTTTATAATATTCTTCAGGCCAAATCAGCTCTGCAATCTCTTAAGTGCATTTTCTATTCATTTCATTATCTTTTTTTTCACTGTACATTAGGGATACATCCAGCCATTCAGTTCCTTCTCTCATAAGCAGATGATTCTTACCAAATGTTCAGAGTACCTATTATGCTCCATAAGTGTCATTCGGTATAGTCATTATATGGTTTCCTCTGATCTAAAGAAATACTTTGCTGCAGAATACCCAACGAAATTGGAACTCTTTAGTGACATTCATCTTACACAGAGAAACGGGAATAATTCAATTACATTTACACCACTCATGAGTTAGATTTTTACTCTTTGTTAACAGACATGAATATCACAGTGAAGATTAGGCAATACAGGTTACATTTTCTGAACATGACATTTTATTGGCCTGCCCCTGTGGTTGTTTTTGGCTTGCACCTTTCATTTGATTACCCTTCACAGAGGAGGCATATTTTCCTCTTAGCTATTACCAAGTTGTCATTTTTAAGAACTTACTTTATGTGCATGTTAAATTTTATACTCGCTCATGGAGTTAGTTACCTGGAATTGTTTTAGTGTTTGTGAGGTGGTTTGAAGTCTGAATAATATATATCTTTTCCTCTTGTAGCTTGTATTCTCTTTAATATTTAATATTTTCAGCAGGGGTTGGCAAGGGACATTAATCTTTTCTATTTATGGCCTTTTCTAAACATTTTTCCTGTTTTCTAAAAGAATTAAAGGCAAAACTCTCACATGAAACAGGAAACTTGGCATGCTGCTTGGGATTGACTTAGGGGCTGCTGCAGCAGGGAACAGTTTTCTCCCCACCACACTGACAAGGATTTTGAACTGCAAAATCTCTGACATTGGGTGAACCCATTGGAAGTGAAGTCTGAGTGATGCATCTCCCTAATCCCTTTGTATTCATGATTTCATTGATGTCTAAAGTGCAGTAGAGATGTGCATCCTTATCAGTCAGTGAGCTTATCTGTGCTGAACTTGTTGCTGCTTTTGGTGCCACCAGAAGGATACTGACTGTTCTCTCCACAGTCTTGGTGGATCTTCAGTTATGGGGAGGAACTCTTTGAGTTTTTTGGGAAGTAAAATAATCCTTCCACCAGGGAACGAAACTGAAGAGTTGTTTTCTTGGCTGGCTGAGGTGAAATCTTGGATATTGTTAATGCTCAGGGTAAATGTTCACTTCTCATGACTGTAAAAGTAACAGAAATTATTTGTTGAGATAATTGTTGTAGAAGAATGAGATAAAGACTGAAGAAATGAAAAGAGATGCATACAAACCTGACTCAGACATTGTTATGGGTATAAATATATTTCTATTAAGGCATAGAGGTATCCTGATATATACTTGTATACACAAAACGCCACTGAAGGAAAATAATTTTAGTATGGAGAATACCCTGATAGTTCAGAAGCTTATGAAGAAGATGGGTTTGTAGAAACAAATCCCTGCTCTTATGGAAAAGACTCTTTGATCCTCTGGCCTTGATTTTCTGCTGCTATAAACTGGCAGAACTCCACTGAGGCTATTTGTATTCATACAGAGCAGACAGGAGTCTGGTATTTACAGTCTTAGCTGAAAGAATGTGGAGCCAAATCAATTCCTGATTTAACTTCACTGAATATATAGTTATGTATATGACCCATTATCATTATGGGAAAAGATTTAAATGAAGAGCTAATGGAAATGAATTGTAAAAAACATATCTTGTAACTGTTCAGACACTACACAGGTAATTTTGGAGCTTCTGTAGTTGTGTGTGCTTAGAACATTGCTTTTTGCTTTAACAAAAATATCACATATATTTTCAAGTCCTGTGCAAATCATGACACTTGATTACATGCATAACTACTAAAGATTTTGACCTCTTTTAATGTGTTTCTTTTCTCTCGGCATCTTGGCAAGGATTGGAAGTGGACTTTGCTTTATTTTGCAATTGTTTTTAAAATATCTGACATCTTTTGTAAAAACATACACTTCATTATAAAGGTAGACTCTCAGTGATGCTACTTTAAATGCAGAAGTAAAAAATAGGACCAAATTCCTGGTTGCTCAGCAACTTCATTTACATCATAGTGTAGATAAACAGACATTTGGTATAAAGGTGTCTGCTTGGATAACAGGCTGATTTATATCCTGTTGTCCTCTACCTTGAATTTTACTCATGAGTGTAAGCAGTAGCTCAATCCCACCAGGGTATGCATCTTCACAGCCCTGCAAAGAGGCCGTGGGACGATTGTTACACTGGCCAAGGGGCTGAAGCACCAGTCTTGTGCTGGGGCTTCATGCACATTCCAGTATAGTTCAGCCAAGTGTGGCTACTCACCTCTGTTCAGCAGAGATTTGTGTTACACAGTAATGTTCTACTCCTAAAGAGGATGGCTGACAAGTGTTGGGGCGGAGATTCCCTGGACCCTGTTCTCTTTCTGGGCCGTGCTGAGCGGGCAGCTCACGACCCTACTTCCCAGCTGAGCCCCTGCGTTTCCAAGCCCCGGAGTGAGGTGAGGAAACCCCTGCTCAGGCCTCTGCTGGCCTCAGGAAGCAGCTCCGTGCCCACAGAGGCCAGTGCTGGTGCCAGCACAGGGCATTCCCACCGTGGAGTGCTTTCTTGTGGCCAGCTGTCAGTTAGCACAGGTGGGCCTGGGGTGCCACATCTGTCCCAGGCTCCTCTCGCTGCGAGCCGGCTGCCTTTGCCAGTCCTGGGCATGTGCAGCTCTCCCAGGTGCCAAATGTGTGTCTGCACATCCCTTGGGAAAACAAGGCAGGCAGTTTTCTCTCTAATAGTATTAAGTTGTAGAACACCTCAAAAGACGGTGAGTTTGGTAAATTTGTGATTGCTGGCTGTTGGAGGTGGCACCTTGTGTTTTGCCAGCGAGATACTCTCAAAGCCAACTTGCAGGTGTACGGGCTGTGAATACCACAAGTTAGACTGAAGATAGTTTTAGTGCTTGTCTGTGACAAGTTTGTAAGAAGAAAAGCAAGTGTTAAAAGGTACTGTCATTTTTATGGACAAGCTACTTTATTTGCAATTGCAAAGCTCCACAGTTAAAATGGAAATCAATTTTAATGCCTTATGGAAATGCAGAAATATTTGTCTCATTTACAGCACTTCCAGAAAGGACAGATAATAAAATTCCCCTGATTAACAATCCATAATTTTATGTACTCTTTGGTGTCTTGTTCAGTACATCTCTCCACATAAACTTTCCAAAAGAATAAGGAAAGATAGATCTGAACAAGATTCCTGAATCTAACTTCACACTGAATTTGAGATTGTAAAAGCTCTCTCTGTATATTCAAAGCTCTCTTTGATCTGAATATTCCCAAACTTTGGGGAAGTAGATGCTTAACTTTAAAAATTGCTAACCAAATATTTCTCTAGCAACCACATACTACTGATATGAACTTAAAAACCCAAAGCAGTGAGGAACCTGCCTATATAAAAAGAACTAATGAAATGTGAAAATTGGCGTAACTGCACTCTGTAGGAAGGTAATGGGTAGGACTCTAAAGATAGTAGAATTAAATGAAAAATGTTATTTTTCTAGAGAGTGAACCATACTAAAATACTCTGTTGACTTCATTCAATTCTTGAAAGCCTTTGAGTGCCCAACTGAAAAATTAGTATAATCATTTTGTAATTCATGTGGATTTACAACATAGTTATCTCTTGAGCCACTAAAATGAGATTAAAATTTGTGTGAGATTCTTCAGTATATTTTGTGGCAGTGTTAACATCATAAATTAAGGCTTTAGCCTCATTCTATCATATGTTACAACAGAGTTTGTTCTTATGTGGCTCCTGTGGCTGAGGATTCTGGTGGCAGTTTCTGGAGAGCAGGTGTGTACTTTTAGCAAGTAAGCTCTAAGTTTAATAAGTTTTCTTGAATCTGTCTGCTTTTATGTCCGTATGTATACAAACTTGTAAGGTGCAATATGACGTGCATAACTCTTAAAAAGAAGCAAGTGTCATTTATTATGTTTCTTATGCTCATCAGAATAACTTAGCAAGAGGACAAATTCTACTGATTACCTAAAGTCTTGATTCTGCCATTTAGATTTGCTGCAGATTGCACATTTGGTGTTTGAGAAAGAAATACTGGAATGCATTTTTCATCCTCTTTTCCTTATTTTCGATTTTGTCTTCCCTAAGTCAGTTTTGCAACCAGCTTTCCAGAAATTGACACTACATTAATCCGATGAGCTACTTTCCCACTGGATAAAATTTTAAAGTAAAAAAGATGGAAGGCTGGTGTGTGGGCCAGGAAGCATCAAAGTACAGTTAGCATTTCATGCTCAAGCTTAGCATTTGCAAAGCTGTCAAAACAAACAATCAGGAAAATACAAATAATGGTCAGCCTACTTATTGAATGAAAATTTAATTCCAAATTCCCTTTGTTTAAATCAGCTGCTTACACTTCGTCTCCTCTGCTCACCAAGGATTCTGTTAACTAACATATTTCAAAATCGAGACTGTCAAAAATACTGACAGCTTTCATTAGCTGAACAACATTTCCCACAACAAAATCGTGATCCGTTTAAGGCTCTTTGTTTTGGGTTGTGACACATTGCCTGAATTCTACAGATTTATTTCCCATTTATGAACATTGGTAATGTAAACTGTACAAAACCCCAATGGCCCAGTGGATATCCTTCTGCTGAGAGCAGGAAGAAGAGAGGTAGTGGGAAGAGAGGTTGGCTGAGCAGCCAAATGTTGCTTGTGCTCTGAGTGTGATGCTTGATATTTTGCTTTTGATTCCTTTGCAATGTTTGTGTGAGAAGTTTGGTTGTCAAAAGAGCCAGCTGAGTAACACCTCTCCCCACTGCACCCCAAAACCTCCGTGTATGAAGATGTTGACAAGCAAGCTAACTAAATTCAGCTGGCTACTGTTTCAAGGGTAATACTATTCATTGCAGAGTGTGTTTTACAAGGTGCTCACAACTGATAGCATTTGCTAACTGACAGGATTGGGCTCTGCTCACAAATGTGCAAATGAGTGTTTATCTGGCACTGCTTGTAATCCTATACTTCCCAAAATTTAATTTTTGAAATGTATATTCTTTTGATATTTTTCACTCTGTGCCCCAGAATCAAAGACATCCTTCAAAGATGATACTAAAAAGACCATGACTTTGAGTGCTCTGAACAGAAGTGATGAAATTAAGAATGAAATAAAATTTAAGTAATGTTAAATTCAAGAAAAACAGCTTGCTGAAATTTGGATTCACTAGACTCTGCAAGTATCACAAAGAGAAGTTGGTGGAGCTGATTTGCTACAGCTGAGCCCCTGAAATTTGGAAAAAAATATTGGCTAATATTTTTTATGTCCCTATTCTATAGGGACAGAGTAGTGCATCAGCCAGGAGCTGGATTTCATG
The DNA here is from genome assembly GCA_013396875.1 of Vireo altiloquus. NCBI lineage: Eukaryota > Metazoa > Chordata > Aves > Passeriformes > Vireonidae > Vireo > Vireo altiloquus. The sequence continues at coordinate 262,987 of VZRF01009557.1, read as the reverse complement.
AATGTTTTACTTCCAAGATTAAGGTACATGAGAATGGTTGAGGTTTGAAAAATTTTGCTTGTTAAGATTGTTTTGTCTTGATTTCCAATTCCTATAATGGAAGAAAGGATGTTTCAGTTTAGTGAAGCAGGTTCAGTCTGATTGTTTTAGTTCCGGAGCATCTCTACCAACTCTTGATTTGTACACAGGCTGGCAGCCCATTTGTGACGCATCACTGCCAGCATTTGCAAAAATGAGCAATGATATATTATTTAAATATTCTGCTTTTTTTTTTTAACAGTCTCATCGCATTGCAATTGCACAGTAAGATAGGAGAGATGGCTTTTTTTTCTGTTCTGAAAAAGGCAACTTAGATTAGAATTTGGAAGTGGAATGCTGGATCAGAACCCCATAAAGACTTTGCGAAAACCTGTGTCTATATGTAGATATTTGGCTCATGACTGCATGGGTCAGCCTTGAGTGGCTTGCTGAAGTAAATGACATGACATTTGATCTTACTTTGGAGTAAGTGAAGTTAATTTTTTTTTTTGCAGGACCCAAAAGCTCTGTAAGATCTATATTTGCAGGGCATGCTTCTTTTACTGTTTTCTCACATTGCCTTTATTGGTCTCAGCTGCTAATATACAGCAATCAATATAATATAGAGTACAGAGAACAAGCTATGGCATTGCCACTTTTCTCAACAGGAAAAGGGAATCTTCTCTGTACTGAGAGCTGAAGAAGGTGTTGAAACCCTTTGGCTGACCATCTGTCAATTTCAATAGATGCATATTGGGGTAAGCTGGTATTTTTGTGAAGCATTTGTTCTGCCCAAATCAGGGAGGTGCTGCTGGTTGAAATAATTCAGAGCAAAACTCAGTTGAATCAACTTAAAAATAGTCTATCTTTTGGTCACTACCAATTCCTCTTGATAGTCCCATCCCACTGTAGCTCCGTCAGAATCAACACAGCAAACACATGAACACTCCCTGTCTTCTGCACTTGGGCTCTTGTATAATGCTGCCAATTCTCTGGGACACTTCCAGAGAGCTGCAGCTTACCAAGAGACTCACCCGAGGAGAATCGAGTTTTTATTTATTTTCTGTTCCAAAACAAGCCTCCGTGTATTCCTGCCTCCCCCTGCCCTTCCTAAAGGAATGACTGGGGGAGAATACCAACATCTAGATTGATTACTACTTGTTGGTGTAACAGTGTTCAATTTTGCTTTTCAGTTCACCTTCCCCAACCTTTCTTTTCCAGGTGGAATGATGGAATTTTTCCTCTGGTGCCAAGCACTGAGGAAACAAAAATGTGTGTTTCTTCAAACCACCCCTATATTATTAAGATTCAGAACGATGTTTGCTGATGTATTCAATAGGAGAGGAAACTGATTGCTACCTCACAGTAAAGTTTCTCTGTTATAAATATTAATTGTTTTAAGCACTCTGGAGTTTTCTGTGACCTGTAGGCATTTTTTTTTAAGTGATTGTTGATACAATCTCTCAGAAGAAGGAGAGAAAAAAAAGTACTTTGCTGGCCTAGTTTCAGGTAAACTCTAAAAGTTCAAGTGGACCAATTACATATAAAAGAGCAACAACTTTTGTAAAGCTTCATTTGAATCCCAAAGGGGAAAAATGATAAAAAATCAATTAACTTTCCACATGAAAAAATAGCTCATATTGCAAAGCTTTCCTTGCATAGTTTTCTGATTATGTTTGGAAGAAAATTGCCTTGATTATACCTTTGATGGGAAGGAAAGTCTTTTCATTAATTTAATACATGCTATAGCACTGCTAAATTGTATCATGGAACAATTAAGTGGGTCTACACTGATATTTTTGCCCTGTTGAAAATGGATATTGCTCACTTAGTGAGTCATGCTCTTGCTGGGTTGACGCAATTATCCATTCACTGCAGAGCATGTGACATAAAAGTCATTAGGACCTTTTATATAGAAGAGAGGCTGAATGGAGTAAACAAAAAACTCATTTCAGTGAAGAGTCAGTGAAATTTCAGAGTCTGTACCCCACTGGGGGCTGAACCCAAACCCTCAAGCCCTAAGGAAGCCTCTGCTTTGGGAATATTCAGTGTTCAGATGTATTTTCTATTGGTCTTGGACTGAAACGAGGAGTGGACATGATTGTCTCTTAGTCATGTACTGACATGATCCTCAAACTCATGTGCAGCTAAGAACTATTGACAGGAATTTGTAGTAGCATCTAGAGCAGTTGCTGCACTAGCTGCTTCTGAAACCAATTTTTGCCTCAAGCTGAAAACAATTACATTTGTAGTGTTTGCTGTAAATAGGATTTTTAAATGACAATTTTAATTCAAATGTTCTAAACATGACAAGAAACAACTTTTTTTTTTCTTTTTGCAAACTATGCATGTTCTTGTAATGATGCTACATTGTATTGTCAAAAGAAAATAACATTAGGAATCTTCTTGATATGTCTGTTTTATATTGGATGTGTTCTTGTCTTGCTGAAACTAGTACAACTGGGTCACATCACTTTCCCTGATGGATCCTGTCTGCTGGGAATGTATTTGCCTGCATCCTGCTTTTCATGCTGCGGTGGGCTAGGTCTTTTCTGCTGAGCAGTAGAATCAAATATCCAAGGGCTGAGTAATAAAGGAAAGACTCCATCACCAGTGAATCTCCCATGAATTCCCTCATAACTGTCTAAACTCAGATAAAATATTATCACACATTTCTCTTATGTCTCAAGGCCATAAACAATGAAAAATAAAAAGCTGCACAAATGAGGAACAGTACCCTTCATTGCATGCTCTGATTTTTCTGATCTTTCTGGTTTCTTAGAGAAGGTCCAGCTAATGAAGGTTTTGTTTATGAAAAGAAGCTAGTAACTGTGCTTATGGAAATACTTGAGATGAGATAGGAAGCTTTCTAGTAGAAGTGTGAAGGAGAATCTGTACTAGAAATGAATTCCTGAGGTGCAAAATCATGGCTGTGGGCACTGTACCACAGGACTGGTAAGTTCTGAGCTAGTATGTTCTGCATTGTTTAGACATTTAATTTAGTTAGAGGTCTTAGATTTCATAATTAACACTTTGAATTGTGACAGAATTGGGCTGGAAAACAACAGTATGCAAGGAGTGCTGTCAGATGCACTCTCTAGTCTTGTGTACCAATAAAAATATTTCTTTTTGACCAGAATGGAAAAGCCAGGAGCCAGAATGGCTGCATGACACTGCCTGGCAGTGAAGTAGAGTTAGGTGCAATTTGTGCCAGTTAATTCAGTAAAGATTCACTTCCTCAAGGATATGTTTCAAATTTGCTTGTGGCTCGCTGAGGGTGTCAGTAGGGTGAAAGGACCAGCCCAGTAGCTGGCCCTTCCTGGTTCCAGGAGGTTTGCTGCCCATCTTCTGGATCAGCTGGGGACTGTAGCTTTAGTGACCTTGACCTTGACCATGGTGGTCAGGCTTAGTTGACTGTGTGTAGTCAGTAAATGTATCCACACCGCTGGTACAAACACATATTTGCTTTTTGCATGGGTGGCATGAATAGTTGAATGTAGCCCTCCGCCTTCCCCTCAATTCAGATTATGAAACAAAAAAATCTTGTTTCTTCTTTGTTATTTAAATTTGTCTTTCCTACCATCACAGACACCACACATTTATGTACTTCTTTAGTTCTCCCAAGTGTAAAATACCAAAAGCATAGTATGCCTTCACTCTACTGTAGTTTGATTGCACTAAGCTTCTGTGTTTAATGTTTAGCCTTTTTCATCAAGAGGAAAAAAAAATACATTCTAGCCTTGCTGAAAGGCTAAGATAGATTGTGAATTCTATTAGTGCTGAAATCAGCATCACACTTAGTCAAGACCTAGCCCCTCTGAAAAAGACCAAGGTTGTGTCAAAGGTGATTGAAAATGTCACTGATCCTCAAAGGCAATCATGTATGGCTAATCATTCCCACTGTAACTAGAATGTGATTTTTGTTGGATTGCTCTAGGAAAGATGCTGCTTGGCAGTTTCAGTAAAAATGTTAAAGAAGTACGGTATTTTTAGAAAAAAACACTCCCTCCTGATCTATTTCAGTTCTTGAATTTTCCACTTAAGCCTGGGATCATTAATTCCTAATGCAATTCGGCTGCCCCACGAGAACAACAGACCAATAGGAGACTCCCAAGCGTGCTGCCTGCTGGCTGACTCTCTGAAGCGACTGGTGGCTGATGGGCAATGCTCCAGACATCGTTTCCCAGTGCCTAAATCCACAGTAAAACGAAAATTTTGTTGGGGAGAAATTACTTAGTTGCCCTTAATTCTTTTTTCTTTAAAATACCGCAGAAAGGAGGGTAACTGTAGGGGCTCCGTAAAACCAGTTCTCGGTGCAGAGCACACGGTGGCAGTGTTGCACCGCTCCTGGGCAGCTCTCATGCAGCACTTACCCAACCCATATTCATTTACTGTGCAATAAATAGATGGATGCAGTAGAGTGCTGCTTTACCCAGGGAATATTATACTTGTACATGGTAGCACTGATTTGTTTTCTGGTAAAATAAAGAGTATAGTATAGGAAAAATAATTTTTCTTCCTTTCTTTTTACCACTTCTGCATTATTTGCATGCATCCTAGGCACACAGATACGGTTTAAGTTTTGCAGAAATAGTGTATCTGGTGTTGGAAAAAGATGAAAATTTAGTTTCATTCCGCAAACCAAGTACACCTGCCTTAGAGGAGCACTTAGGTTAATGAAACACTCTACCCATCACGCACACAAAGAAATCAGAAACTGAAGGTTTCTCGCTTTCAAAAGAAAGCTTTACTATTTAAACAAGCCGGCCATGAACTCTCTCTTTTAAAAACATCTCTAGCCTAAATATAAGCTTTCCTAAATGTCTTCAAAGAAGTGGAATGAAACTTTTCCTTAGCTGGAGAAATTCCAGGCACATGTGAGTTCCTGGATTCAGTGGCTGTGGATGGCTCTTAGCACAAAGCCCCTGAGAGCTGGTGTGGTTTGGCTGAACTCTTCAGTGATAACTGCAGCAGAGCAGCCAAGGATTCATGTACCTCTGGCTTTCTTCTCTGTTCAGCCTGACAGGAGGGCACTTCAGAGGCAGACTGAGTAGGAGAGTACTTGCATTACAAAGGCAACACTGCTGAGTATTTCAGGTCTCTGGGGCTGTTGTCTTTCATATTTGTCCTGCTTTTGGTGTGCTGTTGGAGCTCTAGCAGCTCAGTTCCCAAGCCACGGTCTTCCCTGATGTTCCTCTGCTTTTAATGATCTCTGTGCCCTGGCAGACGAACCTTTCACTGTGCCTGTCATGGCTCACCTAATTTCCATTCCACCAACACAAAATGAATGAGTTTTTTTTCCTTCTGTTTTCTCTGCTTTCTAGATCTAGACAAGTTATCAGCCATTGCCTGATATTATAATTCTCCTTAAAGAGTCTGGATTCAACTCCAGATGTTGGTGGCAGGAGCAATGAAGTCAGCAGGTATCCCAAACTACCTCCACGCTGCTTCCCTCCTCTCTGAGTGGGAGGCGTCAAGGGGAAAAACAAAGCTGCAAGATGTCAAGATGTCTTCTTATAGAGCAAGAGGGAAAATACAGGTTATTTCAGCTAACAAGCAATATCATGCTTTGTTCCCTTCTCCTAATTCTATCAGACACAAATAAAACTAAAATTTAAAAAAGCAAATGTCAAAGTGTGGGAGCAAGCATTCCGAGTAAGCCACACTCAACCAACTGCTTAGATTCATGCTTGGGAGACAAGTGCATTCACACTGGTTGGGATAAGTTGATTTTTGTGAGCAATACAAGTTCAGTTTAGCAAAAACTATATATTAGGACTTAAATAAGTATTTGTGTCATGTTGCTGGTAAGGTTACTGTAAATAAAAGCTGTCTAAAACCACTGAAAATATGTTGAAGTAATTGATGCTGCAATAGTAGAGAAATGAAGTGGTGGGTTTTTTTCAATGTCTAAGACCTTTTTTAGGTGTACATTTCCAGGATGAAGATCAAGAGCCCTACAATTCCATGTCTTCTTCATTGATTCACAAAAGGGATAACTTAACTGGTAGTGGAAAAATTGGAATGGAAATTGGCCAACAACTGCTAATCAGGAGTTTGGTATGTCTTGCCTCTCCCTGCATCCAAAAGCCAAAATGGAGGCCTTCAAAAATGTACTGAGGGAGGAAACTTAAGTACCTTACAATTATCTTTCAGATGTGTAACATAGCCCATATGTTATGATCATTATTTCTACTGTTAATATTTTTCAGACAGATAAATAAATTAGAAAAAATGGCCATGATAATGAATTTCCTTGAAAGGTGTCATCCTTGAGTGATTCAGCTGTAACTGTAAAGGTCCCACTTCAATCTGTGCACAGATCTGCTGTCCATGCCACTGACTCCCTGGGCCAGACTGACACAGTTCCTAATCTTTCAATTCTGTTTCCCACCCTCTCTGTGTTGCTGGTGAAGCTTCTTGCCCATTCGCCATGTTCATTGCCTCAGAAATGCTATGATAGCTCCTATACCCAGTGCTTATTTTATTTCATTTCTCCCTATTCAGCCTCTGCCAAGTCCCTGCTTGCCCAACACCTGTCAATAGTGTGTTGAGATTGTACTACTTTGTGTGATTTTCTGTGCTCTTTGCTTTACAGCCCACACTGCTGGAGATTAACAATGCAGTGAAATTTCATTAGGAGCCCTTGGCCAAACTGCCTACAGTCACAAGGCAAAGAAATGCACCACCCTGTTTCCCTCAGAGATTTAGTTTACCTTCATCTTTCTGTTTGGTTTTTAATCTGAGTCTGAAATGACAGAAACAAACACTATTAGTAAGAAAATGATAAATCCCTTTTGTAAAAGTTAACATTTGAGAAGCGCAGAGAAATAGCTAAGCTAAACATTTGTAATTTAGAAAGAAGAATATTGAGATCCTTAAAAAAAAAATCTTACTGGCTTTTTCTTGTTTCCTCACACATAAGTAAAATATTTATTTTCTAATCTCAAACAAGTGCTAAAAGCCCAAACATTTGCCAGTTGCACTAAAAAAAAATGCTTTTGGCACTTAGTATTAGTGACATGGTGATCTTCTGCAGCATCTTCTGCCAACTCTTTTTAAAAGCCATTACAAGTGTCATTTTTGCAGGGAGGCCTTAAGTCCCTGGGAGTCTCAGCAAGGTTTCATTAGTGTGCAGATTTATTTCCACTGAGCAGCCAGAGGTATTTCAGCATGGGAAAGGTGCTGAAGGGAAATGCAATAGCTATAGATAGTAAAGGCAGACACTGTAGAGTACTGACTGAGGGCTAGAAAGTTAGAGAGATTGTGATATTTAATGCTCATCACTAGTTCAGAGCTGATGTATCAGTATACTCTCCTACCCTGATAATATTTTACTTGGTCAAGGTTTGATGGTAACAAGCAACAAAATCTGTAGTACATCATATATTTTCTCTTCTGCAGGAGCAGCACATGGAAAAAGTGTGAACATCACATTTGCATGTTGAATTAAGCCCTGCTTTCGTGCAGTGCATCATAGAAGAGATTTATTGTGTGGCTTTCAGATGTAATATGAGCTCCTTTAGAGGCAGAACCAAAGAGTAGTTCAGACAGGATCATGGAAATTGTCTGCAGCAACTAAAACCACCTTGTCCTAAGTGACACAGGCTAGAAGATGGTTAGTGGAGACAATGGCTCTGCTATCCTGATTATCTCACTTTATTCTTCTCTACTACTCCGCAATCACTAGGCAATCTGTTTTGTAGCCAACACCATTTGAGATTGTCTTTGAGAAACTTCCTTTTCATGTTTTATTACTTTTCAGTGGAAGCTACTTGTTTTGGGTGGTCTAGGCATCTGTGGCAGTATAGGAGAGCTCCTGCAAGATGCTTAAAGTATATTCCAACATTTTCCATGCTGTTCTGTGACAGATGTTTTGTCCAGTCATATTAACCTATTATCTTGAAAATAAGTTCCTATTAAAGAAAATGCAGACCTCATTTCCCCCCCCCTTTCCTTACTTCAAAAATCTGTTCCAGTGTGTTATTGAGGTCAGAGTAGTGAACCAGCCGTAGCATGCAGTAATTTTTACCCCTTCCATAAATGAATTATATTTCTGTTTCCAGTCATATAATATTTTCCAATTTGAAAGTTTATTAAAAATCCTTACTACTCAGCTTGTGACTCAATCTGTTTTGTTTCTTGTCATTCTGGGATTAAGTGTATCTGGTTCACTTTACTGAGATCACTGGAGGTTTGTTTCTTCCCCAGAAGTTGTTATTTTGAGATTCTCAGTTCCAGGAGCAATCATACTTTTGCCCTCATGTTCAACATTGTTGTTGCTACTGGAAAAAAATTAGGTTTTACTTTGTTGGCTATAAAACCAGTGCCTTTTGTCTCCCTGCCAGATTCCTTGCCTACTGCATGATGATCCCATTTCTTCTCTAATTAATATCTGTGATACAAAAGAACGTGTCTGATAGTGAAATTTACTGGTGGCAATGCTGGGAAGTGCTTTAAATGTAGAAAAGGGCCAGAACACCACTCAGAGGACAATGTTTTTCCTTGAAAATAGAATCATCACAAATTAGATGAAATTCAGAAATATAGAGGGAAAGGAAATGCACATGAGGAGGGATTTGCCAATCACCAGCTCTCCTGGGGGTTCACCAGACTTCTGTTAAGAAGAATGGGAAGGGTACTTTGACATTATCAACATAATAGAAATTCAGCTCAGCTTCAAGTCCAGTCTTCTATCCTGTCCCTTTAAAATGTAGGCTTCCTTAACAAATAACATCTTGGCCAGTAACAAAGAAATAATATATTTTTCTCCATGACACTATGAAAACACTTATCTGTCAATTTAATTCATTAATGTCTTGCTGGTGTCTTTGCACTAGAAGATTTTTGCTGTTCCAAACATTTGAAAGACAGAAAGAAAAGTCTATTGTCTAAGTTTTTGTTTTCTTTAAATGTTATCTCTGAAGGTACATGCATTTGCTTGAAAATAATTGCAAGTGGCATAGCTCTGATTTAAGCCTATGTGTCGCCTGATTTTAAGAGATAGGGGCACTCGAGTTGCTGGTAAACTCCAGCCTAGAAATGCTCTGGCCTTTTCAGCTCCTAAAACATATTTCATAAGCAGCATTTCCCTTCTAGCCTGCAGCAACAAGATTTAACATTTATATATTGCCCCACACATACATCACATAATATTGCCAGATTCTTTATGATTAACTGATATAATTGACTTCTGAGATAAAAAGAAATTTATGTGAGAGAATCCATAGAATAAAACAAAGTTTCGATTGTATTTCAAAACTGAACTAAGAGAGGGAGGAAATAGATCTTTCCTGAGAACAGCCATTCCCTTCAGGAAAGAGAGTGTAAGAAAAGCCACTGCATCAGTACTGGTGAGAAGCAAGGGCATGCCAAATTTATCCCACACCTTGGCAGCGAATCAGATCAATGTATCACAGGGAATGCAGGGAAATACAGAACAGACATCAAGGAGGTCACAGCAGGTAAGTAGCATTGTCCAACTTGTCAAGAAGTCGTCTGCCCTTAGGAGATACTAACTGCTACGTATTCTTTGGACTAGACTTTCACTGCTCAAGTACTAAGCTTAGTAGTATTATTCTATACATCGGCCTTAATACACCTCCCTTGCAGATGTATTTCTGGTATTAAAAAAAAAAGAAAAGAAAATACATGGTGGATGCGAACATCAACAAATTTGCATATAAAATTGCAGATCTCACATGACATTTTTTTACTACCTAATGTGTTGAACGGGTTTTTGTTTTTGTTACTGTTACTACAATTTAATTCCACACCTAAAGCTTTGAGCACCGCTCCCAGCAAACACTTCTAACCTGCTTTGAAACCACCTGAGCATCTCTGGGCTCATAACTGCAGATTTCTACAAGAGCTATATTCATTCAACATTTTTGTGGGAATTCAACAAAATGGAAAACAGAAGCATCAACCTTCAGACAGTGGTGTAAGCGTAGCACACAAGAAGTCAGATAGGAGAGCAGCCATTTGAACATTAAGAATTTTTCACGTCTTATTGCAGCTATGATGAGAAAAAAAGGCTTTTGTTGGTGTCCTGAAGACTTTATGGTTTTGCTTGCAATTCTTCCCTTTTACCACTGTATGCCTGAATAAAAGACTGTCAGGATGAATGCTGTTTTCTGTTTGTTTGATGATGAAAGGGTTTTAAATTAGTCAGAAAATAGCTTTTGTTGAGTAATTCATTTTTCCCTCTGGAACATGGTGTCATTCTAGAAAATTTATCTTCCTGATGAGAACAAGCTGTGAGATGCCACAACTCCAGAGAGAGGATCAGTGAGGCTGGGATAATTTGTATCCAGGGAGGGGTGTGCTGTGCCTCCAGTTTGAAGGGTGGAGGATGTCTATGTAACTTTCCTCACTGCATATATTAAGAGCTCCTCGTTTTGTTTCATATCTCAGCTGCAGTTTGCAAGTACTGACAGACGCTGCGTGAACCCCCAGCTAGTTCGTTTTTCAACTACACAACTGAACTTCCGCAAAGGAAGATAAATAAGAATTCTTCAAAACCTAAAGAAACCTGTTGTTCTTGTGTTAATAAAAGAAAACTGAACAAAAGAAGGAATAAGACAGGGAAGATTAAGTGACTCCTTATCTCATAGCACAGTGACATTTTCTTATCCTTTTTAGCATTCGTGGCCAGCTCTAGGAGTTGTGTTAGTAAACTTATATATTAAAATTCCAACTACTTGCTGAACTTTAAAATATTTTCCCTAATGCCCATTAGATTGAAAAGAAATCTTCATTATTTCTCTATTTGTGAATGGCTTCCTTCTGTCAATGTTATTTTGTGAGGCAGCAATAGCTGAGGCATTGCTTTACCTTTATTTATAGTGGTAGGAAATATGGTGTTATACGTATTATGAAGTAAGCAATAATTTATCACAAGGTGTGCAGCATGCAAAATGTCATGTAGTTTGCAGAGATTAATGCATGAGCCAGGTGCAAATACATTAACTTAACCAAGTATCTGGAAAGCAAGCTTAATGTTAGAGGGAAATGAATGCAAAATATGAAGAAAAAAGCACTGTAGTGACAGAAAGCACCATATAGCATATGTATTTAATATAGGGACCTCTATAATTAATAGCTTATCTCTGAGTCAAGTACAGAGATACTTGTCTTAATAGGGACAGTTGTATAAATCAGAACAGGCCAACGATCAAATAAAAAACAGCACTGGAGGCTGAGTTCAGCAAATCATAGTCTGTTCCTGTGTTAGGGGTGTCACACATCAAGGTATAGTATGTCAAAACGAGTTTCTACCACACCTTAAATCAAGTGTCCTTGTCTCATCCTGCTAAGTCCCATTTCTGTAATACAGACTAGGAGAAAAGGTAAAGCAACTCAGTATCTTTGAGCATTACTGATGAATTGCTGCACATTGTGATCTTTGGGAAAGGCATCCTGATACCCTTAGGCACATAGACAATAAACCATGAACACAAATTTTTCAATACTTATCTGTGGTCCATCCCCAACTCAGCTTCAAAGGACTGGCTGTTCCTGAGTACACTCTAAACCTCGCATGTTTTCTGTTCCAACACCAGAATTTACGCTGTAAAGCTGAGGACCTTCAAGTCAGGCATTTTCTCTGAAGTCTTCTGTGTTGACATTGCTTGCCTTACTATTTGCTGTGATTGGCACACACTAATTTCAGCCTGTGCAGACACCAGTAAGCTTAGGCTTAATGGAGGCCATCAGAATCTCAAAGAATCCCTCCATCAGAAACATGGACCTGCCATCTTAATTTCTCTTCCTGTAGTGCCTGACTGTTTTCACCTCAAGACTTCTGTCTTTAAGTGCTGCATCTTGTTAGACTGCACAGGAAGCCAGTCTGTATATTCTTGTGGTTGCAGGCCTGTGACATGCAGGCTTTTATGTGAGAGCAGTAAAGGCATGAAAGAAAGTGGGCTTGAAGAAACAGGCTTAGAGGGCAGCGTTCATTGTGGCTGATCCCCTCCTTCTGTCCCAGAAGCCGTGGCAGTCCTGCCCCGTGTACGCCGCAGGCTCTGCTGCTACGGCTTCTGGAGCTCATTACCAACTGCCATAGGTGATAAAGATGACTAGCTATGTATTTATTCCTGCATAGTGGGCTACACTGTGAAATTTAAGAGCCCCTCAATATATAGAAAGTCCAACCAGATGATTGAATGGGCCTTTCTAGTGCCATGATTTTCTGTCTATAGATATATAACCATTAGGGTCCTGCTTTCTGTAGGCTGCACCATTAAATTTATGGGACTTGGCAGTCTGCAGAGGTAGCTGCCATTCTGTGAGACAGAGCATATGCTGCCTTCTACACTGAAATGCACACTGCATTGTTCTGAAAATCTCGTAGTTCACATGAGTAAAATAACTCCTATATATATTGAAAAGGTACCCTGATTTTAGGGGCAAGGAAAATACAATGCAGTCTTGTCTGACTAAACTTCTCTCCATTTGAATTTGGAGCAGAAATCATCAAACTGGAACTGGCAGAAGTGATCGGAAGTCAAGAAAGGATTCCTCACGGGGTCTTCGCTTATAATTTTATTTCCACAGTTTCTGTTTAGAAGGGAAATCTTATACTTAGCCATTCAAATATAGGCTGTCTTTTCAGATAATATTCTCAAAAACCCCTTAGTCTTAGAAAAGACTAACACAATGGCTGTGATAAAATTAAGATGTTCTTAACTTGCATAGGCAAAAATAAAAGTATTAACTCTCACTAATCACTTAGACAGCAATTGTTTGTGTTTCAGAAAAAGATACAGTTTTAAACTTTTCTATTCATAATTAAAAAAAAGACACCAAGGAATAGAATGTTTTCTATCTTAATTCCTTATTTCAGCTGACAATAGCTAAAACTCATGACAATAGGAACTATTTTCCATGTAACTAGCAGAAAAGTAAGTGCTGTATATGGAATAGTTATGTATTATACACTGGAAATTCTATATTTTTAGCAAAACATACATGGGAAACCATTACTTAAACTGATGTATTTCTAAGTCACTCAAAATATATGTGGTCTACTTTTTTATTAGCTTATTCATAATTTTCCTAGATAATTTCTTGGTTTAAAGAAGAAGATATTTCATTTCCTTTTTTTATCCTTTCATAGCACATGTCTATAGCATGCATTGAAAAACACATGAAAAAAGCCACATTTTCTGCTCTGTCTTTGCTTTGGGGACTTAGAGGACATAAGTAAGGAACAGTAACAACTAAACTGGCTTGCATGTGGATGAACAAAAGTCACCTTGGCTAATGTCAAACACTAGGTCTGAAGTTTATAATCAGTCCCCTTTTGGACTCAAGATTCAAGGAAGTCCCTTCAGTCAAAGTTATTTATGATTTACTTTTCTCTCCTCACAAATTAAAGAATTCTACATATCCTGCACTCCCAGCTGTCACTAAGTTAATATAACTCAAAAGTTTTTGTGTATATTAGAGAAAAAGGTCATATTCCTCTTAAATGCACTCTGAAGGCTACCTTTTGTAGGCTACCTCCCTGTCAGAAAATTAATTAATTGGCTTTTTCCTAACAATGCATTCTCTCATGCCTTTTATTGTGTACACCGACTGTTTCAATTGTATCTAATCATAATTTTCAAGCATTGTTCAAGCCACAAGGGAGAAACTGTACTGACAATACTGCTAAGCATTGTTTGCTTCTGGCAATCTGGAGAGATTTGATGGTTCATTTCTTTTCCCCACAGTAACCTCATGATATCCATGCTGCCTGATAGGTCTGCAGAGAAAAACATCCAAAAATATCTACATTTTAACTTTAAATTGAGCCTGTTTGCCTTATTCTTTCCTTTTGCATCCTTCTCCTTGGAATAACTCTTAACCTGTCTTTAAGCACTTTCCACTTATTACTATAATATTTAGGGTGCAGAAGGCTCTTTGAGGAATCAGGGAATGATATATAAACACAATCTCAGGAGGCAGTGGTTGTGCAGCTGGGGCCAGGCTGTCTTGTGTAGAACACAAAACCTCACGCTGCAGGCAGAGGAGAAGGAAGGAGGCTTGAGTGGGGAAGAGGAACCAAAAGAGAGACTGGGGACTCTGCAGTGAGACACTCTGGCAGTGACTTGCATAGTGATGGAACCACTTCAGTCCTCCTGGGGAGGCAAACCCTCCTGTAACCACATGGGTAAGGTTTGCTGAAGGGACCCCATTCTGTTTAGTTTGGGTGGCTTTCAGTTTTCCTAGTGGCTTATGAACACCCAAAGGCCTTTTATACATCCTCGGGGGATGTCTCCTTAGCTGTCCCTTGGCGCACAGGTGAGAAGAGAGCCATCTGGATCAAACAGCTACTTTCACAATAAGGCTACAGGGACATACAAATGAACCCAGACCTGTATCTGCATGAATGAGTTAAGACAGAGCTTAACAGGTGCAATTTAAAGACCAATTAGGCATTTCTACTGGGTAAATTTTGGAACAGCATCCGGGTTTGGTTGTATACTTACAGTTTTTGCTTTTGATATCCATTTGCTTCTTACATGATTTGTGAAATTAGATGTCATTCACAGAGGTGAAATTAAAAATGAGGAAAAATGCTAGTTTCTTTTATCCTCTATTCAGTAAATGTATTGTGATTTTTCCTAATTTAATTTACCAATAAATGATATAGCTAAACTAGTTTTGCTAATTTTCTGATTAATTTTTGATCTTATTATGTATAACCATGTCCATTATAAACTGAATAATCATCTGCAATTGCATCCTTGCACTCTAGGCCTGTACAGTATTTACTCCACAATTTTGAACCACAATTTGTGGTTCATGTGAATTTTGATATGTAGCTATCCACCAGTTCCTTCTGTTTCTTGAGGAGTGATAATGAAAAATACTGGAAGAGAACTTTATTTCAAAAACTTTTATTTCAATTATCTCTATTTTGTCTGCTAAGAAAAAGGAAAACTGCTTCAGGTAAATATTTTATTACTTGATCCCTTTAATTCCCATAAAATCAGCCTGTAAGAGATAACTATATACCTCAGTCCCTTTTGTTTCTGTTCAAATATATCCAGGGTACCAATACTGTCTCTATTCCTTCCACTTAGGTTCAGAAATTTTCTTTTGTGTCATTTATCTTATAGCCAGAAATTGAGCCATATTCCTTTATTATTTTGAATAGTTCTCAGATTGATTTTGAAGGGATTGAAATATCCTATAAAGCAGCATCCACATGAAAAGGAAATTTTATGAATGACATTTCCTAGTTTTACTGCCCTTGTTTTCTCTTCCACTCTCTTAGAATATCAATGGTTCTGCTGACGTGACAAAAGGTGCTGGCAGATACCCCACAGTGAATAGGGCTCTGCATAAATAACTGAGCTGCATGTGAAATGTCCCTGGTCTTCCTTTCATCATCCTCCTTCCCTCCAAACAAAAAGCTATGGAGCAAACCATCAGGGATGCTGGGAGTTATGTTTTTGAAAGACAGTAGAGATAATAGAAGGAATTAGGTTTTCCATATGGATGAGGCATAAGGGGTATAGGAAAGGGGTTACCTTCCCTGCAATCTCCAAATTGGTAAAAGAAAGTCAGAGCCAGAGGGGAGAAATCTTAATCTCAGATGGTCTCCTGGGAAAGATATTTTTGTGTTGATCCTGCACAAGCGAGTGGCTAAGCGTGTTAGTTCACCACCCTTGTTTGCCACAAGATTCTTTCCTCTTTTTGAACTGAAGCCAGGTTTGCAACTAGCTAAAAATCTGCATCCTTTCAAGGACACTAAAAAACAAATATGAAGGTTCTGCTATTTTCAAAAAGGGTTCACAGCCTGCAGAAAATCTGTGATTCCAGTCTAATGTATATCTCTACTGTTATATTTCTCTCCCCTTCCAAATGTTACAGAAACCACTGAAAAATCTTTCTGGCTCAAAAAGATAACAGGCAGACATGAATAAAGACACAGAATTTGGGTCAAGTAGGTGTCAGGACATCTGGCTTCTTACGTGTTTTGTAATACTTCATGGTACAATGTTCTTTCATGTAAGGGTGCACAGGAACTGCTTGTGTCATGACTTGTGAATGCTGTGATTTTCCACAGTGTATCACAATTAGTAGAAAACCTCTGGCTAAACAATCAAGACCTTAGAATTTCTCATTTCATGTCTCTTGTGTGATGGTTTATCTGGTAGGACAGATGGATGTGTAAATCATGAACAGAAATGGAAACCACTAAAATTACGTTATCACAAAGCCACTGGTGAGATGCTCGAGTCCCTCAGTCATCTTTGTAGCCCTCCACTGCATGCAGAGTTGCTTTCAGGAGCTCAGCCCCAGCCTGTACTCTGGTGCGAGGGTTTATTCCCTCCCTCCAGTGCAGGACCCTGCGCTTGCCTTTGTTGAACTTCAGACAGTTGTTCTCTGTCCATGGGTCACAGGTAACAGTTTCTCAGACACTTTTAGATGCAGTGGTGGCAGTCTACGTTGAAAAGCCCATTTCTCACCCACAGACTACTTAGAGTAAAGCTTATTTCAAAAAGGAAAAGCCTGGATTGGAGCATGGGCTGCATACACAGTAAACACATACCAATTGAGCCCCAATCCATCCTTTTAGAAAATATAGGGTCTTATGCATTAATCACAGTTGAGTGAAAAATGTGGTATTGGATTTTACTAATCAGAGATGGCTTGTTTCTCAAATTATTCAGTGATTGTAACAGCTTTCTAGCACAGATTTAAGTACTTAGGAGGGTATACTGTGTAACCCAGATTTGTCATTGTACTGGGTGGAATATATGAGAAGAGAGGAGAGGAGAGGTTCGGAGAGGTTCGGAGAGGTTCGGAGAGGTTCGGAGAGGAGAGGAGAGGAGAGGAGAGGGCAGACTAAGGAGAGGAAAGGAAAGGATATAGGATACCTGTCACGTATTTTTTCAGTCATTGTCTCAGATCCAGCTCTAACTTAAAAAGAAGGAAACATTCCCCAAGATGGGACTTTCAGTAACTGTACTTAAGGGCACAAAGCTGAATTGGGACGACTGAAATTCAGTCCTTATCCTTACTGAAAAATAGTTACATTTGACGTAGTCCAGTGAGAGGCACAGTGATGTAAGGACAGATGGGTGTGAAGGCTGTGACAGAGTTGGTGGGTGGGTAGAGCAGATGGAGGCCTTCAGCAAAAAGTGTCACTGGGAAATGTCACTGATGGGTAGTGTTAGTGTGGAAGCACAATGTGCACAAAAACCAAACATGAGGGGTTTTGTGGCTTTGTCATCCAGTTTTCAGCTGATAAATTATATTTTGCACTCCTGCCCATCTCACTGTCCTGCCAAGGCCGTTATGGTCCAAATTAAGTGTATAAAAATAAGTGCTGTATAGCCTCTCTGATTCACTCTCAGCTCACTGACAAGACTGGGACAGATTTACCATTTCCACAGACTTTCCTCTGAAATCACAGAATATTCTGAGTTTGAAGGGACCCACAAGGATCATCAAGTCCAACTCTTAGGTGAATGGCCCATGCTCTAATCAACTGAGCTAATCCCAGACTCCAAATGAGAACAAAACAAATGAGGAGCAGCTGGGGAGCTGAGTTTTTTTAGATTGGAGAAAAGAAGGCTCAGGGATGACCTTATCACTCTCTACAACTGCATGAAAGGAGAGTGTAGCCATGTGGGGCTCAGTCTCTTTTCTCAAATAATAAGTGTTAGAACAAGAGGAAATGGCTTCAAGTCACATTAGGAGAGGTTTAGAATAGATATTAGGAAAAAGTTCTTCACTGAAAGGGTGATCAGATATTGGAACAGGCTGCCTGGGGAAGTGGTTGAGTCATCATCCCATCATGAAAAAAACACGTAGACATGGCTCTTAAGGACATAATTTAGAGGTGGACTTGGCAGTGCTGGGTAAATGGTTGGACTTAAACTTTGATCTTAAACGATTCAATAATCGAAATGATTCCATGAATGTGCCATCCCAGCAGCCTTTCGAGTAGGCTTGGGAAATGAGAGTGAAGCCCTTGTGTGGGCTGAAGAGTGTAACCACTGTGTTGCCTTGGAAGCCACACTGAAGCCAAAAAGCAGATGGGCAGTGAAATCCCACTGCCCCTTCCTCTGTGATCTGGCTCTGCAGGAATGAAACCTGCAGAGGAGCATGGCAGCCTCTGTGCTGGCACCATCTTTGTACTGTGATGTGTGCTGAGGTACAGCCAAACATGCAAAACATTGCCAGCCTAGAAAGACCTGTTTGAAAGGGAACTTATGACCTGCTTCTCTAAACACAACTGTTCTCTTTCTGGTGGGAAGAACAGCTTATTCTATATTTAATAGCAATGTATAGGGAAAGTGTAGCTGTCGTGAAGACATTAAGGGAGAGAGGATGGAAGGAAGGCAGGAAGCCAGGAAGGCAGGAAGGAAGGAAGGAAGGAAGGAATGACGGACATTTGCAATGGAAAATCATCAGATCTGTTAGACCTTTTCAGAGAGCAGGTAAGTTTCATGCTTTCGAATCTAATGTTAGAGACCTGTCTGCATAAATAAGCCCCCCTTGTATTACCCAATGCAGTTACTGCCTGAATTTATATATGTAATAAACCCAGGCTTTGCTTCAGAAAATAAAGTCTCTACATGGCACGAGGAGTAATCCTAAGGTTGTGGCTAAGTCTGGTTTGTGGATGATCTGAGAGGAGGATTGGGAATGGCCCCTCAAAATGAGCAATGGGTTGTGACAATGACTAATGGCCTGGGAAGGCAGAACACCCAGCATTCTTCTGTGGTGAATGATAGGTGATGAAGCATTCAAAATTAGGAGCTATGTCAACAAGAAACTCTCTTGTCTTTCTATATAGCTTGCCTTTCCCAAAAGTGGCAGTATGAGGGCTGAGACTGGGTAGTTTGAATTGACCTGTAGAGGCTATCTAGACATTCTGGATGCCAGGGTGTAACTTGGCTTCTCTCCCTATACTGTAAATTACAATCCCTAAATGTGCTGAGGAAGTGCTTGAATATTATGAGCAAAGAAGCTGAGGCAAGAAATGGAGAGACAAGGTACAGATGGGCTCAACTCTTGCCACCAACAAATCTTGGCTGTGACTGGAAGGACCTATAAAGTCTAGAAACCAAATAATTCTTTAACAGATAGGAGAGAAAAAAAAAACTCCCCTTCAATAGAGTTAAGGAGGAGATGAGAATAATTTTTAATTATAGGTTAAGTTTTTCATCTGATTGATCTGATAATTTAACTTAATAATTTAGCTTAATTTAAGAGAATTCTTAAGAAAAGCAAGTGAAAAATGTAACTGTGGTAAGGGATAAAAGATACCCCCTGCGTAAGCAAGATCAGAAAAACAAAGGAAAAGTAGTTGCTAATTATGAATTGGCAGGGCAAAGCTCAAATATGTAATCAAAGTGAAAGGCAACCCTTGAAAAAACTAATGAAGAGAACATCTCTGTGGAAGCACAGTAGTGCTGTAAAGACACTATTCCTAGTATTCATAGTACTCAAAATTGAGCTCTTGTGACTCTCTGGGGAGTGCCTGGGTGGGGAGTTCTGCCACAGAAGCATTACAAACCTACTGATGCAGATGCAGTTAAAAATATTATGAAGTATACACCTCTTTGCCCCATACCTATCATAGTGTTTGCAAAAGCCCCAGGAGTTTTGCCTTGATACCCTACTCAGCAGTGGTGTAGACACCAAAATTGCAGTTTTGCAGAGCTGCTGGTAGGGGCTTCTCTCTGGAAGTGAATGCATGTGAAAGGTGAAATTCTGGGTGCAGCTTGCCCTGAGCTGTTCCTTCAGAATAAATAAAATCCGGGTAGATTTTCTTTTGTGTGATTTTCACACAGCCAGCCTTTGCAGATTTTAGAACCAGTTTGAGCATTACAGCTTAGACAAATATCAGTTCCTTGGGCTTTTGTTAGTAGCTGTTCACCCCAACATCTGGAGAGTCAAGTGAGTTGTTCAAGTCAGCTGCAGCATTGTATGGAGATCTGCATGCAAGGCCATTAATGCCCCTTCAGTAGCTTCACATCATACGCCCTGCTGCATTAATGGTTTTGATTCATCCCAAGGCTCTCAAGGACACATGTTGAAATGTAAGAAGTCATCAGGCAGTGAAGAAGTGAATCTGAAAAGATGATATGCAATGAACATTAGACAATAGAAGTGCCTCATTTCTAGTTTCCTGGATAATCACAGCCTGGAACAGAACTGCTAGAATATCTTAAACCTTTCTGTAGACTGATAGCAGAGTTCATGAATCACAAAGAGTAATATTTAAAGGGGTTTTTGAAAACTTTAATTTTGTTTTATAGCAAAACAGTGAAGTTATTTTAACAGACTGAATCCTGTATGTCACCGTAAAAGGAAGAAAGCCCTACAAAAACCAAACCAAAACAACCCAACAAAAAATCCAACCACTAAACAATGGATTTCTGCATAGGAAGGTGTCTGTAAAATGATAAATTCACTGTGAGTTTATTACTCTTTGTGAGTCTTGCAAAATGAGCTACTGAACATGGGGCAATTTATATTACCCACCCTTGCAAAAAGCAAGGGCATGTGAGCAGTGCACTGAGGCTGTGCATAGAACCAGCAGAATTCATTCATCCAGTACATTCATTTCAGAAGGCCATGCATTTTTATTGCCAAGTTAATGCATTAGCTTTCCATAATGCAAATGGAACTGAATGTGTCAAGGAACACAACTGTATTTTAACAGCAGTTAGGAGATCGGTATTAATAATAGGCTCATATCCCAGGACAGATTTACTCTGTTTAATTTTGTCTGTTGCAAAGGAGAGGTTAAATCTAGATGCATTATTAAGCAGATAAAGCAACTTTTTATACAGTGCTTGGAAGAGCAACATCTGTTCCTGGGAGATTTGTCATCCTGCATAGACAAACCGCATGTTTATCAAATGGCTCCTGGAGCAGTCTTATTAGCTAGAGGTGGGGTCCATTTATTTATTTACTTATTTATAATAGCAGATATGAATAAGAAGACAGTTTTCAATCATTCCAAACTCAAATTCACTTTTCTCCTTTTGTTGCCTAAAATATTTTTTCTTTTTGTTTTTTCCCTTCTATTTTTCTTTTTCAAGGTAGTGAGGAGAGGGCAGAAAAAGGCAGAAAAAGAGATGAGAAGAGAGAGAGCAAACTCGACAAGAGCCCTGTGGTTAGAGGTGTTTTCTGGGCCCAGCTTCTCCCTGAGTGTGAGGGTACTCAGAACACACCTTTCACACAGGAGAATGAGAAAGTCAAGTGCCTGGCCCTGAGTTAACATCACTTAAAAAATCTTGCACCTGATCTGAAGCAGTGAACTTGAATCAATATTAGGTCTTTTCTGTGCCATCACATTGAATTAATATGCCTGTATAGCTAAATCAAACTTTGTGTCAGAAAGCAGGGAGCTGCCACCAGGCCAAAGTCCTGCAAGCTGGAAGAGAGAGGCAGGATCTTGCTCACCATGTGCTGTGACTAGTTGGGTAATGAGCTCTATAATGCACAGCTTTGTCTATGGTCTTCTGAAGTGCACAGCACAGTAGTAGATAGTTGAAGCAATTTTTCAGAAGAGAGGTATAATGCCTTTTCAACATATTTGTTCCCCAGACAACAGCCGTTAGTTTATCGAGCTTGATCTTTCCCATGGCAAAACTCATTTTTATTTGTTTTTCAGAGCTGAGCTGTTCATAAACTCTTAGAGGTCGAATTTGCTGCTTATAAGGAGGACTATTATTTCTGAGGGCAAGAACTATTTCCCATTGTGGTGGCTGGTGGGCCTATTAACCAAGGAACCATGGAAGGGCCCTGGAGGGGAAGATCCTGAGAGACACCCCCCCGTTAGGGTGACACAAAGAGGCTGCTCCCAGGGGTCTTTGCTCTAATATGCAAATGTACCCCAGTTCTGCTTCCCTGGTTGGCCCGTTGGCCTCCCCGCCCCTTTCTCCCTTATATGTCATAGCTCCAGAATGTTCTCCCTTCCCTGCTCCCCCATTGGCCCTCATTCTGAAGCCACTCCCCCGCTTCCCCATTGGCTCCCATACCCTGGCCCCACCGGTGTCCCGCCCTTGTGCTCTCAGATCATTGGTCCCTGATGCTCTCTCCGCCCCTACAGACCCTGTATATAAACCCGGACCCTGCCATGTTTGTTGTCTTTGTCCCTGGGCCCCTGCACGTGTGTGGCTGCAATAAACACCTCAGTGGAACCCCACATGAAGACTCTTCCCACGTCTCTTTGTCGTTGACAGCTGTGATCAGCTGTCTGGTGTGTGTGTGTGTGGCACTGCCGAGTGGCCTCTACTGGAGATGCTTTTGGAAGGTTGCGGCACCTACCACCCCCCCGCCGTGCCATCCCATCTTCACACTGACACTCGGGCACAGAGGAGAGAAAGCTCTAGTCTAACCTATCCTCCTCCTCTTATCTCTTTCAAGCTTATTAACTATTCCTCACCAGACGGGAGCAGCCATTATATATTTCTGTGTGTTTCCACAAAGCTGAAAGATGAACGTTACTAGTGGCTTCATAAAATTCATGTCAGATTGTTGCTATGTTTTATTTGTCAGAGCGGCTGAGCTTGTGACATCCAGAGGGCTCAGAATATATCGCAGTCTTCCCTGGGAGTGCAAAAAAGGCATTTGCCAAAATAGAGTACCTATTGTCTCCCCTGCCTGCACAGCCAACTTCTCTTTGATGCTGAGGGAGATGAAGACACATCTCAAAGGGATGAACTGATGCCCTACAAGTTTATAAGGCTTGGGGTCAAAGATAAAAAAGCATCAGAAGGCACCAAGTTGTAAACAAACAAACACTATCAGCCTTGACTTTCGGCATTCATTGAACTGTGTATTTTACTCTGTGATAAAGAATAGGAAAAACTAAAAGATAAATTTGTGTTGAAGCTACTGCACTGTTTATAAAACATGTTCTTGGGAATATGCATATAAACTGTGAATTCATATACATAGCAACACCACATATCACTAAACCCAGACAATTCTGAAAGATATTCCTAGAGTAGATTTTATTTTTTAACAACAAAAATACATGTTTGTGATGATAATACAATTTCAATACTTAGCCTCCTGGGGGTAACTGGTGGAAACTGGAGCTGCAGTAGAGTTGTCAGAGATGTGTTTCCTAAAATCTAAAGTAATTTATCCAGGCTTGTGGCTCATAATGAGAAATGTTATCTAGTGATTTGGCATGCATCTATATTTACATGGTTAGTTAGACCTCTAAAAGGCTTCTTACTGTGACAGTGCCCTGCATTTCTGCACGTGTGTGTTGAGTACTGAGAAACAAAGTCTTCCAAAATGCCTTACCACTTTTGAATTTGGCCTTCTTGTGAGAAGCATAGTAATTTCTTGTCACAGGATATTACAAAGTTATGACTTCATTATATTTTGTATCTAAAGCCAATGTAATCAGATACAAAACACAGAAGTCCTTTTGCTTCTTCCCTGTTTGACTTCACAGCTGTTTGCAGATAGTTTACAGCAGTGTCATTGGTCCTAATTTCTACTCTGTGTAGCCTACATTATTCGTGTGCTGTGTCTTATTCATTAAGGAAGGACCCTTTGAAGTTTAGAGTGGCTTAGTTTCTCTGTGGACTTCTAATAATCCAAAAAGGGGAAAAAATTATATGGAGCTCCTCTCCTAAAATATGAGGGGGATCATAGAATACACAGAATGCCCTGGTTGCTATAAAACTGAAAATTTCATTCTACAAACCTCAGGGACAAACTGCAAGGAGTAAATCCCATGACAGAATCCATTTAATGGTGTGTATTTCAAAGGCTGCGAGACAGAAGTGAGAGAGAGATGCACTCTGAGAGAGGTGAGTGTGAAGAAATGGGAAGAACTTGGTAACATTAAATTAAATGGCAAAAAAGTCCAATATTAACTACTCTGCAATGAAAATATTCAGAAGTTGCATATCAGTCTTAAACTTGGTAATGAATGGTTTTTAGGGAGAAAGATGAATGGATAGCAACTTAGTACATCCATGTCAACACTGTATATACAAAGTTTATGCAGGACTTGTTTATTGTGTGTTTGGATTGATGTTTTACGGGGACAGGCAGAAGTTTGCTCAGAGATGGGTCCAAAAAAAGGGATCTTGCCAGCTTTTTAGGTGAGCAGTTTTCTGTCATGTAGAAAGTCTACTCAGAGGACACTTCAGACTTACAAAATGTCAGCACAACTAATTTCTTTTGCGTTGAGGCTGAGAAGCCTGTGGAATGCTGGGATGGTCCTTCCTCCAGCAGCTGCCAGATCCAGCCTTGGTGGCAGGCTTTGAGGGAGCAAGAGCAGCCCCTGGTGCTGGCAGCACTGCCAGCCCTGCCCATGCTCCACACCATATCCTCGCTCCCTGAGAGCAGTGTGAGATACTTTGATTTTCCAGGACTATTACAAGCTAAAGGAACAGGCCAGGTCTCCTTATTTTGCTGCTCTTGCAGGGCAGCACTGCAAAGAACTGCCTTCTTTGCTACATCCTGAGACTTAGGTGGGGGTAAATAAATTTCAAGTACGCAAAAATATAGGAGTACAATCTTTTTTCCCCTCTAAATTTTATGAGCTAGCCTGCCCAGAGGGACCACTAATTTTTAACAGTGAAGGAATGACACTGTAAGGCTGAAAGGATTTTAAAATGAAAATAGGAGAAGGAGGGGGTAGGGAGAGCGAAAAAAATACATTATTGCAGAGCTGTTAAACCGTTAGCAAGAGAGGTATTTTTTTGTTATTCATGTCAGAGATTGTCTCTCTGCCAAATCCATCACAAGAAATTCTGGTAATTAATCCACACAGACACTTATGCATCTAATCACTTTTGAGATACTTGTTCTCCTGGCACAGATAATGTTTTCTAGTTACTTAAGGCTGGTATAAATTGGCATTTAGCTGAAGCTAGCACCTGCACTGAATGTGTGAACTTTTGCTTGTCAGTAAACTACCTCAGACTTTTTTTGATAGAAAAGGCAGAGAGAGAGATGAAAGAAAGCACTGAGAGATGCCAAAACTTTCAAAGAATCATAGAATAATTAAGACTGGAAAAGAGCTCTGAGACCATAAAGTCCAACTGTTAAGCTCGTGCCATGTTCAGCGCTAAACCATGTCCCTAAGTGCCAATTCCACATTTTTTTTGAACACTGTCAGGTAACCACTGGAGATTTACTCAGGGAGTAAATCAGACGACTTATCAGAGATCTTGTCCAGTGATCTCAAATAAATATTGAAAATAGGAATTTTTAAGCAAGTATTTCAGCATGATGCTTTAAATAATGATTTCACCTGGTGTGCTATCAATAACACATTCTGGCAATGTGGAATTGTGACATAAAAAGCATGCTGGAGTCAGCAAAATAATTTCAATTTTTAACAATCTGAAAATTCATTATATTATGTAAGTCACTAACACTGGAATAAAACTTTGATACCTCCTTAAAAAGTTAACACAGTAAAAGATAAACTATTGATACAATATATTTTTAATGCTGCATACTAATTCACTCTCAGAAATAGTGTAGAAAGCAAAGGTTTTCTTTTCCTCAAGAGCTAGGAGTTGGTACCAAAAAATTACATCCCTTTGAATAAATTCCACTTAAGTTATACTTATTTTGATGGAATTGATCCTATTATCAGAGATCCAAGATCATCTAATAAACAACTTTTTTCAAAGTAAAAATGTAGCTAAAATTATCATAATAGGTATTAGTCCAGTATTTTTACCTAAAATGTCTGAATGAAAATAGATTTTGTTTTGAATGAAACAGTATATTATGTTCACATGCAAAAAACCTATAATGACTTGTTGAAGTAGTAGAAAAATATATCACACAAGATTTCTGTTGAAACTTGGATGAACTGCTCTGAGAACCAAAAACTACCATGTCACCTTCAAGCCTGACTGCATGACATGAATGATGTGCTAAAAATCATCAGTGTGTCCCAAAACAACAGCTTAGTCTCAACAAGTCATAAAAGAATGTTCATTGCTGATTGATTGTCAATTCTTGTCTTTACAGGAAAACATTCATCAAGCAGGAGGGCCAGATGAGTGGGCTCAGATTAGACACTGTGGAAATCACTGCTGTCATGAATTAGAGAAAGTGAACCTCTGAATATCAGTGATAGGCTTTAAAACAGAGGTGGTGCAGTCTTTTACACTGAGCTTCCTGTAGTTACCAAGAAATGCTTTCCTTGTTTCAGGGCAGACAGATTTTCAAGCAGAAGCTGCACTATTACCAAGTAATTTACATATAAATTAATCCATATTAGACCATATGAATCATTCACTCCTTCACAGGAGTGATCACCATCCAGTTGGTCTGATTGCCTAAGCCAACATATTCATCATAATAATTTGTTTTAAATCATTAGGTAGACACTCCCGTTAATGGGCCTTGTGTTGCAGTTCTACTGGAGATGGGCCTAAGTAACAAAGTCCAGCTCTGAAGTTCAAGTTTCCAGTTATTTAGCACAATCAAGAGTGATATTTAAATGTGTGATGCTGCTTCAGACTGTGCAAACAAGGTCTGATGCACAGGAACACCCGGGAAAATCTGGACCTTACTGCCTCCAACACAGGCTCTGGGTGAAGGTTGTGGTGCTAAATGTTCCTCTCACACAACATCAGTCAGTCTTCACTGCTTCCAAGTTTTTCCTCAGCAACAACTGCCTCTAATTTCTGCTAAAGAAACTGCTCAATTAATGCCTTGGGGGTAGCAATTTAATTTTCCTGGCATACATTTCTTTATCTGAATTGAGCCTGCCAAGTTTAAGTAGCGAAGGTCTTTTGAGAGACCAGAAATTGCTGTGTACTAGACCTATGAGCCTGATAATTCCCAAACTCACCCAGCTCCCTCTGGGAGTCATATGTTGGTTTCTATCACAGAGGACAGTATTTCAGAATTAAAAGACCCAACCAACCAACCAACCAACCAACCAACCAACCAACCAACCAACCAACCAACCCAGCCTCAATCAGTCTTGACAAATTTACCACAGCAGGCGTGTGAAAGGTACATAGAATTAAGGAGCTTTTCTTTTTCTTTTTTTTTTTTTCTCTCTGTCTCTGGAGTCAAGTTAAAATGGAATACTGTCACTAAAAGGTTATCTAGTGTAAAAGCCTAGAAGGAGAAGGCTGTATTATTCTGTGAATTGTTTTATGAAGTTATCTCTAATACTGACAATCAGTGACCTAAATCCTTCAACAAGGAGAGATTTACAAGAACTTGTCTATAGAGGCAAAGTGTTTTCTACTGACTTCAGGCAGCCCTGGGATCAGGGATTAGCAGAATTGCTCATAAATATGGCTTACAGCTACAGAATGCCACAACTGGGAGCCTTCAATAGGAAACTATGTGTAAACATGCCTGTGGAAACAATCTTCACATGCTGATCAGGAAATGTAGGGGGTTTAGTAGCTTCACAGACCTACGTATTGGACCTCGCAAAGGTACTTTCCTTTATTAACTCACATTATTTTATTTATGCCCATAGAATTTTGCTGTCAGTCATTTTTTTTGTTCAGGGTTATTTCAAAGTCTTCCACTTGGAAAATGTCAACCTATGAGACTCCTGTAAGGATCAAGGATGAGTGTAATTCTCTACCTAGCACTGTCTTCTTTAAAGGGCAGCATTTTTGTTGTTGCTGTGGTTTCTTCTTTTTTAATTTTTTTTCTTTTCTTTTCTTTTAATGAATGATACACATTATAAGATGGATCAGATAGAATTTAAATATCACAAGCTGTTAAATACGGAACACTTCAGGAATACTTAATTAAGCAGCAGTACACAGCAGGCGGTCAGGCTCTGAGTGGCTATCACATTCCTGGGATGGTACCACGCTGGAAAAGCCCATCTGATTACCTTTATTAACCATCTCAGAACGGTAGTAATTAACTACTGCAGAAATTTACTGTCTAAAAAGCACATTGTTATCAATGAAATGAATGCAAGTTTTCACAACACTGCACTTAATGGGCATTACTGCCACACACAAAGCAGTACTGGTGAATCATTTCGCAGCCCATTTGAGTTCAGGTAATATTAAAGCTGCTACATAATACAAATTTTAAGCAGGATTCTGCTGGATAAGTAAGTGGAGTTAGAGATTGCTTCTACCTGTGTGGTGCTTGCAATCTGTGACTAGCATCCTTTGATAAATGAAACTGGTGAATCTTAAGCCTGGTCTTCAGAGACTGAGGCTACATCCACTCTGTGAAAATGTATTCTGATTGCATGACTGTACTTTGACATGTAACTGCCAAACTGCAGCCACTGTGGATTTGATGTGGCTACGCATATCATTACAGCAAGAAATTAATTCAAGGATCATCATGTCAGGGCAGCTTAGTGACTGGGGCCTGGTGTACTGCTGAAAGTACTGAGCTTCCTGTCTGAGTGAGGTAAACTATCAGACCCCTACAATTAATGGTCGCTTTAGGCATTGCACCCTCCATCACATGTTGCTGCTCCTAACCCCATGTGTTCAACAAGGGACAAATTGCCTTCTATGTAAATAAATCCTTGGTGGAAGCAAGGAAAGATGTATGCAAATGTATCCCAGCTGCTGATTAAACATGTCAAAACCTTAAATTGCCTTTCTTCTTTCAGCTTGATGTGTTGATCTTTTTCACTTCTTGCCCTAAGCTGCTGGGAATTGGTGCACCGAAACCAGTTACTATATGTACCTCGTGGATCATTGCTGGGCAAAGCAACGTACTTCATTCTGTCTTTCCAGAATCCATTAGTATGCCAAGGACCGAACTATTCCAGCCCCCTGAGCAGCTTCAAGGATGCATCATCTAGTTTAAAATCTCTCTGGCAAAAAGTATGTCTTCTTTCTTCCCTTGGAAGGGAACAATTACCCAAGCCATTTGTACTGAGTCCAGGGTCAGCAATGGGTTTCCTAAACATAAAAAAAATTACATGACTTTGAAGCCCATTGTCTCACTGCCTTGGTGGGTCAGAAAGCAGGATTTTTATCCTTTTTGAAAAGGGGAGAATTTCAGCTTGCTAGCACTTGCTTCTGAACTCTGGAATGGGCAGAAGCAGCAAATGTGGTGTCATGATACTGGCACAGTGAAAAAATGAATTTGAGAAAGGATATTGTGACATATGCTGAGACCTGTGCAGTTTGAGTCAAAATTAGAAAAACATCCAGTTATAAAAATTGATGAGTTATAAAAATTCTCATATAATGACTTAAAATTATCTGAAATGTTCCTGACATAGCCTTTTTCTAACAGGTGTCATGAAATGGCAGTGGAAGGAAATGGTGCATGTTTCTATTATGACCATTTCAAACCAATGCTCATCACCTCTTTGTGTCATATTTCACCAACAGAGACTTATACAGCAAGTTAGCAAAATACTCTTGTATCTTTCAGGATTATAAGCATTACATTGGGGTGAGATATTGTTATTTAATAATCAATTTAGTATATTGGTTATAAAATAAATCAGTTCCTATTGACACTTGCAGTTTCATGCACACTATTCTTCCTAAGGATTTAACACTGGCTCTTTTATGCAGGCGAAAAAGACAAAAAGGAAAGACAGTAACTTGTGAACCAGGAGACATTTTTAAAACATGTTTTAAAATTATACTGTTATTTTTCAACATCTGCCTTTGGCAGCCTTTCCTCCCTCAGCACAGTTGCTAGTCAAGGCATTATTATTGCGTACATTTTGAGGATGTAGGATACTCATCAAAAGGCTTTATTTAAAATAAATAAAATCTGTGAGCACACTCATTCCCAACAGCAAAGTATAAACATTTAACGCAACTAAAACAACAGAAATCTGGGGACCAAATGAAAAAATTAGTTCAAATTCATACTCATTTTCACGGAACAGTTTCATCTTTGGTCTCTGTACCATTTTTTTCTCTTATTATGAAGAAAGATTGAGTCAAGAGAAAGTGTGAGTCCCTAAAGGTGAACTCAGTAGATGTTGCAGCACTCAAAAGTGATTACAAAGAGACTGATAATAAAAATAACAGTGAATAATTTGACTGATGCTGAGTTACTACTGGAAGTATGGCACCACCAGCTTGCCTGATGCACAGGCAGATTTTTCTTTAGTTTCCATATTCCAATTATGCTGTTTTTGTAAGCAACAAAATATTTCAAATAATGATAGCAATTAACAATGAAAACATACATCATGGGACTCATGCACTGCGCTCAAGGCATAAGCACACACAATCCTGCTTTCTCTCGATAATACAGAAATATCTTTACATAGTAAGATAGCATTTAAAGTCTCCATATATTCTTTTCCTTTTGGACTTGAAATAAGAACTCTGGATTGACAGAGTAAAGTTGTCTAAGTAGGTAAAGGTGAGCCTTAATGCAAAATCCAAAATTGAACTCTCAATATTTAAGCCTTACTGAGCCCCGGGAGCATAAACATCCTGGAGCTTTGCACTCAGACCAAGAGCAAAGGCCCAGGTGTCCAAAGCAAGATAAGGTGGCACTGATAGGCCTGAAGTCCAAGGCTGTGGTCCTTAGATCAGCTTCCTGCATCTTACAGAAATGGATTTTGCAGCAACATAAGCTTTTGTCAGGAGGTTTTGCTGGGAGGGCTGTCTCCAATTCCAAGGTTCCCTTCTCAGCCTGAGGAGGACCATGAGGAGCACCAAACCTGTATGTAGTGTGTGAGGAGCACTGTGCCCTTTCTTGCTCCTTCAGGTATCCTTACACAAGTGCAGCCCTGCATACCAAAATAAAGTGTGAAAGCCATTGTCTAAAACCAAACAAGTCTGTAGGAAATAAAAGGTGTGAGCTAGGTGAAATGATTTAGAATTTGCAGACTGGTTGATGAGAGACTGGGGGTGAGTGCTGAAACAAACACTCAGTTAAGTGGCCAAGTTTTTGTAGTCTGGAGGTATAGCATCTCTAAGAGATAGAAAGAAGTTAATGGAATAGAATAATGAAGATTGTTCTAATTCTGTTCTGGTTGCTTATGCTAACCAGAGTTAGTGACATGTAAGAAGTGAGAACTCTCTTTATGCTATTAAAAAGATGCTAGAAAAATTTAAGCCTGGTTGTTCTTGAAACATACCTTTCACACTGGACAAAAAGCACCAATTTAGCTTTCTCAAAGAGTTAATGATTTTAGATTCTCTTTAAAATCAGCAATTTAATAGGAAACTGCCCCTTCATGCCAATGTAAATTTGATTACTCACAGTAGGTGTTCAAGTTTTGAACATTTGCATTTCAACCACTCTTAAAGTACATAAATCAGATTTTTTTATTTATTTTTTTTTTAAAGTGAGATTTTGATTCAGATAAAACTGTGGATAAATGTCCTTGAACTTGCTGTAAAGGCCACTCATTGACTGTGACTGCCCCTGAAGTCAGTGGGAGTTTTTCACAGACTTCAAGAAGGCATTAGATCTGATCTGGGTGAATTAACTGTAGCAAAAATGCTGTTATAAAAGCAGAATGTCATGACACCAATACTATAGCTCATAGCCACTATTTCTGGTCGATCTGAATTTAGGAGGCTAAATACAAAGGAAGTACTGGCTGCACAGAACCACATTTTGAGGAAAGGTTTCAAAAAGAGGCGTAATTTTTAAAAGGAAAGAGAAATAAATACAATGATTTAAAAGAAGTCATAAGGGAATATATGCTTCCTGATTAGTAAGACAATTTACAGGTACTTGAGCCTATTGAGGGAAGAATGGGGGATAGAGGTAGGGAGAAATTGCTAGAATAACTGGAAACAAGGAGGTGGCCAAAGTGAAAGTAGCTGAGGCTCTAGAGAACACAGAGGCAGATGGGGGATGAGCATTTACCGGAACTCTTATGGCTCGATGCCAAGCTTAGAGCTGAATTGACTCCTTCCTGGAAAAGCTGCCATATGCTGAAGGTGCTCCCCCAACAGGGGTCAAGAGGGCCACGAGAACACTGGTTGTACAAGTATTTGGAAAATTTTAACCACAGGGAATTTGTGTCAGCCTTGTTCAGGTCATTGCCCTTCCAGTTTCTTCAGGAGTCACAGGCATCTGTAGCTAGAAAGATATTTTTCTTTTCTTAATCTATGTCTCTATGGTGCAATAACATTTAATCTGAGAGCAGGAGGTGGGGGCTGTTGACATGGTTAAGCTAGTTTTGTGATACCCTGTGAACTGAAGATATCACCCGGAAAGGTTTTTAACCCCACAAAGATTGTCTATTTCTAATTATTTATTATCTTTTCTGTTAAAGAATTTTTCTGTCTTACATTTAGGACATTGCTTCTTTTGCAGCCATCTTGTGATAACATTAATAATCCCCTTTTTTCATTTGTATTATCTCCTTGGAAATATTTATAGACTATGTTCGTATTCCCCTGATTCCTTCTTTCTGCAGGGAGAATTAATTTTGTTTCCACAATCATTCTGTCTATTATATGTTAGACCATAATCCTTCCACAGTGTCATTTTCTTGCCCTTCTCTGCATTGTCTCTACTTCTACAGTATCATTTTTATCATGAACAAGAGAACTACATTTAACTTCTTAAATATAATTGAATACATGTCATCTGCTCTTTCAGCTGCTTGACTGAACAACGTGTAAGACCAAAATGCTACTTTCAACCTCCTTGTTGTGCCAGAACACTCATTTGGAGAAAATATGTTGTATAAGCCCCTGAAATTATTCAATGCACCTGTGGGAAAATGCAAAAGAAAGACCTGGTTGTCTTTACAGGCCTATAGAAGACCCACAATTCAAAATGACCAAATCTAGTTATTATCCATTAAGAATCTTTGACAGGCAGGATAATACTTACAGTCTTATCTTCTAATCAACTTGAACAGCACTACTTAAAGTAACGATACACTAACCTGTGTGCATTCTTGGGATATCTGTGCCTGTACTCAGTTCTGAACTGAAGGAGACAGATTATACTGATAAAAAGTTTTCATGTTTCTTCAGCTTTTTATATAAAAAAAGGGAAAAACATGCCACCCAACTAAACTCATGAGCTCTTGTGTTTGCACCTAGAGCCCCTCACTCTCTTTCTGCCAGCTCTGCATGGCCATGAGGCAAGAGCAGCCACACCAACCCACATTTCACCTCTGCCAGCACAGTAAGGAGATGGATCCTCCTGTATAGCACCTCCCATGGTGGGGCACATGTCTGTAAGGAGGGTGACACTGGCTTTTGCCAGGAGAAGAACTGGGTGTCCCTCGCTTGATAGGGCTAAGGTAAGATGGGATGATTTTTTGAGTGTGTGCTCAGTGCAACATTTCAAATGAAATGCTAAACTGCACTTGGGTTATTTTAGTCTCAAAATATTATGGAAAAGAGGGTTTCAGCCACACAGCATTAACGTTTCCAATAGGTGAAATAGGAGGGGCAGAAAGAATGAAATTTAATCTATTTTTATAACTTTAATTGTAAAATTAGAGTCAGAAACAGCCATCATTGATACTTTTTCTAAGCATTTTTCAAGGCCTATTGGAACAACACCTGAAGATTTCAACTTTTAATTTCTTTTTATTACTTGGTAGGTGTCCAGCTATTGTCCCATAATTTAACACCAAATCCAGCAGTATAGGCTTCATTCAGATAGATGCTCTATAGAGATGTACAGGTTCAGTTTAGATTAGAAAAATTACTAAGACTGCAATCTGTTTTTTTGATTCATACATCTGTTCATTTGTTCCTGTAATAGTACCACATCTACCAGCCTCATTAACCATAATAGACCTTTAAGCTCCTGGTGGGTTATAGGTTTGTAAAGTGTTACGAAGTAATTCTTGTCACTATAATTTAAACATGATGTTGTTGTTATTACTGAGTCTATTTTATGAACCTTTGTTTGTAACCAGATATATGCAGAAATGCTTGGTTGTATATTGCTCTTGGCTGCAATGGTAAAAAAATCTGGGTAATTACAGCTGACGAATGGTGAGTACTGAGCTCTTGAATACCTAGAGCAACCTTTTGCCCTAGCACACCTCACAGTGAAAGTGCTGCAGTATTATGCTAATGAAGAATATTACATACCTGCCTCTGAAAATGAGCCCAAACTGTGTTCATTAAGCATGAAGATACTCATATTCACTGTCAGGAGCTTTGCCAAGGCACCTTTTTGGTGTGATTGAATGACAGAACATCCTAAGGTGTTGTTGAATCCTACACTCAGAAATTGTAGATTTTTGCCTGTAGAAAATAATGTCACTCTAGTTATTTATTGATAGTGGTCACAAGAAAATGCATTTTGTATTCTGTGCAAGGAGATTCTAGTCAAGCCCTAGATCAAGATAAAGACACTGCTTGTCTTCTGCATTATACTTTATCTGTGAAAAGTAGCAAGCAAAATAGTGCATCATGCTTTTATAATGCTATTTCTTCATCTCATAGAACCACATTTTGTAATTACCCAGCATTCCTTTAAAGATCCTCAAGGCTTGGTCAGCATCAGCTAGTACAACCAAACAACCTCAGTGTTTGTCAAGTATATTCACAGTTGCTATTATATATCCTAAATGCATTCATTTGTCAGCCACTCACCTGACATCTGTAGTGGTGAAATGATTGTTGGAGAGCCAATCTCTAATATTCAGGATCAAGCTCCTCCCAGAAGAAGTTTAAACACAGACATCAGCTGGCATTTCGGGTCAGACCGGGTGAAAGTGGACACAAGAGATATAACTAGGTTGAAACCCAAGAATTGATCATCTTCAGTACTCGTTAAAGGATTCACATTACCTTAGTTGTAAAAATGCACTCTGTTTGGGTGAAACCTGGGTAAACAACGTGAGCAGCTTGTGTAAATTACTCTGGAGTAGTTATAACAAGCCCTGTCTATGTCCCTGCAGATGGTGGTCAAAACTACTGGACGGACATCCTTTGTACTTAATTGGAAAAGAAATACTAGGCCACTGAATGCTGGAATTGGAGATCCTTTTCAATGAAGTATACTGAAGGAGGTATAACTCATGAATTAGCTGGAAAAGCATAGGATATAGGAGAACGAATTCTGTCTGGTCCTGCCCACTATTTTTTGCCTAGAATTTAGGTTATCTTACAAGAGTTTGGGCTTTCTCAGCCTGTGTTATCATAGTTCTGTTTCATAATCCTGTGAAGTTCTTATTTGCCTCAGGATTTTTTCCCATAAGGTTCTCTACTTTTGTTTCTGAAATTAATTTATCCTTTGCTCTTCTCTAACACTAGTACGTAAGAGATGATAGAGGAATTTATAAAATCCTAATACCAACACCACTGGTCATGACAAAAACTTTGCCTGAAAAACTATACATCTCCTTATAATTTTAATATTTGTTTATTATATCTCACACTTTGTAGTCTCTCAGGAATATCAGAGTGGCATATTTTAAATTTTTTTTTCCTGAAATAAAGTGTAAAAAAAATTCCCACTGGGGACACTGGTAATTAGTTTTCCCAGTGTATTAGCTTCTCCCCATGTTTTTCCTCTCACTCTTGTGTTTAAATGTGGGAGATGAAGAAAGAAATATTTGCAAAAACTGTGCTATTGCAAATGTCAAAATGTTCAAGGGTACAAGGGGATTATTAATCATCTGAACGGACTTAGCTGACAATCCATAAAAGGCAAAGTTTTTTATTTCTGTGAAAACTATCTTTTCTCTCAAATCGGTTTCTATTGGCAGAGTGACAACATTGGGTCAATAATTACTCCAACCATTGAAGCTAATTTTGAAACCTTAAGTCAAATTCAAATAAGACCTCGTGTATAATAATCAAGAGCTTTTCTACTGCTTTGCAATACTAAATAGACTCATAACAAAAAACTACACATGAAACAGAAGCCAGTAGAAGCATTTTGGCTAAGATACAAGTAGTAGCCCATAAGACTTAACTGGAATCCCCTCACACATTCTAGGCATTTACTGTTTCTAATAAAACTTCAGATATTCTGGAAAATCATCAGAAAGAATGTAATACTAAATAAATGTGGGCAGCTCAGAAGATGAAAGCAGCCAGAATCATATTTTACCCCGGGGACAAAACTACAAACCTACCTTCAAGGCAACAATGATAGAATTCAACCCTGAATGAAAATTCTCATTCAAGCAGAAATTTTGTGCCATATAGAAAAGAAACCTACAGAATGACAAGTGACTTTTGACCAACATTGGCCGACATCTTCAATCAGTGAAGTAATTTTTTTAATCTATAAAGCGTAGAGAATTTTGATTGCTTCTTGTGGAAGTGTGGAGGCTCCTTTCTCTGCAGGTTCCTTCTTTTAAAAGTGCAGAGGAAGATTATAGCCTAAAGGAAATGACTAAAAGCACCAGAAATAAAGCAAAGAGTGCTGTCTTCTCTAACTGGAAAAATGTTTGTGCATAAATGTACATGTTTTTCTCTGTGTATATTTTCCCACAGAGAGAAGGGTGGAAAAAAGTGACAAAAATGAAAAAAAAAAATCATCACAGACTTTCACTGAGATAAAAAACTTTAAACAACTTTGCCCCTCTGTCTCCCAAGCTTGCCTGAAGCAACAGGGAGAGCAATAGTGTTTGGGAATCTGTCTGGCTGTGGGTCTGAGAGCCTTTTCCCATTGTCACAGTTACTGAACTCGGAGATTATTGCCGGTGTTATTGCCTTGGAGCAGGGCTGGATTTGGGCTGAACATTTGGGTGTGTCAGGTACCCACCACTGCCCACTTAGGTCTGTGTGAAAGCAGTGCTGGTACCCTGTGTCTGGCCAGAGCTGTTCTGTTCTTACCCCAAACAGTGACTGGGGTCTTGCAGCTAAGAGACCATAAATGCTCTGATGACAGCAGAAATGCTCCTCTGTCATCAGTACTGCTCAGGAATCAATATTTCTAGCAAACCAGGCTTCCTACTGAGAACACACAAAACTGAATACCTTCAGTACATATGGTATTAATGATTATTCTCTTGTTAAGCAGTCAAACAAGATGTTTTGAGATTGTTTTGGGGGAGTGGAGAGAGACAGGTAAGAGGCAAATTTTTTCTAATGTGCAAACTAGCTTAATCCTCTAGAAGTCATTAAGCTACAACACCAGATGTGTGTTGGGCTGTAAGAATTTTGTAGTGGGTTGATTCCTCCATGGGGGAAAAATGAGTGCTGCATATGTTCAGGAAATAATTTTGGGTATGTTTTATTCACAAAAAACAGATACCTAAGGTCATGTTCACCTTGTAAAGAGATTGCAAAAACAACAAGCAACCTTCATATAATTGACTTCAGCTGGAAATGCACCTGTGTCCCAGACTGTGCTGATCAGCAACTGCTGCCTGTCTTTGTCACCTCCTTACCAGCACTGTGATCACCTTTAGG
This sequence comes from Vireo altiloquus, assembly GCA_013396875.1. Classification (NCBI taxonomy): domain Eukaryota; kingdom Metazoa; phylum Chordata; class Aves; order Passeriformes; family Vireonidae; genus Vireo; species Vireo altiloquus. The sequence goes on along the minus strand of VZRF01009557.1, from coordinate 225,713 downwards.
ATATATTTCGCACTGATTATTTTTTGGATATGTGGGTTTTTTAATTTTGGATGTTGAAGTAATGTGTTCCTACAGACCATCAGTATGGATGGAATTTAGCCCATGATATCGTGTTTGCTGCTACTGGATGTGAGTATTGGTATATCACCTCTAGTAAAAATCATCTGTAAACTGTCAAAATTCCTATCAAAAGCCAAGCTCAATTATAGTATCAATAGCTAGTGCTCTGATTCATGGTAGTAGCAAATGTGTAGAAGGAGATAATTGATATAGCATTAAATATAATTATTCCCCTCTGTTAAAAAAACCTACAGACCCTGAACAAACCAACACCACATTTGAAAGGGTAGAATGTCTTTGTATTGGTTTATTGCTTTGCTTACGGGGTAAGTGACTTTTATCCAGCATAAAATACTGATTCAATGCCTGGGGAACCACAACTTAAGGTTATTAGTCATCATGACGTCAAATCTCTCCTACCTACACAGAATTGGTATCAGCTGCTCTCTTTCCACCAAAAAGGAAAAGGGGCAAACTTTCTCTGTCAGGGTGGTACTTGAGGGGTGCCCAGCACTTGACCTGCTCTGGTACCCTGACAGACTGGGTTCTGTGAAAGCCAAGTGGCAGCAGCAGCTGGAGCACTGCTACCAAAAACTCCCCAGCCCGTGCTGAGCTGAATTTGGTATTGGAGGAGTAGGAGTGATTAAGAAATCTCCTTTCCCTCACTCTACGATGAGGAAAAACCTGTTTGAAACAGGCTAAGGTCTCCTTCAGTTTGGGCAATGCTGCATTTACTGGTGATCCGGGGCTCTCATGTTTAACTTCTGTGAAAGATGCTACTGGAAGGCAAATGAGGGCACATAGCCAAGCACTGTGAGCTCTGTCTGTCAGAATGCGTCAGAATGACTGCACTTTTTGATGGAAGACGATATTTGGTGGCAGATATTTCTGTTCAAAAAGAAGATAAAATTGTATCCCTTTGCTCTCCTCCCAGCTGCTGGGAAAATACACCTAAAATTTCAGTGATATTTCCTTTTAAGGCTGAAGGAAATTCCTACTAAGGATGAATCAGGTGGGGGAAAACTTAGTGAGCACTTTTGTTGCTAGGATTAATTTAAGAAAATTAATTTTGATATAAAGGGCTGTCTTTAAGCAGAGCTGCATGTTGTCTTGAGGGCACTGAGTCAGTAAAGCCAAAGGGTTAAATACTGCCAGGCATTTCCAGGTAAGGTTGGGTAGACTAAAACCAATTTTATTTATATATAATTTCTTCCAGAGGGTAAAGTTTAAGAGTACAATAAAGTTCAAAAGCATTAGGGATACCACAGCAATAAAATACTATATAGCCAGAAGTAAAAAGTCAGAATTGAATTATCACCTGACATGAGCTGTTCAGGCTTATAAAAACTCGCTTCTTATGAAGACATATCTGTGCTTATTAAGGATGAAGTTTCAGAACATGTTTCTTCTATTTTACTTTTTCATTCTTTCTGAAAAACTGTTTTAGGTATGTTTTCAAAACAATATCCAGAATTCTTTTGGAGAAAAAAAAAAATCTATGACAAACTCTATGGCAAGTCTCTTATGTTTGAGCATAATTAATACTCTGTGGCCATTTCTGTGCGCATTTGGTGCCCTAGCCCTTCCAGACTTTTAAAAGCAGTGACTTTTAATGTGAAATCAAAAAAATTGCTACTAATTTCTCTCTCACTATAGGAACCAACAGATCTTATACTTGATGTATGATCCCATTTCAAAAGTCAAGGCTTTCCAGTTTTGTAACATAAATAATTTTCATAATTGTAGTCCCATAAAGTTCAAGAGAAATTGAACCTCTGTTTTCAGCTACCTTGACAGTTTAGTAGTTTCACTGAATTGACTAGAAACCCTATTTGTGACTCAGAAAGCTCTTTCAAATATTTGATTTCTGATGTTGTGTCATTAATGTAAAATTAATCATTACTTGGTTTCTCCATACTTACAGCAGATAATATGTTCTTACCCAGGAGGTAAGAACATATTGCCTGCTGTAAATAAGTAAGTTAGATATGTTTTGCAATCATGTTGGTATATTCAAATACTTAAATTATAGCAACTGTCATAAAAGCCTAAAAGTTCATAATTACATTTGAGAGTCTCAAAAGATATAGATAGTTCTCTTTCACTGTGGCATAGAAAATACTTAATTGTGCAACATCTAGGCTAGGAAAATGAAATCCTCGGAAACACTATTATGTGTTTGTTGAAATTTAATATGAAGGAATAAAGCCAATGACATGGATTTCATTTGCAAAAAATCCAACAATGTTCTATTGACAAATAGATAGATATGTTTAGCAAAAAAAACCCCTCTTTTATACAATAAATTAAAGAACTGTCATTGAAAAATGGACTGTCAGATTGGTGCTGGTCTAATGCTGTTCTTTCTGCAATGAACATTATGCATTAGTGAGCTGAGAGCAACAAGCTGGAATTATTTTGAGATACTACATATTATTTCTTTAGAATAATACAATCAGCTATTCCATCTCAGGCAAATCGGTCCCTTAAGCTATAAATGTATCCTGATTATTTATCTCATAAGCAGCCAAATGGAACAGGAAAAAAACAGGAGTTGTACTTTCTGACTGAATTTCTCCTATGTGGTAAACATGCTTGCAGAAACAATTAAGCACCCTGAAAAGAACATCTCTCATTTCCTGTGAAGCATAGCTGAATTTGGGAATTCAGCATCTGTGAATAAAAGAAAATTGCTGCAATACCTGGCTAGTCTCTACATATTTATGAATAAATTATCATTTACAGTGACCTTCATTGCTTATGAAATACGATCATGTTTTTTAGGCAGTTTTATCTTTTTTGTTTTCAACGAACTATAAACTAGATGAAATGTTTGGTATATTTTGAGAATGTCTGTCTTTTATTGGCATATGTCTTATTTCTGTCTATTTTCTGGTAAAAATCTATGGAAATATTAATATTCTTGAAGAAAACAGCGCCAGTGCATTCTTGTTACTCCTCACTGAAACTCCTCATTTGAAGGGATTCTCCAGTTAGAGCATAGCTCCATCATCCCAGCCGCTGTATTCTACTCCCAAATCTGAGGGGGAGCTGGGGAGAGATGCACACCCATCACAGATGAGCACGACCTGGTGCAACGGTGAGGGATTCTGGGGAGCACAGTGTATGGCCTTTGAAATGCAGTGAAGAGAGGCTGGAGTTGAAAAGCATATGTAAAATCCCTGGAACTTCTTTGTCCTTGTCTATTGCAGGAGATACTCAAAAAAAGTTCATCTGAATGAAAAAGAATCCTCTGTGGGCTGGGTGAGGTATTGTAAATATGATCTTGAAGAATGCAATGAGGAGACAGACTAATTAATTAGCTAATTATTACTTGGATAACGATAACGCTTATCTTCACGTCCATTAAACACTCCTGGCTAAGGGATGGCTTGGGATGTAGTGGAACTTGTACTTGCATTCTTTGCCATTTTTACAGTATTATGAAGTGCTGCTCAGAGGAGGGCTGGAAGCTGTGGTAATGGCACTTTATGGTGGCAGGGCTTGTTGGCTGGTGCTACAGAGGTCCTTCTGTCCATTGCCTCCTCCCCTTACCCTCCTGCTTTGTGTCGTCCTCTCCTGGGAAAACAGCCTTGGGTCAGTCAGAGCCTGGACACCATCCCTTGTCTCCCCAGCAAGGCCTTGTGCTGCTGCATGAGCAACACAGGTCAGAATAGGAAGTTAAATCTGCCTCTGGGCTGCATTTGCAATGTTCAACCACTCCAGGTCTTTCTGACCGCTGCATTTCTAGACTTGCTGTGCACTCAGAATAACCAGCTGGGCTCAGGCTTATCTATTTAAACAGCTTGAATGGGCTCATATGGGATGAGGGTTTTTTCCAATAATTTTCTGTCCTTAGTCTTTCTCAATGCTGTGAATTTCCTGAGCTCCTTCAGTTATACCTGAGAACCATTTAGCTCTGTCTCACCAGGCAAATGTGACAGTTAGCAAGAAAAAAATTTAAATGCTAAAATTTTAGCAGGCAGCTGAAAAGCAGCATTGTAACACAGAGCAAAGGAGAAAGTATATATCTGTGGAGTGTTAAAAATGACTGCTATAAAGTTTATTTGCTCGCTGCTCTCACTTTCATACCTCGTCCCAGAGTCTTGTTGACTGCACTGACTCATGTGGACTCAATCAGAAATTTTGAAGCACAACAATTTGAAAAATGCCCATTTCTTTGTAAAAGATCAGAAATGGTATTTATATGTTACTAGTTAAAAGTATCAGCTACTTAACAATTCTGAAATTTCTGTGTTTAATAGTAGTCAGGATGATCTGCAAAGCCAGCTGTGGACACAAAACACTCTCCTGTTGGTTCTCTTGCCTCTGAGCTGGCAATAAGGCAAGGTGAACAGCTAAATGGGCAGGGCTGGAAAAAGCCAGGCTTGAACAAAGAAGTGGTAAAAAGTATCTGGATTTTCTTTTACTGAAGCATTTCCAAGTAGGAACAAAAAAGACAGATGCTGAAGCTGTGGCTTGTCATCTTGCTTGCCGCAGGCTGATTCTGTCACCAAGTCATTTGACTGAGCTCCTCTCCCCCTCATCTACAGTCGAACCACAGCACTCTTCCCTCACTTCTGAAGGGTGTTCTAAAACTTAATTAGCACAAAGCCCTTTGAGCAGAGATTAAAGAGAGTAATGCTGGATGTTTCCTCCTCCTCCGACTTTAGGTTGGAGGCTGATGTGGAGCATTGCCCTTCATCAGCTGGTGCTGCTCGGGTAGCACATAAAAGGACAGGCTCCTCTCAGAAAAACCCCCTTGTGATGGACAGGAGTTTCAAGTGCATCCAGCACTGCCCCAGCTACATTTCAGCGGGGTCCAACTGTAAATGTTGCACTGGTAGAAAAGCACAGAATCAAGGCACATTCTGAATCCATCTGGATAGTAAGAATCCTGAGATTTCCTGAGGGACACCCTCAGCAAAAGACCCTTGTCTTGTGGTAGGAAGTCACTGGGTGTATTTTCATTAAATCCCCAAATAAATAAATGCCTCATTTTTACAAGGTTAAATAAAACATGTGAAAAATCTGGGAACATCTTATTTAAAGCACGTATTTAAAGCACGTCCTGGAACTTTACCCTCAAATAATTCAACAAGACAGTAGTCATAGGACCAAGTTTCTTTTATACATCATTTTATAATAGAGTCGGTGGAAAATGGATGTGAAAATTTGGGCTGATAGTTCCTGCTGGTGAGTGATGTAGAATATACCTTAAGATGTCCTAAAAGAAAGTGAGCAGAATAATGGAGAAGACAATGGGGTGTCTGCATAGATGTCACAGGTGGGAGCTGCTAGAAATTCTTTCATGTAAATCAGGAATAATTCCCATAGATCATTAGTACTACATCGGCAAATACCAGTGAGAAATCAGAATCAGGACCAGGGTATGGATAAGAAGTGAGAGCAAGCAGGTAAACATTAAAAGGTGCACGTTTTTGGCTGGCTGGCTGATGTGTTCTAATTAATAGCAGTAATAGGATTCGCACAGCTAAATCCCTGCACATCAGACTGAAAATTTACTCCTCATGTCTGCCAGCAAGAAGATGAGTGGGGGGAGGCGGAAGGGAGGGCAAGGAAGTAGAAGAATAATAAAATGACATTTCACCCCACTCCTTTGGAGGAATCATCTCATAATTACTGAGCAGGATTGGCAACACCTTTTAATGTTAGATTTTCTTTCTTTTTTTTTTTTTTTCTGTAGGCAGGATAGCAAGAAAGGAGGGAGGGAAGGAGGGTGAAGTGAAGGATTAGTCTGGGTAAACAATGAAGCTTCAATATGGATGGTTTAAAACTCAGGATAATCCTAGCAAGTTGGGAGCTCTGCAGTGGGATAGTTTGAAATGTAAATGTGACATTCTCCTTGGTAAATTAACAAGACATGACTGCAGGCTCTCCTTGTTACTACAGTCACATTCAAAGAGTCACTTGTTCTCTCTCTTCTCATCTAATGCTATGACAATAGACAGTCACCAGGAGCCTGCTTCAAATAAATATCAAATCAAGCCTTTATCATATCCAGAAGTGACATATGCACTGAATTATCTTTTATTCATTTTACACAGAATTTTGTTGCTATGAACACCATGTAACAGGATGCAGCTGGGATGCCAGCCCCTCGCCCCCATCCCCTTAACACCAATTTCTTGCATGCTTCCATAGAAAAATGGGCAGAAGGTATCTAATTCATGATTATGAAGCAAAAATTTAAATTTTATTATGCAATTGTCTAAATGCAGATGGTTGATCATGTTTTGTTCCTGAACATCTTTGAGGGATTTATTGAAATTTTAATTCTATTTCTTTAAAAAACATTGAAAAAATGCCCTCACCTACCATCATGAGCAATCATGTCAGATGATACGATGTGACATCTATACAGCACAGCTCCTGCTAATTCCATCTATCCAGAGCATAGAGGTGCGTTCTCCTGTTCAAATATACATGGCTGGTAGCATTTAATCTATTATTGTTACATCTTTATTGCTTCCTGTCTTCTCAGGAGGGACCTGAGAATGGGAATGCTGTGGAGATGGCTCTTGCCCTGTTTTGTTTCACTCTTAGGGCTGTTTAGTGCAAACTTGTCTGTGGTCCCTTGAGGAGGGTTGCTGCCATACACTGATCACAACCTGTCTCTACTCGATGCCCTTTTATCTCCAGCACGCCTTCCAGCCTCTTCTCAGCGTCCAACTCACTGTTAAACTCTTTGGAGACATGCCAGAATGGGAACACCTAGATTTTCACAACTCAGTAGTAAGAATTTATTCTTCAGAAGGGTTGCAGGGCACTCCTTTCATTACCAAGTGTATAGGCAGTGGTAGGATGATTTTCTTTGTGAACTTTATCAATAGCTCCACAATTGTGATATCCCAGAATTTCAGAGATGAAATACATTTTAATAGAATACTTTGAGCATATCTTTTTCTCTTAACCTGAAAGCTGCCTCACTGTGTTGCTTATAGCCCACAAGCTGTCCAGAGGAAGCTTCTAGCCACGTTTGCTGCATTATCTTAGACAGCCATGCAGACATTGCCTTAATAAACCCTCCATTAAACTTGTGACATCGTGGTGCACTGCGTGCTCAAGCTTGGACATCCTCACCAGAAATAAATGCTGATCTTTGCAAAGCTCTAATGAGTATTATTCTGGTTGTACATATCTGCTGTAAAGAGATAGCTGTTTTCTGCCTGTGGCATTGGTATTACTTTTCACATGTATTTTAAAAAATATGACAGAGATCAAGGTGCCTGAAAATAAATTCTCAGAAAGAAAGCACTACCAATGATTTAGCACACTCGTTAATCTCTCAAAGCTAGATTGCTCCACGAGAGAAGCTGGCCAGTTATCAACAGCAATCCTTTCCCAGAGGGTTTCATGTAACTTAAGCTTTGCCCACATGCTAAAATAACTTCAATTAAATATTACTTTCCATGTGCCAACATAAATTCTCACGTGTCTCAACAGAGATTTTTTTTTCTGTGGTGATTTAATGTGCTTCCATTGTAGTCATTAGTCCTCTTCGAAAGTGAGATATGCTTTCTGTGTTGTGAGTGAGGTATCTAACCGGTACAAGCTGCCAAAAGGTTGCTAAAATTTAAGCTTTCTATGTCTTTTGCTAAACTGATGGTCATATTTGGGCATTCCCAGCAACAGCAGCAGTGCCATAATGAGACAACGTCCATAAGTGAAGGATCACAAACATCCCTAAGAAATTCCAGGAAAACTTGCCTCTTGTGTGGTAATTCAGGTAGCACTGCCCATCTCCAAAAGGATTTTTAAAGATCCTTTGATGAAGTATTTTTGCCATGAGCAGAATTCTTGGTGTTTTCCTGCAACCAAGAATATAATGGAAAATATCAAGGGTTATGACTCTTTAAAACATAAATTCTGCATTTCTGAGTACTTTGTTTACCATTGTTTTTGTGTGAAATGGAGGCATTGTCCAGAAAGGACATTTAAGAACATCCAAGTTAAAAGACCCCTAGTAATACTGACATTCCCAGTCCTGCAGAAGGGAATAGGATGTACACACCTCTAGACAGAAGCAATACTATGGTGCTCTGTGCTAACAGAAACCAGCCTCATTTGCACGACAGCACCTCATCACAACAAATGCCATTTGGTGTCAAAGGGTTTGGAAATAAAGGCAAATGCATTTCCTGGCCTGGTTAGCTGTGGGAGCAAAATTGAATCCAGTTGAAAAATTCATCATAAATCCTGCATTACCTGGAGAGTTAGTCTTAGAGCTTCGGTGTTGCAGGCAAGACAGTAAACTAAGGGCAGTGTTTTCTGACTTCATTATCTGATCAAATGCCATTTAAAATTCTCTTGATCTTTTCTCAAAGGCACGACATGAGTTTCTGTATTTATGTCCTTGTAAAAATAGCATGGGTGCTAGAGATTTGCAGCAGTTCCACTGTTTAAATAGGACATCCCAATTCATGACTTGGAGAGTCTGTTTGAAGTCCCACAGTGGCTTACTTGGCAAGCCACTTGGAGCCAGAGCTACACACACCTGAGTGCCTCAGTCAGCCGTGTATGAAGTTGTTTTAAGTGAGAGTGCAGCTTCTCAGTGCATCTGCAGTGTGTTCAAGCTGAGCAACTGCTCTTTCTAGGTAAGTCTACTCAGCACAGCATTGTCCTGAGTGAATGAACTCTCCTGATGAACTGCCTTTTTGTCTCATTCATGTGATGCTTTGCTGTGGCCAATAACACTTCTGATTCCTGTAGCAGTGGCAGACCCTCTGTGCCATGCTTTACCTGGCTTTTAGAGTACTGACAATGCCACAGAGGCCATATGCTGTGAGCCTGAACTAATGCACATTTGTAAAAATAACCCTTTGAGGTCTGAGGAGAGAAAGAGCCTATAGAAATGCAAAGTAGAATAGCCTGTCTCTGGCCACTGCTGTTAATAGTTCCACGATTGATTTCAAACACAGTGGTTTTAATTCATGATTGAAATTTGCCCTTGTGTTTGACAGGAAATGGGCAACATCAGAGAAAGCATTGAAGTGACTATGTGCACTTACTACTAGAACATGCAGGTTGACAAGCAGTTTTAGAATTCAAAAAGAATTTTTAATGTGATGTCCTAGCACAACAGTTGATTCATATATACCCGCTTGTGATCTGCAAGATAAAAATGCTGATTAACTATGATGCAAGAATGCTTTAAAGTAGAACCCTTTGATTTCCGTATTTTCTGACAGACATAAACTAGTTATTGAATAACATTTGCATGATTTGTCTGTCTTATATCCTTAATCAAATTAAAAGATTTAAAGGAAAATGTATTATTTATAATGCTTTTATGTAACAGGATTTCATCCTAGCCTGTTGAGTATTTATTTATATTAAGTACAGCTATTTTGACAGAATTTGATACTGTCCAAAACCTAAAAAAAAAAAAAAAAAAAAAGGAATATAGTCAGGAATATGTAATAGCATCTCTTTGACATGGGAGTATGTGAACAGTGGCAAGAAGAGTCTTCTAAGGATCTACATTTGACAGAAATTTCATCCTCTGCCATCTTTTTCCTCTCATGTGCTGCTATGTTGCAGCTGGAAGTTTTTTGCTTCCCCCACACCACACAGAAATGACAACTGACCAAAGGTATAACTAGTTTTCACCTAGGATTTTGGACATTGTGATCATCTAATGAAGTTAAAAGCAGAATAGCATATTGCCAGTGGGATGAAAAATATTATAAATACTGGAATCAAATGAAAAATAGTTCTATAGTAAATAACTTTCAAAGAAATATGCTAGTTCTCAAACACTGTGTAAATGGCAGGAACAAATCTATTTTCTGTGTAGAAAGATAGTAATTGTAAAATTAGAAATTTATTAGTTTTAGTGCACAAGATCATTGATTAGCCTCACTTATTCACATTGCAAATCATCCTTCCTTGCATGCTTGGACTGACTTTTATCCAGTTTTCCTAATTTATTTTTTCATAAATGGTTATCTGACGTTCATTCCTATACTATATATCAACAGTACATAAAATGATTTATGAATCTCATAAAATCAAATGTCTCTTTTCATTGACTTGTACAGAACTTTGATAGTGATATGACTTCATTCAATTTGGCTTGGTTTGATCTTTTTCATTCTGCTGTCTCCCTCAATGCTTAAAAACTAAATGACAGATTAAGAGTTCATTGGGCAAAATGATTTGATTTGACATCCATGTTCCAATAAACATAACACTGTCATTGTATTTTCCTTTGGAGCAGGATTAAGCATAGAACTACCAATATTTGGATATGCCAGTATTGGTCCCTAGCAAAATGAGTGACAAATGGATAAGGACATGGGGAAGACTGATACAACTGGAAAGAAAAACTATAAACAACCATTGCTCGGTCTGCTGCACTGCAGAGAAAACAAAAAATTTGAGTGCAACCATCTCATGAGGTCTCTTCCTGTCAAAACCACAGCAGTGAGCAGTGTTTCCTTGGACTGGGAACTACTACACCTCAGGTGGATTCCCTGTTTCTGTCACTTTGAGATCCTATGAAAAAGCTGGGTAGAGGAGCTATTCAGAAACCATAGCTCACAGAAGCATCAACAGACCCCATCAAAATGAAGACATTTGGATAATATGAGACCTCTCTGGAGTTTTGACTAGATTTTTCCCCGATGTTCAGATAGATATTCCAGTGATCTGCCTCTTTGCATTTATTCCACAGCTCTTCTTCTTGGCCTTCTCCTTCTTCTTCTTGTTTTCTTTTCCCTCCATGTCCTGTCATCTCCTTTTCATGATATTAAAAGGGAACTAATCTCCTCCCTTTCAATACATATGAAATAAAAGAAAACTAATGTTTGCCTGTCAGATGATCACTGTGTTTGTATATCACATATATCATGCACATCTCTTTGTGCAGGGCAAGTCTGTTTTTCAACAGTTGAGAGTCAATGTTGGGGAACAGAATTCCTAAGGGACCAGAGATGGGTGGCAGCAGGAGGAGAAACAGCCTCTGAGGTGGAGCAGTGCCAATGCAGGGGTACCACAGGACACATGATCAGATGGATGGAGCCCGACCTGTCCCACCCCATATGTAAGAGAGAAACCTCTGACCTTGACACCTAGCCACAAGCACCATTTCTTTGCATGTATTAAAGGAGAGTGGAATAATTGTTCTGAAACAAAATCACTTTTAGAGAAGTTTTTCTGCTCTGGGAAGCATAATCTGCACTGCAGAAATGGTAAAGGTTTTCTGCTACAGTGATGACAGTGTATTTTTCTATGCAGCAATCCCTAAATAGTTCTTCATAGGTCAAACATGACTCCAAATGATTTACATGAAGACAGTTCTGTGAAATGGACTCAGAGCGCTTCCAATTAAACTAATTCATGAAGAACTCACATTAAGACATTTTTGTGAAAAGAAACTGAACTGAAATGTATAAGCAATAGGTTCAGGCCCAACAGGATGAGCACATGTGTAAGACTCAGAAGATTACAGGATATACTTGGATTTGACAAAGCTTGACTTTTGCCTTTTGTTAAGTCACTTTCCTCTTCTTGGTGTCATTTTCTAATCTGTAGCGTGAGGTTGCTGAAATTTATTTTCCTTCCAAAGTGCTTTTAGTTTCCTGTCTGAAAGTTTTCATTAAAGGCTGGCTGATTACTCTTCAAGTCTATGTATTTTGAAATTTCCATATCAAAACCAGATCTATTAGTCTGTGTTAGTTTGCTGTCTCTCAATAATGGTCAATGATTGATTCATCAGAAATTCAAGAGTTTTATAATGCACGTAATGGCATTATAGATAAAAATAATTCCCATGAGAGAACATTTCTTCCTGGCTCAAACTGGTGATCGGCTTAGGCTTTGAAGCATGTGGGCTGATAGCCCTTGTAATTTTATCCTTCTGACTGTAACTGCAGAAGCTTTTTTTACAGTATTCATATGTGTCTAATCCTTTTTTAGCATCTTGCTAAGCTAGGTTGCCTCAATAATTCACTTTGCATTTGCACAGGTTCTGATAAAGGTGAAGATTTATAATATTTAGGACTGGGTCCAAAGCTCAGCTTCTTGGTTCTTCAAAATTCACAAAGAGCTTTGCCTGAAGGTTATTAGTCACGGCTTCTTGGAAAATGTTGTGATTATACAGAATAAAATGAGAACATTAAACAGCATCCCAAGTTTACCAGTATGCTTACTGTATAATGCAGTGGCTTGTTTACAAGATACAACAAATGAACACACATCTATTAACAAAAATTAATGATGAACAATTGCTGTAATTTCTCCTTGCTTGGAAAACACCTCTTGCAAATAAATTGGGTTAACAGGAGTTTGGTGATTGGCTTTATCTTGCAAACAGGGAAATGAACAACATTAATGAATTCACTTCAGTAACATTAAGATTGTGGTATAAGAAGCCATAAAAATTTATCGGCTGTTAGGGGAGTGGGTGTAAGCAAACTTAAACTAGAGGAGCTTTTTGCCCTAGATGTTGTGTCAACATTGCACGTCGATTTCTGAGTTTGTAATTGCAGTGGCATAGCAGAAATGGCTTAGTAAAACACCAAGCTATTCATCTGTTCTGCTGAGGAATCTGTAAAGCACTTGTGCTGGTGAAGCTGAATACAAGAATGCAAATATTTAACACTGACATGCGAAGACCAGTGTCTTCACTGGCAGAAATAAGTTGTGTAGAATATGTATGGAAAGGACTATTACATGTTCCCTGTGTCTACATATGCAGTTGCAGTCTGATGTTTTATGAATAGGTCTTCTCAGACATAAATGTATTATATTTTAAAATAAAGAGAATGGTCAGGAAGATATACACATGGACTTTCCTAATTTTCATCTTCAGGGAATTCCAGAGCTCACTTTTAGCTGAACATTCTTCCTTGCCTCGTACACAGAAGTTTGACTTTGACTTCCAGTGAGGACAAACACTTTGGTTTGGAAAATATTTAAAAATGCCAGTATGACTATTTCCTTTTTGGAATGGATTAAGTAATATATACCTTATTCAAATAAAAGCAAGAAACAACAGTGCACCCACTGCTTGCAGACTAACACCAAGGAAGCTTCAGGAAATTCAAGCCTTTTTCTAGAGCCTAGTCTAGACTACACCAGGAAATTCACAACACAACACAACTGAGAAAAAGTGTGATAAAAGTTTTGATAGATGACTCCTTCAGGATTTAGGAACTTATATGGTAGTATTTTACTCTAACCTTCTCTGCCTTCTCTCTTCCTTACACACACAAATGTTAAGTCTCTGTGCTGTGAACAAAAAAAGCCTCTTCCCAAACTAGTTCTTTCCTAGTAGGAGAGTGATAAAACAGAACCCTAAGGAAATCTGCAGAATCCCAGGAAGCAGTTGAATCCTTGCTGAAGACATAGAAGAGAAGGGTCAGACTCTGAGAGTGAAAGCTGTGGGAAGTTAACAGGTTCTCTGGGGCACCTGAGCATTGTGGTAGCACTCAGACATAATTTACGTGAGGGGTCTCATCTGTGATTCTTTGCGCTAATTTCCATCTTCTATTGCTGCCTCCTCCTCATTTTTGAATAAATACGTTTGCGAGAAACTGTTGCAATTCTCCAGAAATCCTGGAGAATTAAATTGTCTAGACATGTTCCATGAGTACTTCATGGGATGAATACTTCAGTAGTCTGAAATTTTCCTGTTTAATGGGCCATGAACTCACCCCACTGACTGTACTTCAGAGAAGTCTAAGCTTATGTGTGTCCCGTCTTCTGCTGGAGTCTGAAATTCCAGGTAATACCCATTTTTTCTTTCTCTTGTGATTATTCTAATGATTTTGGGTATTTTGTTCAGGAAATAGGTTGGCACCACAAAATGCATTTTGTAACAGCCACCACACAGGGTGGCATGGAATCATGCTGGGCAACTACTCACTAATAGGCTCTATATTAATAGTGCTTAGAAATAATTTGTTTTGTGATTCTTTTAATAAAACACATTCACAATAGTTTTCTAAAGAACATACAAATACAGAGTTTCCAAGAGAGTGCCATGGTGTCAAAAAAATGGTCTCACAGGCAATGGTGTGACCAAAATTCATTCCTAAACTCAGAACTGATAATCATGAGGCAGGTCAGATTTTCAAAATAGTCCAAGAACAAAAGCACTATATACCACTTACTATGCCTAACTGTCACAGAATTCAGTGATGAAAATGTTTACATGGCACATAATTGCCTTCTGACAAATGGCTAAATAAAACCTCCTACCTGAAATTTGTAATGTTAATGTTGCCATTCTAGTGTCACTTTCTGCTCCTCTCTATGGGAGCGAATCCTGAGTATCAAAACCAGAGCCTTGCCAAGCCTCCTGGCAAGATCCTGGAGAAACTCAGAAATGGCCAGTCTGCCTGAAAGAGACAAATTAGGCAGCACTTCAAAAGGACTCTACAAAACCCATGGTAGGCTACAAGAAATCTGTAATCTAACTATTTGAAATCTGCTAGGAGAGCAAATGCCAGGCCAAACTCTGACACAGTTGGAATAATTCGTTTTTCCTTGGTCCCAAGACTACATACCAAGACCCTGAAATCCTTTGCTGTGAGTCTGACTTAGCATCAGGAAGGTGAGAAGTTTGCTTTACATCAGCCATGACAATATGTAAATATTAAACCCAAATCCTCTTTAAATCAAATCAAGTTTTCCCTATGTAATTTTCGATGTCACTAAAATTCATACAGATTGTGAAGAAAATGGAAAAGGCTGTTCATTGTTCATTAATGGACCACAATTATGGGTATAAAAGGAAACAATTTTCTTAATGTCTCTCATACTCCTGGAATGGGATTGATGGTTGCTGTTACTAAAACAACAGAGAAAAGTCACTTAATGACAAAATAATCTTTTTGTTAAGCTGCAAATATGTCACAGGGGTTGTATTTCTGTAAAGCATGCATTCTTTCTATTAGACTCTCAAAGGATTTCGGAGCTTCATTAGCAGTCTGTTCTACATAAAGGAACCCAGTGCAGGGAGGAAGCAGAGGTGCACTAGGTGGAAAGAACAAATAAAAAAGAAAAGAAATAAAGAAAAGGGAAAAAAGAATCCGTGTACTGAAATGACTGAAATCAGAAAAGGTTACATTGCAGTTATCTCTGTAATCTGTCCATCCATCTCGGCTGCTAATTGACTTCATTAGATGAAACCACTTCTAAAATGGGGTTTGATGAATAGGACTGAATACTGAGATAGCGTGTGAGCATAGGAGAATGGGCTCCACTTCCCTTTTGGTGCTGTGTTTCTATGACTACTGCTGAGACTGGGAATCAGACAGAACCAACCTCTCTTGTGAGAGAGCCACAGTATCTAGGTACCACCAAAGATAATTCCCTTCTGTTACAAGGCATGGACTTTGTGCCACACAAAGAGTAAATAACACTAATTGTAATAAAGGTTATTGGGAGAAAAGCAGCAAGCTTAGATCATTATCATGAGAACATTTTCCTGATTTGTGAAATGTTTGTGCCAACATTTACTGCTATATTTTTTCTTAATGTAATTGTTTGCTATTAAAACCAGTCTCAGATAGAAATGAATGTTTTAAGCTTACTAGGTGATGGGAGAAAAGTAGCCACAAAGTTGTTTCTGAAAAGGAGATATGGTACTTATAAAATCCCAACATTAATATCTTTACAGAAGTCTTTATGGCACAAATGTCTCAATGAATCATCCTTATTTATTGTATTATGGTAAGCCTTTGGCATATATCTAGAGATGATGACTACCTCTTCATTTTCACTGTGAATAAAATATAAGCTATTATTATCACTACACAATGAACACACCTCGAAGGAGAATTAAGGACTTTGAAGCCAATTGATTTTTGGTTGGTTATATTTGCATAAGTACTTGTCACTGATCATTATCTGGTCCCCCTGAACTCAAACTAAGCCACCCACACTTCACTCACTTGAAGGAGGAGTATTTAGTTTATTCTTTTTTCACAATGAAAGGTTAGCATCTATTTATGCATCTCAGCACTGGGAAAGCAAGGAGAAAGAGTTTTGGCACTGTTTCTCCTAAATGACGGCTTGAGGACCTGAGCCCCCTGGGTAGGTGAACTCCACCTTGCAAAGGTCTCAGAGCTAGCTAGAGATAACATAAACAGAGAAGGTGTGTAATGTGTAGTTGTCATCTGATATATCCTAAAGGAACCTCCTTTTCTTGGACAAACTTGCTGGTAATTTTCTATTCTTTTGCCATCCCCCAAGCTAGAAAACAGAACCATGCAAATGAGAAAACAGAGAATGTTATTGTCTCTAAAATTGTCACATCATTTTATCCCTTCTTGCTGGTTTACTATGTACCCCTCATGAAGAATTTTGACCAAGGGAGATACCTCATATTAAGGCCTGGCCAACTGAGAGAAATTACTCAATAACAGCATCTAACAGATGCCCAGAATTTACAGATATATTGATGAAAAATCGAGCATATGGTCAACTGGGGTGACATTAAAAGTGTTGAGAGGCACTTTACATCTTAATAATAATCAGGTGAATGATAGTTCCTGTATATTCATCAACATTTTCTAAGGAAGCCTGATTTATTGTTTAGCAATCCTACATTTCTCAGGAAAGATTGAGCAGAACTATGTCAGCTCATGTTCTGAAGAGGGTTTTCTCTGCAGCATTTGGTGATGATTGCTGCTGGAGGAAGGATAACAAATTAAATGGCTCATTGATCTGTTCCAGCACAGAAAATTCTACATTTCTCTGTATTTATTGTACTACTGAATACCCAAAGGCTTAATGTAATTCTCTCAACAACTTTGTATGAGAATATGTGAGAAGCCTTTTAAATCAGGACAGTCCTGTAAGAATCACAGGATTGTAGTATCATTAAGGTTAGAACAGAATCCAGCCATTAGCCTAACACTGCCAAGTCCACCACAACTAGAAAAATGTACCTAAGTGTCCCTAAGCTGGGAGGAAACACAGCCAGGACAGGTGACCTCAACTGACTACAGGGATAGTCCAGACCATATGAAATCATGTTCAGTATATGAAGAAGGGGGAAGAAGGAAGAAGCAGGGACCTTTTGACTGATGGCATTTGTCTTCCCAAGTCACTGCTACCCACCATAGAACCCTGTTTTCCTGGGGATGGCTGAACAACTGCCTGCCCAGGGGAAGTAGATTGAATTCCTTGGTTTTTTTTGCTCATGTGGAAGGCATGATTATATTGCTTTTAAATATTCATAGTTATTGACAATTAATACAATCTCAATTTTAGGATCTATGTACCCACTTGAAAATGAACTTTGCTATATTTGAATCAAGCAGAGGGCATCCACTTCCCTCCCACAACAGCCTAAACTATGAAAAATCTCATCTCCTAAGAGAATCAAGGATATCTAGTGGAAAATCTCCACAGAATATGTGAGTGGTGCCAGTGGTACTCCTCCTTCTACAACCAGTACCTACAGGTTATAGTTGGCCACTGACTGTATTTTCATCTGTGTAGGAATGATCTCCAGTCCAAGGTATGGCTGTAACGCATTTCTTCCACGAGATTGTTCCTTTACACTGTCAGTGACACCACCACCAGCACCCAGGTTTTATGTTTTGCTGAACAGCAGTCAGACTATTTAATCAGAATTAGGTCTTGTCAATGGGACAGATTTTACCTCTGGTGTAACTGTGTGAAAGTCAAAAGCGTAAAAGTATGGAAAGACTTGGTCTGTTGAATTTATTGATTAAATGAGATGCATACAAATCACAAGCCATATTGTATCTTTGGACACATAGATTCGACTATGTTGTGTCTAGTGAAGGCCATGAATTTACATCTGTTACTGGAATATGGCTCTAAAACCTGTGTCATTAGCTTAATGCAAACATAATTGTCCCTGATGTGCACAGCAAGCAATGCCCTGACTTCTGACCTTGTGAAGAGCTGCTGACCCATGTCTGAGCTGATCAACCTTGTGTACTTCAGTAAAATCCTCCTAAAATCTGTGAGCTTGGAATCTCCAGGGGAAAAAAGAAAATCACTGACAATGAATTAAAATTTTCTTTGCAAATAAATTTCACTGTTGGTATAAAAATATCACATTATTTTTGAAGCAGAGCTGCAGAAAGACCTGAATAGATGTTAAAAATATATGATACTGCCATGAAGATACAGTGAGAAAAGGCTTCGGTTTTTTGTTCATAGGTGTTTGCTTCTAATGAGATACTGTGAAATCAGAGTTTGAGTTTAGGAGGTTTTAGCATCTGTTGCTATATTACATAGTACTTAGGTTATTCAGATAATTCATTTTAGAGACCATTTCTGACAAAGAAAGCTTGTTTGTAAGGAAAGTGAGCATCTTCCATTGCTCAGAAAGAAAAAAAAATCTCTTATTTCCTTCTCATAGAATCATGAAGTGTCCAAAAAAATGAACTGTGAGGAAACATAGGCAGCTGCATTGCTGGCTGTTTATGTGCAAAATTGATCAATGTGCTGGAGGCATTTTGAAAAGGACTATATAGTATATTCTATATTTATAGTATATAGAAAACATGTAGACAATATTAAGAAAGTGTCCATCCCTTAATGAATTGCCTTGTGCTAAAAAAGAACTAATGTACATCAATGTATAATTTGTCATATTGCCCTTGGCATTTTCATCTCCTCACAAGGAAGACGTAGGGTTTGAAAAACATTTTGAGCCTCTCACCCTGTTTCTGTAGCTGTTACCCAGAGGAGAACAAGGAGTCTCTGTGGCACCAAAAAAGCAAGAAAAATGGGAGCTGTGAGACGTGAGAGGTAAGCACAGAAGGAAACTGTATCTCTAAGTACTTCTCTAGGAGCCCTGCTGTGGTTTTAAGACTGTGACAAGATGGTCAAACTCTCTGGCTCTGGATAGGTCACTTTATTTTTTCTTCATAGTAATTGCACTAACAAAAGCTGGCACTTCAGAAGTTGTGGCAGCTGATCAAACGAGGGAAATGCAGATGGTGAGAGCCCAGAGCCCAGCACAGGCTAGAACAAACAAGGTTTATCCACCTTGGGTTTGGCAGCACCCTCCTCCCCAGGGCACGGGGGTCTGCAGACCAGTGAAACACATGCTGTGTTTTTTTCTTGGGAAAAAAGTGACGCAAATGAGAGAGCCTTGATAAAGGAAGTGAGCTAAAGAAAATAATTCTCATTGCTGCAACTCAGCCGAGCATTGTGCTGCATTTCTGTATATGTTTCTGTGATTTTTGAGTAAACTCAGTAGAAACCAACTCTTGATATCAAGCTAAGGCAACCACTGACGTACATTCGCATTCATAGTGTCAGATGTGGTTTTCTCAATGTGTTAGAAATACTAAATCTGCAAGTCTCAGTGAAAGGGCAAACACCTGTCAATCATTATTACAGTCAACTATTTCAGTTAGTTTATTTTCACAATAAGAGAAAGATCCAGAGCAGGTATTTACACATGGTCTTTACAAGCATGTCCTGGCATTTCTTATCAGATTGCTCGCTCTCAAGCTCGAGCAAATGTAAATTTTTCTGGGCTGAGAACTGATGTGCCCAACTGCTCCCTCCTTCCAAACAATACAGGTTTGAAGTTACAAAATGAAGGGAAGGCACTTGGTAATGAAAGGCCCTGCATATTTCCTGTTTGTGCCAGGAGTTCCTTCCTTTTGGGAGTACTATGCCACCGTATCAAATGATGCATTAGCTGGGTACTAGCAATGGAACTAACAGTTTGTCATCTGGCTCTTGGGAGTGTGAGCATCACATTCTCTGTCTAAACACTGATGATGTCTTACAGAGCTAAAGTCCTGCCCAGGCAGATACAGGAGTCCTGTCTAACCTAGGTACTTCTTCTTACAAATACTGCAAATTTTACCAAAACTGCTCTCAACTGTTACTTAACTAGATTTATTGAAAGGTCCTGTGTTCTGCTTCATTAAAATACTACATTGGAACATTTTTCTCTTGATAACCCTGTGTAATCCAACTCTGTATTATCCTGGTTAATATTCTTCTCTTCCACCATACCCTCTAACAGAGAAAAAGGGAGAAGGATTTAATAACAATAAAGAAAAAGAAAAAATGCATTATTTTAAAGAAATAAACTGAAGAATTCTTGCTGATTCCTGTCTTTGGAAAGCTGGTAATGAGGATCTGAGTAGGCATTTTTTATTTATTATAATGAAGTGAAAAATGTGGAAAATTAGCATAGAAGTCCTTAGTGGATGTTATGGAAATAAACAAGAAAGAAGGTATCAAACGCCAAACAAAACAAAAATAACTCTGGAGAGGAAAAGAAATTAATTTCAAGAATAATATAATGCCATGCAGACCTGCTCTTACAGAAAGCCATCAAGTTAATTTAATTCCACAAACCCCATTGCTCCAAGAAAATGTTGTTTAAATCAATTCATTCTTTCATTATGCCGCTTAAGAGCACCATGAACTTATGAGAAATTACTGAGATGACTTTCATGTATCAGAATCTCTTCAGTTTCACTTCATTTTCTATCCTGACATGGGATTAATGTACTGTATTTGCATGCTAAAATAGTATATTTAATTGTAAAAGTGGTGTTGTTAAATTACCTTGCAATGAGTTTATTTTAAATGGTTCATTAAAGTTTTTAAAATAGCTTGCTGCACGATTGCATCTCTGCACTGCTTTAATGGATTACATCTCCAACCAACAGCTGCATTGGAGGAAGCCCTGACTTGCTGTACGCCCTTCAACAAGAGATTTTGCACTAGAAACAGTTGTGGGCTCACAGCATGAGATTCAAATAATTACAATACCTGAGCAAAAGTCTGTCGCTCTCCAGAACAGCACAAAAATGGTATTGAATTATTATGTATAGAAACATAGCATTGTTTACGTTGGGAAGGATCTCTAAGGTCATCAAGTCCAACTTTTAACCCAGCACTGCCATGTTCACCACTAAGCTCTGTCCCTAAGTCACACATCTACGTTTTTTGAACACTGCCAGGGATGGTGATTACACCACTTTCCAGAGCAACTTGTTCCAATGCCTGACCACCCTTCGAAGGAGGAAAGAAATTTTCCCTAATTTCCAATCGAAACCTCCCTTGGTGCAATTTGAGGCCATTTCCTCTGGTCCTGTTCCTTGACACCCGGGAGAAGAGGGCAGCTCCCACCTCTGCAGCCTCCTTTCAGACAACTGTAGAGAGTGATGAGGTCTCCCCTTGATCCTCCTTCTCTCCAGGGTAAACAATCCCAGCTCCACAGCTGCTCCTCATAGGACTTGTGCTCCACACCCTTCCCCAGCTCTGTTGCCCTTCTCTGGACACTCTCCAGCACCTCAATGTCCTTGTAGTGAGGGTGCAGAACTGAACACAGGATTCGAGGTATGACCCCACCAGTGCTGAGCACAGCAGGCTTTGTTGTCTTCATTCCCTCACAACCCAGGTGTTTAGAGACTATAGAAAGACCCCCATGAACTTTCTGTTTTGCAAGCTTAAGTGTCTTAGCCCACTTACCTTTTTTGCATATCAAAGATACTCCAGTCCCTTACTCATTTCGCTGGCCCTGTTCACTCCAGTAAGTTCACTGCAGTAATTCCATTTCTGTCTCATATGGGGGAGCCCAGAACTGCACCCAGCACTCAAGGTGTGACAGAAAAGCTGAGGAACAGTTAAAAGCATAGCAGACCATCAACCATGGCAGCAAGGACCCAGCTTCTCCAAGCAACTCTATCCATACTCTCTAGCAATATTCACACTTGTCTCTGTCTATGTGGTGGAAAAAGTTATTTCTCTACATTTAAAAGAGCAGAATTTAGCTTTTACTTTCAGTTTCATCTGTGTACTTCTTATGATAAAAACCATAACCTAAAGACTGTTGCAAAAATGCAATTTTTAAAACTGGTCTCTATTCATATCTTTGTTAACTATGCTCATATCAGTACTCAGAAATGCAATGGAAGCGTCACTCTTGATCTCAATGGGAATTAAGCACCAAAACAGCTTTGAAGAGTCAAGTATAAGCCTTGGCTTGTAGAATAACAGTCCTATTTTGAATACATGCTGTGGCTTTTCAGGGAGTCTCTTGCAAATATGCACAAATAGTTGTCTATATTTAGGTCAGCTATATGCTTGTGCACTGAAATGTTGCTTTTCTTACATGCTGATATGGAGGAATATCCTCCCTTAGGGAAGAATTCTGTATCATTAAAGTAATCCATGCTATTACGTTTCTATTATTGTTTCTGTGTACATGCATTTTACAACTCAAATGGTGTAGATAAATAATACACATTTAGAAAGCCAGTATTATCAGTACAAGTATCTGCTCCTATTGGTTCTGATTAGCTGTACACTTCTTCCCTGTCATCACATGGCAGATGTTGATTAACATGGTGGAAGGGAGAAGAGAAGAAGGGAAAATTTCCCTCGTATACTAAAAGCAAAGATGACTGGTAGTGGATATGGGTTATCTTACAAGTCTTGGAGTTACCTGAAAGTGTTCAGGATGGATTTGAGAGTCAGGTAGGTGCAGTTACTATCTCAGGCCCTATGCATGTGAATAGCACACCTTCAAGCTGCTCTCTTCTGATACTATTGTTCCACTTGCTCTCTGTATTTCCCATGATGCCCTCATATACTTAACCTTGGACAACAAATGGTGCTTTTTAGTTTTGTGAAAGACTAACTCAGCTTTAAATGATACACCAGCTCTGCATGGTAAGATGTTTGGATGAGAAAGCTGCATTACATTGTTACTCCTATGTACAGATGTCTGTCTGTAAAAGGACATTTTCTGTTTTCATACACAAAAAAAGTTATCAAAGCCCTTCCTGGGTACAAATGGATGTGCCACAGGCTGGACTGCCTAGTGCTATGTTATCAAATATTGTTTTCCTATGATTTATTGTTTTACTGTTATGGACAGGTTACATGATTTTGATGCTAGTTTCAGTGAAAGAAGTATGGTTTTGCTTCTTAGACACAGAATATGTTTCTGCAATAAAAATTGCAGATCTAATATATTGATTTTAGGGGGTTTTCCCCCACTCTTTTGGCACATTCTTCCTTAGCATATAGCTGTGGTCTGAGTGTAGAGAGTAGAAGTTCTTGGTGTATCTGCAGAACAGTTTTAGGTAATACCCATGATTATACTGAAAGCCGCTTCTGTTTTTAATACACATTACACAATGATTTTTGATGATTTTTATTTCCTGTTGTTATGGCAGGAAGAGTTTTAGTACAAGGCTTTTTAAATAGACGCTGTTTATTCCTAATGCAAGTACTCAATGGCTCCCTGAAGTGTCCAGTAAAACAATTTAAGAAATAGAAAAATATTTTCCTCAACCTTTCCAGTCTTCTTTTGATAACGGATGTGCTTTGTTAATCTCAAAACTATAACTGAGTAACAGCTTTCATTTCCTTTCCCAATTTACACAAAAGCAGGCTCAAGTCTCAACTTCGTTATTAGTTTACAGAGTTTTAACTGCTGAGTGTTCTAGATAGAGGAAGCAGAGCAGTCCAGGGCCAGTAATGTTAATCAAGGTCAAATGTTAATCAAGGTCAAGGTTGACAATTTACATTTAATAACATAGCTGTCTCAAATCTTAACACTTTCCAGTTGATACTGAGGCTACCAGAAACAGCTTCAGATATTCTATACCTCAGATATTCTATACCTCCATAGCCTCAGATATTCTATTTTTGTTTTCAAGTACTGGCTTAGCTGCTTCTTTCTGAGCTAGCTGGCAAATGAACTTCATAAGATGGCATATGTAAACCATGGATCTGATTTTTAGGTATTAATGTTTTGGGGTTCCAACATCCTTCTCAACCAACCTCTACCTACAGCCCAGTGCAGAACTACTCAGTGTTGGAAGCCTCACCCTCCCCTCCCTCTCTGGAACATGGTGGGGAGGCAGGGGCGAAGCAGCTAACTTGATCTTGCAATAGACCTTGAGACCAGGAACAGGACCACTGGCAGACCCTGCTTTCTGCCCCTGCCAACTCCCCTCACTTTCACTGGGTGTGTCAGAATATCAGAAAGAGATATTTCAGGAATCAAAAAGAGAAACAGAAAGAAGATGAAAAAAAAAACCCCTCTTTAAATAAGTGTTCTTGTCTGAGACAAATTCAGAGGACGATATTTTTTGGAGGAAAGCAGGTCGTAGGTACTCTTTTCTACCAGGTTTGGGAAAGAAAATGTTTCCGGAGGAAAGTGAAGAGAAAAAGAGGAAAAAAACCTATTTATGTAACAAAATACACAGGAAAATAACAATAATTTTAAATAATAATAAAAAAAGTCTCTCGCTGCACAGAGAGAGAGAGAGAGAAACCTTGGG